>ML058465.1:0-518556 GCA_003013855.2 Liriodendron chinense | reverse complement strand
TTTACCAAACAGCAACCTTAGGTCTACTTTATTGGAGCCTCATACTAGCATTGTTATGGACAAGATTTTTTGACACGTCGAACATTATTTTGGGAGGTGCAACCCACTGTCGACCTAAATCTCAGTCAATTACAGCCACAGAACCCAAGTTGACATCAATTCAACGCAAACGAGCCATAAATCAGGCCAACTCTGTTTGACGCCTAAAAGAGTCGAAATTTATTTGGCATGACCTACATGGACCTAAGCCCACCACCAGTTTTGACTGAATCCTATTTAGTTAGGGCCAAAAACGTCAGTGACCTCACTTGACACCACTGAGCCAAAAGAGTATACTCCACTTTGACAACTCAGACGAGCCCTTCTTTGCTGAATTTTCCTTACGTGTAAAATGTGTACCAGGGAGACTAGATGCCAATCTCAAGCCACAATATGAGACAGTTAAGGCCACAGAGCCCTATTTCACCTCGTTTGTCCGCAACAAATTCAAATCATCAGGCCTACTCTGTTTTGCCGACTTAAACGAGTCCCTTCCGACCAATAATTTTTCAACACGTCGAATACAAACCTAGGAGGTTTAAAACCATTTTCGAGCCAAATTTGAGCTAGTTTAGGCTGCTAAACCCTAATTGACTTTGCTGATCCCTGCCAAGCCCGATTCGGTGTATTCCATTTGGTGTTATGGTGGGCCCCACACTGATGTAATGTCTAATTAATCCACAACATGCATCGATTTTTTCAGAGCTTTTTTTGCCATGTTCTAAAAAATTGGGCATATCCAAATTTGATACGGGCCACATCGTAAGAAATAGTGATAATTGAACTCTCGTGTGGTTGTTAAATCATGGTTGTTTAATTGTGGTGTGGTCCTGTCAAGATTTGGATCTGCTTCAAATTTGGGCTCAAACACTACATTAATATGAAAAAATAGGTGGATTGAGTGGATAAAACACATACATCGTGGTGGGACCCACAGAGCTTCATCATCCATTGATGCTGCCTAAAGACAACATAAGAGCATTTGTTGGAGGGTTGATTAGGTGAGGCCTCGAACTAAACCAATAAGGTGTGTTTATTACTTGTTGGGCCCAAATACATGTTTCCAATTGTTTTTCTATATCCTTTTAGGGAATTTTTCCAAAAAATGAAACAAATAACTTAAGAAACAAGGGTGATTGATCATTAATTCACCAAAAAATCAGGAAAAAGTTTATATTAGTTTTTTTAACTTCATCAACGAATTTGAACGTAATCAACAATTGGATGGAATATAGACAATAAGTAAACATTTACATAAGTATTTAGAATGGTGCAACGCTCAATCTCCACTAATTCCTAGAGTATGCTCCACCTCATATATGGATCTTTTGAATTCTTTGCCAGATCCACTAAAATCATATATAAAAATGGATGTATAGAGTAGATACAGAATACATACATCAAGGTGGGTCCCACAGTAGGGGGGAGGATAGTCATTGGTTCAACAACGGGTGAACTATCTCGCTATTGTCCTCATGTAGTAGCACCCAACTAGCGCATTTGTACATGGGATCAAAGTACGCCCCCACCATTTATTATCTTCACAAGCCATTCTAACCAAACAAGACGCAAGGAAAGGTATAACAATGTCGATCGCTAGATTAATGGTGGGTCCCATTTAGTGATTGTAAAGGCCTAGCCAATTTTAGTGGCATACTGTAATAAGTGTTAGAAACATCGATATTGCGCAATGCATCACACCCTTGGAATACAGATATGTTTTGTTATCACATGGGTTTATATCATTTGTATCACGTAATTTATCGCACTTTTTGGAAAACATGGGGAAATATTGGCCAATAGAATGTAACATCAACCACTTCCCTGATGGTGACATCACACTTAAATACCCCCACTTTAAAACCTTCACCTGATGGTGACATCAACCATTTCTCTATTGACTAATACAATATCACATCTTTCATTCCATTTGGATGTTGTTCGACCTCCACTTCAAAACCCTCACCTAGGGGGATTCCAAAGTGCTCAGTGGGATTCCAGAGTGCTCAGTGTAAATTACATCTCTCCTAAAAAGAGAAAAAAAAAAGTGTTCTCCTTAATACAAATCGCCTGTACAAAGTGAATTACATATTATATGGTATAAAAGTTGATTCATATGCTCTCTTCCATGGTAAGATCTCTGTGTCATCGGCTTCCTTGCAGCTTTTTTCACTACGGGTATCTCATTCTTCGTTAACGACGTGCCACTTTCGATGACCTGTACAATATCTTCCTCCAAAGATAATTCTACCAGTCTATATAATTCATTTTAGCTTAAATTGAAGCAATTGAAGGCTAAAGTCTGCCTGAAATTAAGGACATCTTCCTGCGCTTAACATATAAGTAATAAGCAAATAACAGATCAACAACATGATGATTAGAAATCAAGACAATGAACTTAGTGATCAAGGGGAATCCATACTACTCAAAACCTTCACCTGATGTCACCATCGGCCCTTCTCTATTAACCGATACAATATCACATCCTCCATTCCGTTGTTGACGGTGGTCGACTTCCACTACAAAACCCTACACCCTCACCTGGGGTATTCTAGAGTGCTCAGGAGGATTTCATAGTGCTTAGTGGGATTCCAGAGTGCTCAGGGGGGTTACAGAGTACTCATGGAGATTCCATAGAGCTTAGTGGGATTCCATTGTACTCAAGAGGATTCTATAGTACTTAGGGGATTCCAGAGTGCTCTGGAGGATTCCATAGTACTCAGGGGTACCTAAAGTGCTCAGGGGGATTTCATAGTGCACAGTGGGATTCAGAGTGCGTAGTGGGATTCCAGGGTGCTCGGAGGATTTCATTGTAGTCAGGGGATTCATATTACTCGGTGCACATTTAATCATCATCATATTAAATGTACAAACATCAGGTATACAGGATTAGATTTTGCATTAATACAGTCATGATTCTAAAAGACAAAATGTAACCAAATATAAAGAAAAGTACATAACAACCTCATGAAATAAATAGTTATATTCTCCTACTCACTAAATGGGTATCATTCCACATCCGAGTTGCAATATCATCACGGACTTGCACCCATGCATCTCTTTCCCTTTGAGTTGTGTTCACATGACCTCGAAATTCATTGATATTTGAGATTTCAGTCGGAGATGGTGTCGGACTATCCACATCATGCATTGATGACCCTCCACCAACTGCTTCATTGTCATCTACATCTCCATCGCCCGCATGTGGATAAAGTTGTGCAAGACGCAACAAGCTAGTGCTATCTTCACTTAAGTTGGGAAAGGAAATTGGGGAGCTGTCTTTAATATTGAAAACCTAACTTTCAGTAGATTAAAGCAACTCTCAATAACATTTCGTATTGCGTATTCCTGTAGTTGAAAAGTTCTTTCTTGTTGGATGGGTTATGACCAATGTGATACTCATTCAGATAATAACAAACTCCTCGGTATGGTGCCATGAAGCCTGGAGAATGTGCTACATTGTTGAGCTATATTAAGCACCTCGTTTAAAGAATATAATAGAATGGTGGCATATTTGTGGATTTGAAATTACCCTAAGGAATGATGAAACGATCATGTTGGTTGGTCAATTTCTGAAATGTAGTGGTTGAGGACCTCTTCCAACCTACACAGTGACCAAGAAGGGCGAAGTTTCCTACACTCTTGAGGAGTGTTTGGCATATTTTGAGGATTGGGATGATCCTATGATCCGTGACATTGTCAATGCCTTAAAGAAAACTTCATTAGTGCCCACAAATACTCTTTTAAAACGGAGTATGAAACTGGCCTATCAATTGTGGAAGCACCAATGACAATTTGATTTTGTGGAGATCATATCGACTTGTGACGAAGAAAAAAAATTTCCACATCTCTTTGGGTTGCTCAAACCAAAGATCACTACTTCTGGATGACCCGTATTTGATAAATTTTTGCCCAGACAAGATAGAAAGGAGATCCATATTCAATGATTCCCAAAATGCAGTTCTCCTTTCCTAGTACATGTGACAATTTTATTGAGGAACCCACTGACATTTTTTTAGCAGGATTTTCATTGGGTTAGACTGGTTGATGTCACCAATGTACTTTCCAAAGCAGGATGATGGATTGTTCTACTAAAAATCCGTTACAACCATTTGATGATCTTGCTCAACTTTGTCATTTTGGATGTTATAATGATAACGATCTCTTAGTCTAATGGAGATCCTTTTTTTTTTAAAGGACGAGTTCAGTAGGATTAGGTTTAGTTAATTTTTCTGTTTTAGTTTTGCGAGCTTAGTAGATTTAGTTGTTTGAGTTGTAAACTTCCACGATCGACTCTCTCAGGTACTATTGTTCTCATTCCATTTTGTTTTACCATTGCTCTCATGTTCATGCTCATTGCATATTTTTTTATATTGAGGACAATGCAAGATTTGGTTGGGGGTTGAGATGAGATTCCTCATCTAGCAGCTTGCAACATTTCGAGCATCATAATGTGTAAATTTTTTTGATTTTTTTAAAATTCAAAACTCCTTTAGAAAACCTTATTTCTATGCATTCGAGATGATACGAGTATAAGAAAAGGAAAAACGAAGTGAGTGAAGTTGCAAGTCTTGAATTTCTCTTGATATAATGGTTTTATATGTGAATTCCCCTTTATGTGATTGATAATTGAACCTCTCTTTACACACTAGTTCACATTACAGACACAATTTTCATGATTGAAGGGATTATGTGATTTGTGGGTTAGCTAGACTTAGATTGGAGGTGTTGAGATCCAAGCCGGCCGGGTACTTTGTCCATCCTTTCCATGGGATTCGTAACGAAAGATATGGATTTCTAAAAATCCTATCTAATTTAAAAGAAATGAAAAGGAAGGATGAAAATTGGGAATGATGGAAACATGGGGGAAAATTCCGAAAAGGGCAACCTATTACCAACAGGGGGATGGTCTACCCATAACCAAAGCCGGAAATGGACGTAGTGTGAAAGTCGTCAGAAGGACGGTAAGGCAAATTCCTGTCATTGGCTTATTGTTTGCTCTGTACACTTCGAGATCCATAGTTTAGTTGATTATGAAAAGATAATCCCAGAAAATGAGATGAACTGTTCACTATGCACTAGGTTAAATTTTGTTCGAGTTCTTCTATTCATCAATCAATCAGCAGGAATTTCATACAAACCTTATTATGTTTTGAGAGTTTGAGGTTTCAACTTATATCACCTAATTTTTTTCAAAGTTTCTACTTGTATGTCTTAGAATGGATAGAAACATGGTTTCTGAAGAAGAGTTGGGTTTTGGAGGTTTGAACTTGTTTCACGCATGTTTTTGCTCGGACTAGCAAAAAGCTGGTTGGGAGTGTGTTGAACCTCCATTTATACATGATATAGCCCATTACATCACATTATATGCAAGGTTTGCATGTTTAAAAGGCCCAGTTTGCATGTTTAAAAGGCCCATCTAATACATGTTTTGTGATTGTAGGAATGAGAGTGAACTTCACCTAATTGGAGACCAAAATGGTCCATTTAGAACCATTGGATGAAGATTGAAGGAGGACCAAAGAAAGAAGAAATTAAGTAGAAGAGAGAGAAGAGGAAAGAAAGGAAGAAAAGAAGAGAATGAACAAGACCGGTCAGCCAACCTGCCAGCCACTCTGAAGTTGCCGGACGAGGGACCAGACAGGTCAGGCCGTCTATTCTACTCCTTGGCCAACAGGTCGGGGTTTCCTCTAGTGCTTGCTGGACTGACTACAGGCTAGCCCGACCGGTCCTGACCGGTCAGCCAGCCCAGTCCGACCGGCCATGACCGTCGACCATGCATTAAAACAAACAGTTTCTAATTTGAGTTCTGAATTTCTCTGCGCATTGCGTATCCTTACGCAAATTCTAGATGTTTCCGATGGCAACAGAGCTTCCCCACTATAAAATGACACCTGGGGCATCATAGAAGCCAAGGATCTTCGTGGGAGAGGGAGGAAGCCGTCGTGGAGCGTTTGCAACCCTCCAAACTCCGGGTTTTTATGTTTTCTACTAGTTTTCTTTTATAAGTTCTAGTTGTAGTATGACAATGCTCAGCTAGAATCTCTCAGCTAAGGCTGAGAGGTGAAGCTTGTAGCCAAATTCATGTTTAATTCAGTTTAATTCAGTAGCTTTACTTCAAGTTCGAATTTTGAATGTTCTAGTTCTTAAAATTGAATATTTTAGAAGTTTATGAGAGTTCATGTGCTCCGGACAGGATTCCTTGCAATTCTCTGAGAGTTATCATATTTTGTTTGATTCGATCGATCATGGTAACCCTTAAGCATGCCAAGTCCATAGGCATGGCTGTTACTACCTCGAAGGCTATGATTCCAAATTCTACATGTGGTTGAATGGGACTAGAACTTGGAAGTTCAACTCAAGTGAGATTGAATGTGCTTTAATGCTTTATTTTCCAACTAGATGAGGAGATAGGACTTCACATCTATTGAGTTTTATGCTTAAATCGATTAGATTGACATGGGATTACTCCAAGTGGATCCTTGAAAGCCTTAGTGCCTTTAAATTACAGTTTTTCTTAAGTTATTGATTTAGCATAATTATCTCAATTGAACCTCAAGTTGTTGCAATCCTAGTTGCTGGAATAACTTAGAAATCGTTCTCTAATTTCCTGTGGATCGACATCGGTCTTACCGAGATTTATTACTACACAAGTCTCTGCACTTGCGGGGAGCGAACAGTGATATATTATTATTTCTAGCCACATATATAGATTGAACAGCCCAAGTGGTGGCCCCCACATAGCTCATATGTGGGGCCCACAACGGGTGCCCAAAAGATGTCCCAAACTACAAAATCAGACTTAACAATTTTCTGAAATGGGTCCGTTGTAACTTGACAGTCCTTACTGCTTAACTAAGCACATGAATTAAGATTATTTACTACTTCAGCGGGCCCCACGTAGGTCAACAAAATCAAGGATCAAGCAAGAAAGCAAATATAAAAGGGAAAACTTCAGGTTAGGCCCCTGCTTTACCATTTTCAGCATAGCAACAGCATGGATCACTATTTATCATTCATGCAACAAGATGGTATTATTGAAAAATCTTTTACTCCACCTCATAATTCTGCTAAATTTAATTCCTTTGGATGATCTTGTGTATCAAGATTGACCTCCTAGTCTAACGAAGGTATAGAGTAATTTTATTTATTTTAATTGTTTAGTTTTTTGGAGTTGCAAACTCCCATATTCAACTCTCTCAAGTACTCTCGTTCTCACTCTCATTTATTTATATCATTGCTCTCATGTCATTGCTTACTACATATCTTTTTACATTGAGGACAATGCAAGATTTTGGTTGGGGATGAGATACCTTCGATGAATCTAGTATTGTGACATTTCGAGCGAAATTTTGTAGTAAAATTTTCAATTTTTCTGGAAATTCAAAACACTTTTAGAAAACTTTGTTTCTATGCACTTGGGTGTTATGAGTATGAAAAGAAGAGAGATGAAGTGATTGATTTTGAAGTTCTTTAAAGCCCGTAATATAATAGTTTTCTATATGAATTCCTCTATTTATGTGATCGATAGAACAATTGAACACTTTTGAGTCTAGTTCACGTTACACGATTCTTATGATTTGAAAGGATTCTGCAGATTTATAGATTGGCTTGACTAAAATTTAAGGTGTTTAGAAACCAAATCAAAGAACATTGTCCATCCTAGTTCATAAGAAATTAAAGAAAAAGAAAGAAAGATATGTATTTTTAAAAATCATATTTACTGTATATGAAAAAGAAAAAAAAATGGTTATCATTGAATATATGTTGAAAATTTCCAAAAAGGGCTACCTATTACCAATCAAGGGATGATCTACCCATAACCAAAGCAGAATGAAAAGTAGTGTGAAAGTCGTCGAAGAAAACGGTAAGGCAAATTCTTGTCATAGGCATTTGGTTGATCTGTATACTTTTAGACCTTCAGTTTCTCTAATTTATGAAGAAGATAATCCTGAAAATTCATGAGATGAAGATTCACTATGCACACTAGATTACACTTGTTCAGATTTTTCTATTTTCAATAAATCGTGGGGATTTTATGTGAAACACTTATTGTGTTTATAGAGTTAAGATTTCAGTTTCATAATCATTAAGTTTCTCTGAATTTCTTGCTTACATGTCTTTGAGTCTATAAAAGTTATATTTTCAAGAGAGAGTTGAGTTTTTGGAGAAGTAATTCGTTCATCAACGCTTGTTTTGCTCGGGACTAGCAAAATGCTGGTTGGGGGGTGTGTTTGAGCTCCAAATTGTGCATATTCTAACCCCATTTCATCACTCATTATGCATAGTTTGCATGTTTACAAGATTATTCTAATACATGTTTTGTAGTTGTGGGTATGAGAGAGAGAGACTTCACCTATTTGAAGGTTTAAAGGCCCATTTAGAAGCTCTTCAATGATGGTTGAAGGTGGGGCTAAGAAGGAGAAAAGCAAGGAGTGGAGAGAAAGAAAGAAAGAAAGAAATCAAAGAAAAGTGAGGTCCGACCAGTCATGACCAGTCGGCCAAACAAGCCCCGACCGGTCAAGACCGATCCGCCACAGGGGCAGCCCCCTTCCATACTTGCTGGACCAAGGCCTAGGCTAGTCTGACCGATCAAGACCAGTCATGCCAGCCACCTCCGACCGGTCGGGCCACATGCAAACAGCAAGTAAGATAAATCTGCACTTTTTAAAAACGGATTTTTTTGTTTCTTAGTGCGGGAGGAACATCCGATTTCACGATTTTCTCACGTGGTGGAGCTCCAAATCTATAAAATGACACCTTGGGGTGAATTTAAAAACATCATAGAAGGCTTCAGAAGTCATGGGAGGTGAAGGAGATCACTGTGGAGCGTCTGCAACTCCTACAAACTCGATTTTCTATATTTTTATTAGTTTCCTTTGAGTTTTAGTTTAACCTATTGATGGTTGGCTAAACCTCTAAGCTTAGCTAAGTGGTAAAGCTTTTAGTTGTTTATAATGCTTGATTCAAATTAATTCAAGTACTTTTGAGTTTTATGGATAACACTTCGAGTTCAAGTTTTAAATAAAGTTGGTATTTTTAGTTAATCTTCCTTCTCTTGTGATTGTTCTTACATGGGACATTTTGATTACTAAGATTGCTTAATAGGATGTTGATTGATAGGATTTTGAGTTGTAGAGATCATAGATCCATCATGATATGTTGGATGCTAGGGGATCTTACAAACTAAGTTTCCTAAGTGCTTATCTAAAAATAGACTAGAAGTTCTGATCTTTGAGTTTTGATCTGAAATAGATTGTTTATGTATTGATTTTGGTCCAATAAAAGTTCAATTCATACTTCTAAATCAGTCTAGTGACAAGACTTGAGAAAGAATCATGAATGTGATCTTGCTTATTTTATGAAGGATTAGGTTGCGTGGTTGAATACACTAATGCCTTACTTGTTTATGAGATAACCATATCAGTGAATGATCCATCTATTTTAGATGCATTATAATGATTTGATTGCTTTATATTCCGATTAGATAGGGATAGAATTCTAATTGCATGATTGACTTGAATGGTTTGAAATGGCATTGTGAATTATTACAAGTGGATCCTTGGCGATCTAGTGTTATTTCCCTAATTTAATAAATAGTTTTATGTTCTTAATTTCCACCCATCGATACAAATCCAAATTTAATCCATCCTAGTTATAAAACTTCGACTTATTACGACAATCACTGAGGATCGACCTCGATCTTACCGAGAATTATTAGAATTATTACGACAATCCTGAGGATCGACCTCGGTCTTACCGAGAATTATTACTACATCGCAACCTTACACTTGAGGCGAGCGAACATATCTTCAAAATCTGATCCAAATTGGGCTTTACACACGCATGGTGAGCTCCACCCCTTGGTGGACCACCTGCTGCATCTAAGGCAAGCAACAAACGTCCTAAAAGGGAGCCAGCTAGACCCACCTCAAAGAAAAACAAAAGGAAAAGGAAGAAGGGAAAGGGGGAAACATAGACTCGCGGCCTCCACACAAAACGACTTATAACGATGCTTCATTAATTTCAAGTCGGCAGCAGAGACGGATATGCACCAAGTTTCAGTGTTTACATACCCAACCAGAGAGAAAAACAAACATGCAAGGAAAAAAGAAACAAGAATTCCCAAACAAGGCAGCATGAATAGAAATACGAATTGGCTATGAATCACGACTATGAGATTGAGATCTGGCGCGATCTTAAATTAGACAACCAAATAGCCACAAATACCAAACATTTGAGGACATGGCCGTCTGACCTAATCCATTACATAACTTTAAAGGTTTTTTTATATTAGAGGGAATAGATGATCCTTACCTCCTATAGCAACGAAGCGTTTCAATGAGATAGTCCTCCAATTGATGACGATTCTGCAATCAACATTGAGAGGATAGGAGTTAGATGACAAAGGAAAGATGGGGGTGGAAGATGATGAATTTTATGGAAGATGAAACAACATGTAGGTAGAGATGGAATGGCCGTCTTACCTTCCATCAATTTTTTATGGCTATATGGGATAAGTTGAAGATCAAACCTCAGCTTTATAAAAGCAATCTGTGAGAGTACAAACAGACACGCTCCAAACGCATGAGCAACATATTTTGAAGAGTCTCATTTTGCTTCGAGCACCACGCCAATCTCGAAGAGGATTTCCCTTAGAAATCGGAGGAATGGCGCTGACGAGTGTTAATTACCATCAGGAAGAGATGGTGTATTTACACCTTCGAACAAACGCCCGACCTTCATCATAATGACTCTCTTACCCGCATTTACATGTGGGGTTTTTGAAACAGGCCCTTAGTGAATGGGCTGGGGTGGAATCTCCAAGGTTGTCTGTCGCAAACTGGCTTTAAAATTTAAGCAGCCACTACCACGCACGAGACTTGAGAGGGTGTCACAATTGTCGACAAGTCATTAGTGAAGAACTACATCACCCTCATTTTAAGCATTGTATGCCTCCATATTATGCAAAAGTGCACTTCATTCTACTTCTAGTGCATCTCCTGATACCGTTAAACATGCATGTAATTTTAGAATGTAAAGGTTATGACAACACTCTCAAGCATTATGCTACACAACATTCTAAATTATCGATCTCTTTTCAAAGGCTCTTGAAACACTTGAAAACCGTGTTGTCATGTTGATTCTCTAGTTTAGAAAACATGAAATCCATGTCGGTGTACTTCTCCAGGCCTAACACTTCGACCCAGTCAAAGATGAGAATTCCTCATATGCCCATACCTCTTTAATTGAGGATACAAGAGGAAAAAATAATATAAGGCAAGGGGGCTACACCCTAAACTCAATAACACTCCATTTACATTTTCTTGCATCATCTATGTTCACTTGAATTTTGTTTAATTAACTTGTTGTTAGCATCGTTAACACGTTGTTGTGTTATAGGGTTTAAGGTTTAGGTTTTAGCACTCTGTGTTGTTAATTTGTGCTTTGATACCAATTAACGACACGGGGGCTAAACCCTAAACCCTATAACACAAGAACATGTAAACGATGCTCTACCAACAAGCTAACTAAACAAAATTCTAGTGAATATAGATAATGAAAAAAACATAAATGTAGTAGGAAGAAGCAGTTCTTGGCAAAATATATAACTTATATAGTTAACATGTGAATACATCCTAAACAAATAAATAATAAAACAGAGATTATATACAAAACAATATTTAAAAGAAAATATCACACGTATATTCATTAGAAGACTCATTATAGAAACTGGACTAAACAAACAATAAACTGAAACTAGAAAAAAAAAATTACAAGACTATCACACGCTTTCTACTGGACTAAAGTCTTAGACTGGCTTAAGTTAACTTTTAGTTAAGTTCTACCTAACTTAATGGCTCTCTCACCTCTTAGTCGGATCTAGTAGCAGGCTACCCTCCGTGGAAGCCAGTTTCTTATGATTTGCCTTGTTTTGATCTGTTTGGTATGACTTCCTCGGTTGATGCCCTAACTGAAGTCCAGTCTTTCCAGCAAGTCACGACTTCCTTTTGAATGCTACCATAGCCTTCATATTGGCTGATACATAGAAAAGCATCAAGATAACTAGCACAAAGGTAACACATGCCAATCCAAATGCTGTGGATGTTGTAACCAATTGGTTAGCTCGTATCTGGACACGTTTGATCGGCTTCATTGACTAGAGAGTCAATCCACTATGGAAAGTAGAAACTCGGACAGATGTGCGACAGCATACTTGGATCTCTTGGAAGTTTATGCCAATACTTTTGAGTGTTTGTTGACAATTGTTTCTTGTAATCATCTTTTCGTTTCTTCAGAGGCGTAAACTGCTCTTTCATAGACATTCTATTTGAGGATTTTAAGTAAGCCTTTTACATCAAGCTAGATGCAGATCCTGTCAGTTTCCTAGAGTGTTCTTCGAGTGGCCAGAATGAGGTTTTGATATACGGCCATGAAACCGTTATACGGCCATGAAACCGTTATCCTTGTCTGGGTCAGAAGTCCGTCATCATATGTGAGTCCAAGATATCGTGTCGGCCAGTAAAGGGCTGCATTGACGATCTGGAACACAGGGGGCTAAATGTTAAACCCTAAACCCTATAACACAACATATTAATGATGCTAACAACAAACTAAACAAAATTCAAGTAAACGTAGATGATTAAAAAAAAAAAACATAAATGGAGCAAAAAACAGTTCTTGGCGGAAGATATAACCTATATGGTTAACATATAAATACATCCTAAACAAACAAATAATAAAATAAAGATTATAGAACATATGAGACCGATTATACAGGAGGGACAAACAAAACAATATTTAGAAAAAAAATATCATACGTATATTCATAAGAAGACTCTCATTACAGAGACTAGACTCAGCAAACTATAAACTGAAACTGAAAAGAAATTACAAGATTATCACACTTTCTACTGGACTAAAGCCTGAGATTGGCTTAAGTTAACTTTAAGTTAAGTTCTACCTAGTTTTTGCCTTCATATTGGCTGATACATAGGAAAGCATAAAGATAACTAACACAAAGGTAACACATAACAATCCGAATGTTGTGGACGTTGTAATCAATTGGTTAGCTCTTATCTGAACATGTCTGATCAGCTTCATTAACTAAAGAGTCAATCCACTGTGAAAGGTAGAACCTTGAACAGATGT
Source organism: Liriodendron chinense (assembly GCA_003013855.2). Lineage (NCBI taxonomy): Eukaryota > Viridiplantae > Streptophyta > Magnoliopsida > Magnoliales > Magnoliaceae > Liriodendron > Liriodendron chinense. The sequence goes on along the minus strand of ML058465.1, from coordinate 505,365 downwards.
ACCGCAGCATACTTAGATCTCTTGGAGGTGTATGCCATACTTAGGCAGGCCGTTTTGGTCTTCGGCACAGAAGGTGTGGATGCCACCCAAGAAACCATTTTCGAAAAGGTAACTCTTTAAGTCGCAATATACATGGGCTTCTGCCACATAGAAATTGCCGTTGGAGTGTAAATTTCCTGCAATGTTTAGCCCGGGCTCTAGTAGAGGAGCCATTTCATGGAGGGCTTTGAAGCGAACTAACCACTTCTGAAATGGCCCTAGATATCTGAAATAAGATGTTCAAGTAAGCACTGGAAAGCTAACTAGAAGATAGTGTCTATCTTCTATGGAAAAAATGAATCCTTGTATAGGAGTTCAGCTTTTAGCTTTCGAAGAGGAGGTACACTATCCTTTCAAAATATAAATATAACCTGTTAAAGGATTGTTCCATTAGTGGAGAGCTGTATGTTCCATGTGCATCCCATAGAGCCTGAAGCTAAAATGCACATTGATTTTCTTGGCATTGCACAATAAAGATGGATGAGATGCGCCATAACCTCATATTGCGCAACATCTTCGTCAGTATCCTGATACAAGTGAAAAGAAAATACAGCAATTCTTAGGCACAATCAACTGTCTCTGATTTCATCCCTCATGTCAACCATTACAGAAGTTTTCTTTCTCAACTTCTCAATAAAGATGCCCCTCCATGGTCGAAGGACCACACTGTTGTTGTATAGGTCGTGAAAGAAATTGTTCATAAGCTCCCTCCATTGCAAATCCCGCACAAAGAAGGAACACGTATCTTACAGACCGATGCAAGTGATAATTAATGGAATGTTGTCCTCCTTTAAGACGTTAATGGAACCCGTCAAATATGTGGATATAAAAGTGGCAAATTCAAACAGTCTTAACAACATTACCACTCCACATACAAGGAAATTCTAGCAATCAAGAATGGTATATCCAAGTTCCAATTTCATCTTGTTGGTTATCACTTCATCATCGAAATGGACATGTCGGCATTCCCAAACATGATCCACTTCAAGAACAAAACATTGCCTCAAACATCAATTGTTGAGATGATCAAATTGGTTTTCTCAATGGAACTTCATAGTGAACAAGATCAAAGGCAAAAACAATGTCCTTGTTAATTTCTTGTACAGGATGCGCTTACCAAAAGAAAAATCCATCATCCCAGTCCATCAACTCAACCTTCCATGTATTTTCCCCCTCAAAAGAATCCATACCCTTCCTGCGGAGATCCGTAATATGATCTCCAACCTTCACTTCAAACATCGTACCCTTGAAATCCTTTTCGGAACAACCCAGTTTTCGAAAGAATTCATCATCCGACCTATCTATATCTCACACCCCTCACCTTTGAAACCTTCGATATGTCCCTCTAGAAGCTTTGTGTTTTCTCTGACATCTCACAAAACAATGGACAATTACTATGATCTTCAATGCAGCTCAGTTACAGCTATACGTTGCCCATACTGCTATTTGGATGCATCACTTGACCACAAAAACTCATGGCCTCCGCAAGTTCTTTGAATGGTTCCAACCATTGCACATATAGAGATATCTCCTCGACAATCATCATGCTAATTATGTTGAAATTGAAGAAATGCCAGATATCTGATCCATGTTTCAGATGGTGATTCGTACTATGTACCCTATGCCCATGATCGCGTCGTGATCCGACAATGACGCACTTTTAATCTCTCAAGATCTTGGAATGCACACCCTCAAGAGTTAACGCTCTTCAAAAGACAAATGTGTGATCGCAACTATGTTCCATGGCGAGATGTCCCTGATACATCTGGATATATCCGTTTGCATTGCTCATTTCGACTTCATCGATGCAACCACCAATCCAAGCTCCCATGAAGACACAAGTGATGAATAGTGTCAGTGAATATTGTCTGGCCCCACAAGTGGTTCCCACATGCTCACGTGTCTCAATGGGCCCCACAGAAGCTTCAAAAAGTGACAGCACATCAATATTCCATCTTGGTAAAAGTTAAATCCTATCATAAATAGTGTTTCACTATTCACCGACAATGATATTTCTCTCTCATGCAGAAACTACATGTTTTGTTACGTCTCTTTATACAAAGAGTGCTACTGTCCTAGCTACCGGAGTTATTACAATCTAATCCGTTAGAAGCAACCAGAAGCTCCACATTACCTAACAACTCAGCTTCCCGGGCTCCAACATGTTTCAAGTCTGATGTTTATCCAACTTTCAGACTCCGACTATGAAGTCCGAAACTAAAGTGTATTTATGTTTACCTATAAATAGAGGGCTCTCCCTGACCCCTCCGTTGTAATCAAGTTAACTCAAACCAGTCGAAGGTTTTAGTTCATTAAAAAGAGTGTGATAGTCTTATAATTTCTTTCCAGTTTTATTTTATATTTTGTTTTAATTCAATATCTGTAATGAGAGTCTTCTTATGAATATAAGTGTGATATTTTCTTCTAAATATTATTTTATACGTCTCTCATACATAATTGCTCTTATAAGTCTTTATAATTTTTGTTTTATTATTTATTTGTTTAGAATGTACTTACATATTCATGTTAACCATATAAGTTATATCTTCCACCAAGAACTGCTTCTTCTTCCATTTATAATTTTCTTTCATCATCTTCGTTCATTTGAATTTTGTTTAGTTAGTTTGTTTTAACATCATTAACACGTTGTTGTATTTAAGGTTTAAAGTTTAGGATTTAGCCCCCGTGTCTTTAAAAGATACCATGAATTTTGAGTGAAGAAAAAAATAGAAATTAATGATAATTCTACCTGAAGGGCAAATGGGTTTCCACAAAAAGTGTACGTATCTGCATAGTGCGCCTTTATTGCTGTGTTTGCATGGTACTTAATGATTTAATAGCTAACTCGACCTCTAAGGATACTTATTAAACTCATAAATATTATTTACTAAACTAATATACTCCCCTACACATTTGTTCTTACCAAGAAGATCTAGCAATTAAATTATTTACGCACAATAACAGGGCGCATTCGAATATCTTTTCGACCCATCAAGAACTATAAAAACTTCCAATAAGTCCTTTATAATATGCCGTTTGTTCTTAAAGTTACAGTCCCTTTTGTTATTCTTTATAATTTCGAGTTCATATGGTGCCCACTTTAGTCCCGTTATCAGGGTGTACTCTAGCTCATCAAATCGGACTACAGAATCTGAATCTTGAAGCGAAGGTCATTGAGATGCCTCTGCATCAAATAATGAATTATTTGACCTTGAAAAGTGAATTCACTTTCATTGAAGTTCAGAAAATATTCGAATCAGGTTGACTTGAACAACTCTCTACATTTGTCACACCTATCAAACGGGGCCTACAATGGAGATAAAAATTCAACTGAACATTTTGCAACTACCTTTGTAGCAACATAGTTTAGGCACGAACCTAGCTCTCTATCATTCATTGTACCTGTAAGTATAAGTAGAAACTAACAATATGTAACGCCCCAGATTTTCGAGATTTATTTGAAACTTTTTGAAAATTCATTTTTAATTTATTTTTTATTAATTATCGTACATTTACTGTTGATTTGCGAATAGCGGGACATCCGTAGGAGATCCGATAGGGGACCCTTTACAAAAGTTGCTTAGAATGATCCCATAAACATTATAGAAAGATCAGATTTCAAAAATCACGCATTTTTCAGATAATTACGAAAATGCCATTAGTTAAACTTAAGTTAAGATGCCATTTTTAAGTATTATAGTTTCTGACAATCACTTTCATGTAAAACCCTGGATTTAAGCTTTTGGGCGCATATTAACCATACACGTCAAATTTCAGCCCTTAAATCATAGTAGAAGTGGTCCAATTGTCAAATCAGCCCCTTAACCCTTGATTTTCATGTCCATCGAGTGAGGAAAGTAGATGGTTAGTCGTAGTCGAATATTTCTCTTCATATAAATGACTTGGATCGTCTTTATCATGGACCAATAGTGTGATTTGAGTGCCCCACCTTGATAAGCCTCTTTCTTATGCGTGAAGTTATCCCGTTTTAGAAATTAACGAGTTACCAACTCTTTTTAAATCTGAACCTTTCAATTTACCCACTTCTCACCATCAATCGCTTCTCAAATTTGGACCACTTATTATACTCATATGACTATGAGTTTACACAAAATTTGGACCCCGATCTATAATCCTACACCGTTGAACCACAAAGCCAGCACCTTCCTTTTCCGCCAAAAATTGAAATTTCAGATCTAGGCATTTCTCACCATCAATCAACTACTAAATTTTTTACAATTGTTTGCCTATCATGACTACATATTTTTGCAAAATTTGGACCCTGATCATCAAGCGTAGACCGTTAATTGAGATCTAGCTCATTTTAGCACCCGTCGGGCCATTTTCAAGGATCGGCCAATCTAGAATGTGGATCATCAAGAAATTTACGTATTCTAACTCTACTCCTCGAGCTTGATAAGATGAACGGATTGGAATTGATTAAAGATCACCCGAATATTGAGATTTGAGAAACCCACCTCAAGAGGTTGTTACACAAGACCTCGCGTGCATATCCCTCTCCATATTTCTACTACGCACCTCCAAGCCCTTCTCCTAACCCTAGCCTCCATGCCGTAGAGAAAGAGAGAAGAGAGAGAGAGAGAGAGAGAGAGAGAGAGAGAGAGAAGAAGAAGAAGAAGAGAAGAGAGTTCTTTCTCATAATTTTTCCAGTAGCTAAGATCTTCTACAATTCTCTTCTTCTAAGTCCATCCTAAGGTGAGGATTTTCCTTCAAGCCTTTCATTAATAATATCACGATTATCATAAGTTTCTTTTGTGGCATGTGAAGTTGTTTTGTTTTGAATTACTTATCCATATAACTTGAAGTTTGATGTGGGATTTGTAATGAATATCATTATATGATGATGTGATTCCTTGTTTAGATTTTTTACTAAGAAGCATGTGTATTTGTGTTATTTATCTTTGTGAAATCTATGCCCTTATTTCCTTAATCTGTGTTTTACAAGTAACATTGATTTTCATATTGTGATATGAAATATGTGTATAAGATCATCATATGGACATCCCATTATTGTATACTCTTTGTCCCTACACTACCAGAAAAATGACTTTTCCCGACGGCCCCGCCTTTCTTTCGCGACGGCTCTTAGCCGTCGGAATTTCCGACGGTCTAAAGCCGTCGGAAAATGGGGTAATCAGCCGTCGGCGATGCCCTTCGTGGGATGCTTCGTATCGAGTAAACTACTGAAAATTTTCTATTGTACCTAATAACCGGTGTTGGGCCCACCGTGAATGTATGTGGTTTATCCACACTGTCCATTCGTTTTTTCATATCATTTTAGGTGTTGAGCCCAAAATTGAAGCATATTTAAAGCTCAAGTGGACCACACCACAGGAAAGAGTGGGAATAACGATTTCCACCGTCGAAATCTTCCTAGGCCTACAGTGATGTTTATTTTTCATCCAACCTGTTCATAAGATCACATGGACATGGATGAATGGAAGAAAACAATTATCAGCGTGATCCAAAACTTCTTTGACCACCAAGAATTTTTCAACGGTTGATGTTTAATCCACACATTTTTGGGGTGTGGTCCAATTGAGTTTGGAATATGCTTCATTTTTAGGTTAAAAGTGTAAAATTATCTGCTAAAATGGGTGGACGGAGTGGATGAAACATATACAATACGGTGGACCGCACGAGGCCCTGACTGGACGGCCGGTCTCTAGCACCAATCCCACTGAAAATGATTTTTTGTAATGGTGATAGTGTCACCATTATTTGCTTGTGGTGTGGTCCATTAGAGATATATATGTGGATAATGTTTGGGATCAAGCATTAAATTAATATTTAAAAATAATTGGACGGTGTGGATAGAACACATACATCGTGTTGAGGCCCACAAAACACGTTGCAGCATCGTTCTTATTTGGTGTAAAACACACCCGGATTTAAAAATAAATTCAATTCAACAAAGGGTTTCTAAAGGCCCTCTTTTCACGCCACTCGCCCTCGCTCTCTCCCAATCTTCTCACGCCACTCGCCCCCCTCCCTCTTCCTCTCTCGCCAACGCCAGACGCCATGGCCCACCTGAGGTTGGGTTTTGGGGTAAGCTGGAGGAAGAGGCTGTGTTTTTGGCTGCCGAGAATAGCATTCGGATCGGGTTTTGGGGTAAGCTCGATTTTCTTCTTTTCATTTTTATTTTAATATTGTTTTATTTTGGCTGCTGAGAATAGCATTCCTCTTATTCTTCTCTTAAAATCACTATTATGATTTAAGATCCTCTTATTCCTCTCTCGCCTACTCCTATTAGGAATTGTGAGAGATCCGTGGCTCACAATTCCTCTATGTATGGTATCTGATTTCATCAGGCAATGGCATAAACTTTTGAGATTTTTCCATACGGCTGCCTTCCTTTTGGGCTATGGACTGAAAAACCCCTACTTTTAAACTATTTTCTAAAAATTTTCCAAGTTTTCACCATTACACATTAAACCACCTGCTGTTACTACCTATAAAAATGGGTTTGTTGGATTCTTCAATGGTAGGAAGCAGTTAGCCAGGAAAGAAAAAAAGGATTCTCACATATAACCACCTACCTTTTATAGCCTTGTATGTGGTGTTAGAGATCATGATTTGTTCAACAAAAAAGAATCCATGTATTAGAGATCATGATTGTTCAACCAGTCTGATTTTGGGGGTGTGACTTAGTGATGGTGGGTTCTATAGTTAATGTATGTCATATGTGCAACTTCTGAGTACCTGCATATCAAATGTGATACCCTGCCAGAGTATTAAATAAATACCTCTGTTACATGTGAAGGGACGGAACATGTGTTGGAGATTGGGAGCACAACACACCCGTCAGAAATCTAGACCATTCATGAGGTGGGGAGCACAGTGCGCATGCCATGGGCCACAAATAATGTTGGTCCGTTGATCAGGCACCACAAACTATTCTAAGAAAAATGGGCCATAAAAGTCCCACAGTTTAGATTCAGTGTACATGTGTGGCTCACCTTACAAGTGTGCTACCATGACTTTTGGTATATGGCATGTTCAAAGTGCTTCCAACATAATGAATGGCCTGGATCTCTAACATTTGTGCTTATGCAGTATGCACATAAGCATTACACATGTTCTGTTCCCCTCAAATGAGGTATGCCCATTTAGTGCAATTGGAAACATCTCCAAGTTGCTGAAAAAAAATAAATTAATATGGACAGATGGACAGATGGACAGATGGAGCGTAGAATAAATCACATTGTCCTTTGTAAATAATAAATTAATATGGACAGATGGAGCGTAGAATCCGAACCATGCCCGCTCATTAGGTGGGCTTCACACGGCTACCTAGTATGGACCTCTATTTGTTTTTCAATGGTCATGTCCCATATACTTGTGGCCCACCATGTTAGGGACATCAATTGCATCCAGCAAAAACTCTATAAGGCCTACTACAATGTCCATCTGATATCCACTTCATACACCAATTTCTCCAGCTGATCATGTTAAAATGTGATTTAAAAAATGAGGCAGTCAACAGCGTATCTTCGATGTCAAAATCCATGCTTCCTTAATGTCGCCCGTCAACCGAAAGGTGTTGCTGAGGTAGATAGTGGACCACACAGGATTTATATGAATTAGTGACTAGCTATGAGCTAGATGATATCCTTGTTTAATCTTGTGTGTGTGTGCGCGCGCGCTGTTCTTCAAATGATGATTGCACCTAATTTAGTTCTCTTCCCAATTTTGACTGTCACTTTTCCATGATATTGATGGGATGTTTAGATCATCTGATTAAGTTGATTTTTGTACCATGTTTTATTCTTTGTTTCAAGTTGACAGAACCAAATGCAATAACGCTCCCAAACATGCTTTCAATATCTTGTTATGTTGTAGAGCTAATCTAATTGCTCTTTTGTGTTCTTTTGTGACTCCAAGCAACTAAAATTGGGCTTCTTTTTTCCTTGCTTCTTTTTTCCTTTGTTTCTTTCATTATATTTATTTAGCATATTGATCATTCAGTTGTGTTTTATTGCCTATCAAAATGCTTACTGTGGATTTTCAGCATGACTTTTGTTTATTTCAGAAGATATGAAGCCATTTCAGAGATTGAATTATACGAATTCTGTCCTTGGGATCTTTCAGGTATCTCTCTATCTATCTACATCTTTCTAGCTTTTAGTGGTAGGTTCAATGATTATTCCTTGTCAACAATTGGAGATTCAACAAAATTTAGTTTCTGAAAGAGGGTACTGGAATACACTGGGAAGGATAGACCTGTTTGTCATAATTCTAAGACTGTAGGGATGAAGAGAACTCTGATGTTTTTATTTAGGTTGGGCACCTTGAGGAGATAGAACTGACTGGTTAATGCACGAGTACATGGTTGAGGACCAGGAGCTGGTTGATGCGGCATCAGGCATGTGACATCTGGTTCTGGTTAATGGTTAGAAAACTGCAAACTTAGGTGTTGGTGATTTGTTTCAGACATTTTTGGAACTACATACCATCCATTTGAAGATGCATGTGCAATAGGGTCCTATGCATATCTTCCTATGCATAGGTACACTATCTGAACATAGAACAAAGATGTTGTGCCTTGTTCCTGAACTCTCCATTTGTGGATCCTGTAACTTTAGCTGATCTATCAGAGAAGAATAAGAAACTCTAGAACTAAAATCTAGAGTCACCCATAAAGTTTCTGTGCATCTCACATGTTACATGGTTGGGATGACCTATAAACGTGCCATATTTTCAGCCACATCATCTGGTTGTCAAGGTGCTTTCCATCTCCGACCAAACGCCATTGTTTCCTCTTTCAATTCCCATATGGGGCTGGTTCTTCAGAATCATTCAAACGGAGACCATCCGGTCGAAAGATTTGGCCTTGGTCATGGTCCAGCTCCATTATCATGCTTGGATGAGTATTGGTGCAATTATCTTGGATGTGACTGATTTTGCTGCAAGAAAAGCAAATGTCTGGGAGAGATTTGTCACTCAATGCAAGGTTTCTTCTAAGAAATACAACAGCCACAACAACAATAACAATAGTTTGGAAAGTGACTGATCTTTTTTTTAATGCCTCTTGCATTTAAGGTTTTTTTTTTCTTTCTTATTTAGGTCTTTCTAGTTGTTGGGTTTTGATGGATGGTTCTACAGTTCGTTTTTTTTCCTTAGGTGTTGGATTGTGGTAAATGGGAAGTGGGGTTTGATGGAGACTATTGAAAAGGCTATGATCTTTTCTCGTTTCATGTCCCCACCTTCTTCTTACTTGATTTGAGGTATGATTTGTTCTCTACTTTTTATTTGTGATGAACATATAACTTGTGGTTGGTATGTATGAAACTATGAATGTATGATGAAATTTGTAGATTTTTTTTTTCTTTTTTTCTTTTTGTTTTGAATTGCAGGGAACTCGAACAATACCCACAAAAGAAAAGTTCTTACGTTGTGTTTGGTGTATTAGATATTTTGGTTGCTTCTGCTTGTTATTGTTAAGATTTTGTGCTTTTTCTTTATAACAGATCATTTTGCACATATGCTTCTGGTTTTTTATGGTATGATTTACTTATTTGAAGTGATTACTGTATACGATAAATCTCGTATATTTGAATTTGCCATTTTCTTGTTCAGTGTTCTTTCATTGTCAATGAAAGAATGGGTCATTTGGATCTCTATTCTCTTATTGAAGAAACATGTTCCATTGTCTAAATCTATTCACAGTGCATGCCCACTTCATGACACATTATTTTATTTTAAAGTAATTTCTAAGTGCCTACATGTCATCCATCACACAGCCAGAGGATCAAATTTCTGGTTTGCATATTTGCTAATTAACACAAAAATTCGAACAAAAAAAAAAATTTGGAGTCTTACTGAAACCCCCCATGCACCTGTGCACGTTGCCATGCTTTCGAATATGCACATGTGAGGGACATCCAACCTGTTCATCAGTTGGGCCCTGCTGTATCGATGACCTAGCTGAAAAATGAGACCCGTCCACTCATCAGTCTAGCCAAATTGACATTGAATGCGGACTGTTGGAAATTATTTATGGTTGTTTTGCTGAATTAAAACATGGGCCGGTAATCTTCAAAACAGATTTTTTTAATTTGAATTTTCTGCTGAATTAGGGCCAATTTTGTTGTACAATGAATTGCAATTGCTTTGATAAAATTGCACTCTCTCTCTCTCTCTCTCTCTCTCTCTCTCTCTCTCTCTCTCTCTCTCACAACCCACCTATTCTTCACTGAGATTTAAAATGTGACAATGTTTTTGTTAATGGAAACCATAGGGAAGTCAAAATAGGAGATCTTAGGTTGGCCATTGTTATGCAGCAACCTACTACTCGTAGTGTCATTGGTAAGTATGGAACTTGTCTTGTAGTTTGAGTGCACTAGTTTGTGACACATACCCATTTTGGTCTTACACTTGTTTTCACAGGTACACCCGAATTCATTGCTCCAGAGCTTTATAAAGAGGAATACAATGAACTTGTTGATCTATACTTGTGTTTTGTTCTTTACCAGTAAAGAAAATGCAGGAACCAGAAATTCAGAACATTCTATCTGACCCCATCATGAGACAGGTGTGCTCTTGTTCCTCTTGATACACGTCCTATAATTCTTGTTAAACATTCCCATGATCCTATCAGATTTTCCTTTAAAGGTCAATTGGCATGCCTTTGAAATTCTACATGCATTGAATGATGTTATTGATTTTTGACTTAATGTCCAGTTAACTAAGTTTTAGATTCTCCAACATTTGAAATTTATTGGTCATGCTCTCCCATGGTATTTTTGGAAATTCAGCAACTGTTTCTCTGTGAGTAGTTGAAAGGAAAGGAGCTAAGCTTATGCATTAGAGATGTTTTGGTGTGTGATTCATGGACCTTAAGTAGTGAATGTTGATAGGATTCATCAGATCAAGTTCCCAAGTGATTCATTGGGCATGAACTCATACACTAGAGCGTGTTTAGACCCACCAGATTATTGGATCAGCGTGACCTTGGCATGTCTAATAATCATGATGGAAGCACCTGTTGGACAGGTAGGATGCCTCACACACGCCTTATGGGTTCCGTTCTAGGTCGTTTGCCTGGTGAGTGTAAGCATCAATCGCTCATGGCCTGGAAATTGCTTGAATGGAAAAATCCTAACTCTCTAATTAATGGATTTTTTATGTTTAAAATTGGTTTTGCTAGTATTTTTTTACGTATCTATTTTGATGTGGAGAAATGTCTGAAAGAAATAACTTATTATGAGAAGATTTTCAAGATCCGATGAAATCTAACCTCAATTAATATTTCGGTCCCGACATGAATTGAACGTGTCATTAATTTGTAACTCCTTGACCAGTGGTAAAGTATGAAGAAGACATTGCAAGCAACAATGGCCCTATCAACAAGTAATAGATGGAAAACATGCTCTAAAACTGTGGAAAAGAACAAGCTTGAGATTGAACAACTTCTTCATCCACAATTTTAGCTTCTTCTTCTTTAGTTTATATTAGATCATGATCTAGCCTGAAACTACAACTGATCTAAAGTTCAAACCACAGTAGATCTGGAATCTCCAACTCAGCTCAAAGGTCAGATCTGCACCTCAACTTGAAGCACTGATCACAGCTCCATTGAAGCTCCGATCACAGCTCCATTAGAGCTCCGATTTTAGCCCCATTGAAGTTCTGATTTCCGCTCTGTTAAAGGTAGATCTGAACTCCAATTCATATTGAATTCGAGACAGTTTATCAGATCTTAAACTTATAGTACTTTATAGCTATTCTTGAACTTCATTTCACAACCAGATTACAGCCCAGTTAATGACCAGATCCGCACCCAATTCATAGCTGATTTCTTTGCTCATTCATGAGCTGATTTCTGCACTCAATTCATGGACAATTTCTAGCTGCTTACATGAGCCGATTTGAGCTTCTTTCATAGCAGATGTCCAGCTGTGTTTACAGTAGATCTTAAGCTCTAGAGCACATCCAGATCATGGCCCATTCCTTGGCCCAGATCACGTGCAGATCATGGCCCATTCCTTGGCTGAGATCATGATCAGATCGCTGCCCATTTTAGGATCAGTTTACGTGGCCCATCTGCAGTCCATTGCATGGCCTGTTTCATGTCCATTTCATTCTATTCCATGTACATTTCACGTCCATTTCATGGCCTGTTTTATGCACATTGCATGAAACAAGCTACCTTACTGGCCATTTGTTGTCTCTGCTATTTCGTGTCCATATCATAGCAAGTTGTTGTCCCTTTAAGATCAGATTAATAACATGTTGATACAGCTACCTTGCTGGCCATTTGTTGTCTCTGCTATGCATTTAACATCACGGCTGTCCAGGCCTTCTTGCTGCTCAGATTGTGGCTCATCTTTTGTCCCAGATTGTAGGCCATCTTGCTGTCCAGATTGTGCCCTGTTTTCTGTCCAAATCGTGGCCTAGGTGCCATCCAAACCAAACTGCTATCCACACATATATACTAGTTGTCCATTACATATTGGTGCTGTCCATTACAGATAGGTGTTTCCCATTTCACATAAATGCTGTTCCAACACAGCTAGTAGTTATCCAAGCAGTGCATTTCATACACATGCTACCCATAGGCCACCAAGCTGTCCAGATTTCTAGCTAACTAGATCACTAACTTGCAGTCCATTTTCCTTGATAACAGTCCATTCAACCTTATAATTGTACAAATTAATAGCTAACAGTCCATCACCATCACTCTCCCCCTTTATGTAATAAACTACGTTTTTTATCAACAGATGATGATGGCCCATCTCCTCCTTGAGATCTTTCACCACACAATGAAGATGATGGCCCGCTCTCATTTGACACAATAGAGAACACTATCTCTGGTTTACAAACCATCTTCTTCGGCCTGATTGCAATTTGTTGCTGCCTTAGTGTCTTTCTCAGTGTTAGATACTAACTGAGAATATTATCTTGAAGAACTTTGTTTTAACTTAATTATTTTTTCCTCATTCAGTCATCTGCTTGTTTCTTTTTTTTTTTACTCATTTTTTTCTTTTGTAATGCAGAAATTTCTCATTCAATCAAATCTGCCATAACATCCCATTTTTAGAATTGTTATGACCTATTTTTTCTTTTTTATGAGATTATCTGAGGGACCCATTTGTTGTTTTTTGTCACCAACTTCTAGATTGAAATCTTATATGGATTTTATAATACATTACCCTATATAGGTTGCTGCAGAACAATGCCATTTCAGGCCCTATGATCCTACCAACATTGGAAGGATGGAGAAGTTCGAAATGCTCGATCTCTCAACTAATAATTCAATGGTGGGATACCCAGTTCAATAGGGAAGAAATTGAAGTGTGTCTTGTGCTTTGTCGCCATTTATCCTTGACAGCCTGAGGACTCCTGAGACATGTCTCTATAGGATCATATTCACACTTGAGGATCCTACTGCCAGAATCCTACTTATATGGTGAAGATGAGGTAAGATTTTATTATTACTATCTCATCATTTAAGTATCATCTTACTGTTTATATGTGCGCTTCTTGGGATTTATACATTTTATAATGGTGAGATATCTGCTATGGAATGGACAAGTGAATGCATTAAATATCATGGTTTATGTGAGATTCTTTTGGTGATTTTGTGATGCTTTGTGATTAATGAACATAGGGAATAAAAAAATTTGGGTGGTGGCAAAGCTGTTTGCAAATAGTACTTTTTTTCTGCTACCACCCAATCTTTTATTCCATGTGTTCATTAGTCATGTAAGCATCACAAAATTATCAAAATAATCTCACATGAACCATGATATTTAATGCATTTACTAAACAAGTTAATGATTTTACAATGGGCCAGGACTATTGTTAATACTCTCTTTTGCAATGGGTCATAGTAGTCGTAAACGTTTACCCTTTTCACAAGGGGTGGAACCCAATGTATGTTACGAACATTTACAACTAGCAACACCTGTTTTTTTACAACGGTCATAAACTGTTGTAAAAGGCATGCTCAAAAAGCAACACCGACGGTCATAAACCGTCGGAGTTTGCGAGGGCTCATCACCGTCGGAATTTCCGACCACTGACCGACGGCTTATAGCCGTCGGAATTTCCGACGGTCCATAAACGTCGGAAAGCAATTGTGACGCCCCCTTTCCCGACGGCCTATCCGACGGCTTTCGGCCGTCGGGAAAAGTTATTTTTCTGGTAGTGATATAAAATGACATAGTTATTATTAGTGTTTATAATACAATTGTAAGCTCAATACAGTATCAAATTTAAACTTTCATACCGATGATGCCTGAGCGGATCGAACGGTTGGTGGTGTTGTAGGGTTTTTATCAAACTGAGCCTCTTGTTGCTTATCTTGTTGCAGAGTCATCCATGCCTTAAATTCAGCCAATGTTTTCTTTATCTCTACTATCTCCTGCGATAAACTCTCTTTTTCTTTTGTCACCGTCTCCACTTTTGAACGGATAGGGGCTGACTTCTTCAATCCAGTCTTGCTTACGGAGCAACCTAGACCCCTCATTCGCCCTCTAATGTCAGGACCAACCAACTATAAAACATTACAAATTAGGCTATTAGGAAATGCATAATTAGTATGAAACTCAAGTAATTTTTTAACTGTGTTAGTACCTGTGTGAGGGCATCATCAATGCCGCTCGTCCTAGAAGTAGGATTGGTACTATAAAGCTCGCTTAGCTTTTCCTGTGACAAAAAACAAATGGTGCTTAACAACTCAAAGTTATAGATTGGCATTTCAGAAGGGCAACGATAAGTGATATGAGGGGTGAACTTACAGCGTGATCAGGAAACTGGACAACTTTGTCCTTCCTCGTATGGGCTCTTAAGTAGACATCACCTCTACCTACCTCTGCATCAGATGTAAGATTCCTCTCCATTGCCTTTGCCACATTACATGTTGTTCAAACACGCATCATTCATAGAGTTAGATGACTAATAATTCAAAATAATATTTAATTTTAAATTGGGATACTTATTCTTACCATTTGATGGCGAGTAACAGCCATGCTGCACCTCCCAAGACACGTAGGTCCTTTTAGCTTGGCCCGATTGACTTTATTCCTTGCGCTTGCATTCTTGAATTGCTCAGTGTTGTGTTGATCCACAAAGACCCTCCAATCCTCCATAGGGACAGCAGGGGGGGGCTGGACTGTCTCTCACAACTGCAAGATCATTGTTTTTAATATATTTTGCAGTCAACCTTTTTTTATAATTTCTCCATGTTTCATTGATGCGGCGTGTTACATATATAAGACTCGCATCCCAACTTTGACCCTCAAACTCATAAAGTCGTGACAATGCATCTGTGACTGTCTGAATATCTGTACGAGGCACTTGGCGAAAGTCCTGGTATATGATCGGGATATGAGCACGGGTGAGGACACCGATTTGTGTTGCAAAGTCTCTATGATTGGGAGAGAACTCATTCGGTTGCCCGAATTCGTTTGTCTTTAGAACTTTTTTTCTATCTTGTTGCACATCTAGAGAAGCACCCCTTGTAGGGCCTCTCTTTCTGGATGAAGAAGAAGATGGCACAACTGCATAAAAAGAATAATAGGTATATGTACATATCTTTGATTACCACCAATATATAAGAAAGATGAAATCAACATATATAGCTAATTAAAGAGAACAAATTTATTACCTGTGGCACTGCTCGCATCCGTATTACCAAGCAAGTGCATACCAAATGCCTCTGGTTGTGAATCCATGTGCCTATTTCATGGCCAATAGAAAAAAACATTATGAGTTAAGAAACAATCTACATAACATGTAAAGTACAAACAATTCACTATATTCTCCATACCTTATTTAGATTTCCTTTATTTCTTTGTAAAGTACAAACATGTAAACTACAAATATCATTTATTTCTTTGTTACATTCTCCTCGTTCGCTTTCTTTTCTTTGCTTTTTCAACAACAACATCTATGTCTTCAATTTCATTGAATATCAACTCATCAACAATTGCTAATGAGGTGAGATTAGGTCCTGCATTGGCATTAGTTACAGCCTTCGATCGTTCCGATAGAAGGCAAATCTCATCCTCGACAAAAATCTTTTTTGGAACCTCCAAGACCACGTGCCAGTCAGGATTTTTTAGATCTCTTGAGTAAAAAACCTGCACGGCATGCTCCGCAAGAATGAACGGCTCGTCTCCCACTTTGTCTGAGCTGTAAAGACTAAACAGGTTTACTAATCTCAGATTTGCATCGACATCAAAAGAAACACCATGATGCGTCACCTTCACCCAATCACACTTAAATAGGACAAGCTTGTATCCTGATCGGTACTCTAGTTGGATAATTCTACGGAGGACTCCATAATAAGGTTGATTTTCATCCACTGTGTTCCTGTCCTTAGCACTAGCTCGGAAGGTGGTCATACCCTCTGTCATAACCCCACTATTTTGGGTCATTTTATTCTCCTCATAGTCCTTAATGACAAAGAGGAAACCATTAACACAATACTTATTGTACTCCATAGCAAAAGCCAGAGATCCTCTCACTATATCTTTAAAGTCTTTGTCATTTGATTCGTTGAACTCTGGCTGCCTCTTCAACCAAGGTATGAATTCATCCTCGCTAAGCACCCTATTAGTCCTCCTATATCGTCGCTGCAAGAAATCTTTGTGCTTCCTATGCATTATTCAATACTATTACTAAATCGAAATTTGCGTAAAGTAAAGAAGGTATATACATATGAGCTAACTGTACATACCCTTCCCACACATCGTATCTAGGATGACTCTTTAATACCCAGATGCGAGCCTGTTCATATTCGATACCCGCTAGGATGACACTTTGACTCGAACCTACTGGACCAACATCATCACTATTAGAGCCATCATCAACAATATCTTTCAACTTCTGTTGTCTTGGAATGACTCCATCAAACCGTTTTTCCAATTTTTTCAATAGGATTGTTCTCTGTTTTCCTCTATATTGGTTACAGTATATAATTGTCTCCTCCTGGATGTACTGTTCTGCAATGCAACCCTCGGATCGCGTCTTGTTGCGGACATAAGCCTTGAATGTCTTCATGAACCTAACAAAAATAATGACACATTATGCATAAATGCAATTCTAGATGCTTCACCAATTTATTCATACTAAACTCATACCATACCTTTCGAATGGATACATCCATCGGTAGTAGACAGGACCACATATGCGAGCTTCGTAAGCCAAGTGGATCGGCAAATGCATCATCACAACAAATATTGATAGAGGGCATATCATCTCAAGTTGACATAACGTCCTAGCCATACCCCTCTCGAGAGTGTGGAGCGTTTGAAGATCTATGGTTGTCGAGCACAAGGCATTGAAGAAGGTACAAAAGCTTGTAATTACAGAACGAATGACCTTCCTATCCTTGAATGCATGCTGGATGAGAACTGGAAACAGATGTTGCATCAACACGTGGTAAGCATGAGACTTCATTCCCTTTAAATCCATGCAATCTTGCGTTACGATGGTTTTCCAATTCCCACTAAACCCAACCAGAACATGCAGTTCACGCAAAGTTTGGATAAAAAGCTTTTTCTCTTCTTTTCGAAGGCAGATTAGACTTCGTTTTTGGATCACCTTGCCATTTGTCTTTTTCAGCCATAGACGCTTCTTAATTCCCAACCGTTTCAGGTCCCTAAGTGCATTAGCATCATCCTTGGTTTTGCCCGGTGTGTTCAACATCAATGCGAGAAGGATTTCACATACATTTTTTTCAACATGCATGACATCAAGGTTGTGGCGTACCAGAATATCCTTCCAATACTCCAAACCAAATAATATGGACCGCTTGAAGAACCATGGTGATTCAACATCATCCGCTTGCTCTTGTCCTCCTAGACCCCTTACATTCATCTTCCCAGTCTTCCCCCACTTCACAACTAGGTTCGCAGTCTGTTTTTCGACCTCAATCCCCGTCAGACGCATTGGTTGCCCTCTTGTATCCTTTACCTTATTGAACGTTCCTGCACTTGTGTCATCCCTAGCCGGGTCTGATAGTGGCAACCACCGTCTATGACCCATATAAACATGTTTCTTTCCGTACTGGAGTCGTAAGGAATCTGTATTGGGACCACATATAGGACAACCATACTTACCCTTGGTCCTACAACCAGAAACATTACCATATGCTGGAAAGTCATGGATTGTCCAGAGCAGAATGGCACGCATGTTGAATCTATTTCCATGGTATGCATCGAACGTCGTGGCCCCTTTCCGCCACAAGTCTTGCAGTTCATCAATCAATGGCTGTAAATAAACGTCAATATCCTTCCCTGGTTGTCGCGGTCCCTCAATGAGCAATGTCAGTATAGTAAATTGAGGTTTCATACAAAGCTTTGGTGGAAGGTTGTACGTCACACACATAACAGGCCATGAACTATATGACGTACTTAAAGTGCTAAAGGGGTTAAACCCATCCGTGGCTAGACCCAATCGAACATTGCGAGGCTCAGCTGAAAAATCAGTATACTTGTTATCGAGAATCCTCCATGCAATAGAGTCAGCCGGATGCTCCATCTTTCCATGCTGCTTTTTCCTGGTTGAGTGCCAGGACATCTCTTTCGCCAACCATGGCACACTGAACATTCTTTGTAGCCTTGGTGTTAATGGAAAATATCTTAATACCTTAGCAGGTACTTCACATCGTTTTCTCTCATTGTCGATTTCTGTCTTGTACCTAGAAGTTTTACAGTTTGGACAACTGGTCTTCTTCTCATGCTCTCTCCAATACAAGATACAGTCATTTGGATAAGCATGAATCTTCACGTAATCAAGACCCAACTTTGTAATGATTTTTTTCGCTTGGTAGGTATTAATTGGGACCTTGTTACCGGAGGGTAACACCTTCTGGAGTAGTTGAAGGAGCTCTGTAAAGCTTTTTTCGCTCCATCCATGGTTCACCTTTAACTTGAAAAGTTGTATAATGAAAGTTAGCACGGTGAAATCCTCGCAACTAGGGTACAACTCAGTCATTGCGTGCCGTAGATTTGCTTCAAACTCATTGGTTTCATCATCTCTAGAGACGCCTTCTATTTCAGTGGTCACATTCGGCTCATCGTGGATAACTTCATCCAAGTTATTACCACCGAGTTCTTCAATGATCGCATTGTGAACCTCGTTTAAGTTTGGGACATTGTGGTATTGTTGGGAACTTGATGCACGCTCAGTATACTTAGGTGATGCATGCTCACCATGCACGTTCCAAACCCTATATGTTGGGTCGAATCCATTTTTCATTAGATGTATTTCCAAATCGTCGTAACACATTGGTAAACGTGCACATCTACAACTGGTGCATGGACAAAGAATGGTTTCTCTACCAGGAAGGTGTTCTTGAGCAAACTTCAAAAAGCTTCTTATGCCAGAAATAAAATATGGGTCCGGGAAACTTAATGTCATCCACTCTCGATTAACCAATGGGTCCATCTTCAACTAGCACCTGACCCATGTTCCAAACATATCATTTTATTAGTAAGCTCAAAGGTATATTAAGACAAAATTTAAAATTAAAATGTTTCAATGTAGTGCATGTCACGCATACAATTCTAAAATGTGTGTATCAAGCGTCATACACTCCCTAAGTATCATACAACTCCCCAATCTTTTACTATGTGGCTTTTGTCATAGGCTAGAGTCCCACCAAGTAGTGGTGACTCATGTTACTCACATTTGGTACTCATCCAAGGCCAACTAGGCCACCATGATGTACATCGAATCTAACCCGTCCAACACGGCCCACAATGATGTACATCAATCCAAGACAATGGGGCCATGCGCAATCCAATTTATTATGCATCTCCTTCCCCTTCCATTGCAGAGGTCCAACATGACCATAAGTGGGCCACTTCTATTAAAGCATAGCTAAAAACAACAAGTCAACCCTGTTATCATCACATTATCACTCTTAACCACTAAAATCATTTTCAATCTCATCAT
This sequence comes from Liriodendron chinense, assembly GCA_003013855.2. Classification (NCBI taxonomy): domain Eukaryota; kingdom Viridiplantae; phylum Streptophyta; class Magnoliopsida; order Magnoliales; family Magnoliaceae; genus Liriodendron; species Liriodendron chinense. The sequence continues at coordinate 485,394 of ML058465.1, read as the reverse complement.
CCATCAACAATTTAAAAAAGGTAAAAGACAAGGACCAAAACAAAAAAAAAAACACAACATTCTTTTAAGGACGTGGACCCCAAAAATATATTCTGGTCCAATCAATATGAGGGGCCCCGAAAAAAAGTTCCAATCAAGATGTGGGCCCCAAAAAATGCTGATCCGATCAGGATGTGGGCCTAAAAAATATATAATCCGGTCCAATCAGATTTTAGGCCCCAAAAAAAGGTCAAATCAGGATGTGGGCCCACCATGATGTATGGATTTTATCGGAAGAAATAAAATGAAAAAAAATCATTAATATTTTTGGGGCCATGGGACCCACCAGGATGTATGGATTTTATCCACGTCGCCCCATCCATTTGTCCAGATCATTTTAGGGCATGAACCCAAAAATCAGGCAGATCCAAATCTTGGGTGGACCACACCACAGGAAACAGGGCTGTTAGAACGCCCACCATTAAAAACTTCATGGGGGCCACAAAAGTGTTGGATCAAGCCGATATTTGTGTTTTCCCTTTATCCAGGTCTGTGTAACCTAATCAACAGGTTGGATGACAAATAAACATTACAGTGGGCCCTAGGAAGTTTTAAATGGCAGGCGTTCAATCACCATTGTTTCCTGTGGTGTGGTCCACCAAAGATTTGGATCTCCCTCATTTATGGGCTCATGCCCTAAAATGGCCGGGCAAAAGGGATAACACACAGAAATTATGATGGGGCCCACAGAACTTTTACAGCACCGACCGCTACCGTCTGCAGGGGCTGAAGAAAAAAAGAAGAAGAAGAAGAAGACATACCTGTGCAGGAGGAAGCTTGCCAGCGTAGAGAAAGAGCCGGTCAGATGGTACAAACCTCGCCGGAAAGGGTGCCGTTACCGAGATTAGCTGCCGTTGGAGAGGAAGAAACTCAAATCTGGCTCGTGGGGCAGCGAGATTGAGAGAGATCGAGGGTCGTGGGGCAGCGAGATTGAGAGAGAGGGAGAGAGAGAGAGAGAGAGAGAGAGAGAGAGAGAGAGAGAGGAGTGTTTTCCCCAAAAAGGGGTGAGGGCACGAGCGAGAGAGAGGAAGAGAGAGAGAGAGAGAGAGAGAGAGAGAGAGAGGAGCGTTTTCCCAAGAAGGGCGAGGGCGCGGGCGGGAGGTTTCCCAAAAAAAAAAAAAATTCAAGTGCGGGCGAGATGCACGGGCTGATGATGTGCTCGTGGGGCCCACCGTGATGTATATGGCGTATCCACTCCGTCCATCCATTTTGACAGATCATTTTAGGGCCAGATATCAAAACTGAGGCAAATCCAATTCTCATGGACCATACCAACGATCAACGGTAGGAAGTTTATATCACTATTTCCTACGATGTGGTCCACCTCAGGGCTCAATCTACCTCTTTTTTTTTTATAATACTCTAAAATTCGATTTTAAAATGGATGAATGGATTAAGATCATGAAAACACCTTTCGGTGGGCCCCAGAGAGTCCCTTAAGAAACTTGGAAGCTTAAGTGGGTGATAGCTTTTTGCTGCGAATTAAATCCCTAGCAATATGGCTAAGGATTAAATCCCTAGCAAAAGAAACACCTAATCCGTAGCCTTTGCCCCATTTTTTGGTAGTGTTCTTATGCAAATCTGGAACTTTCTAAGGTGGTGGAGCATGAAATCTATAAAAGGGCACTTAGGGCCTCATCTAAAATCATCCTAAAAGAGATTGGAAGTCATGGGAAGTGAAGGAGAGCACCGTGGAGCGTTTGCAACTCCGTCGACTCCAGGTTTTTCTACTTTTTCATGTTTCTGTTTAATTTCTCTTTTAATTATAGTTGTAGTATGACAATGCTCAGCTAGAACCTCTTAGCTAAGGCTGAGAGGTGAAGCTTGTCGCTAATTTCATGTTTAATTTGGTTTGATTCAAATACATTTACTTTAAGTTTGAATTTTGAATGTTCTAGTTTGAATAAAGTTGGTATTTTTAGAAGTTTTATGAGAGTTCATGTACTATGGACATGAATTGCTTTTAATTCTTTGAGATTGCCATGTTTTCTTGATTAGATTCGAATTGTGGTAACCCTTGAGCATACCATAGTCCATAGGCACGACCGTTACTCCGAAGGCTACGTATTTGAATGCTATGTGCTTGAATAAGACTAAAACTTGAATTCTTAACTTAAGTGGGATTGTATGTGCTTCAATGCCTTATCTTCCAACTAAATAAGAGATAAAACTTCGAATCTAGTTGTGTTTTATGCTTGGATGAATGAATTAACATGGGATTGCTACGAGTGGATCCTTAAAGCCTTAGTTTCCTCTCTTATATTGATCAGATTTTCTTTTTAAGTTACTGTTTAGTCTTAGATCTCATAATTGAAATTCTCAACTATTTCAATTGAAGTTGTCGGAATAAGTTAGAAGTTGTTTACCTAATTCCTTGAGGATCGACCTCGGTCTTACCGAGATTTATTACTACATCGCAGCCTTGCACTTGAGGCGAGCGAACAAGTTTTTGGCGCCGTTGCCAGGGAATTAAGTTAAACAGTTCTAGATTATTTTAGTAGCTAGAAGTAGAAGTAATTAGGGTTTACTGTTTTCTTAGGACTAGTTTTTCTAAATTTTAGAACTAACAAGGTTTGTTTTGTTTTGTAAGAAGTTCTTCTAGTTCAAGTAAATAAGGTATTATCCTTCCAACTTGAACTATCTTAAATTTCAGTTTTTAAAATTTTAGTTTTATTTTCAGATTTTTGTTTTAAGAACTTAGGATGAATTTAAATCATTGCTTGTGTGGTTTATGTTTCATTGGGAACGTGACCACACCAATCATCTCCAATCCGAAGGTGGTCTAGTTGGACCACTATCCATTCATAGACGAGTCAGAAAATATCAAGAACTTTGTGAAAGTTCGGAAAATATGGATCAAACTCCATTAAGGAATCATCCCCACCCTACTCCAACTACAAACGCTAATCATGAAGGAGTATGAGAGAATGAGGTGCACAATGCTCCTCCAATGAAAGCTTTACAAGATTACCTACAATCGGCTTGTATGATTACACCTCCATGCGTGATTCTCCCAACCACCGGGGGAAACATTGATATAAAGCCGAGAGTAATTCAACTCTTACCCAAGTTCCATGGGCTAGACTTAGAGAGCCCATATTTACACTAAAAAGAATTCGAAGAAGTTGTGGCTACTTTACAATATGCTAATGTCTTAGAAGATGCTATCAAACTTAAATTATTTCCCTTTTCATTAAAAGAAAGAGCCAAGAGTTGGCTCCATTCTCTTAGACCGCATTCGATAGGATGATGGAATGAAATGATATGGGAGTTCTTAAAAAAATTATTCCCTGCTCATAAAACAAATTCCCTTCGAAAAGCTATAATGAACTTTTCGGTTAAAGAGAATGAGTCATTCTTTCAAAGTTGGGAAAGATTTAAGGACCTCCTACTTGCTTGCCCACATCATGGCTACAAAGTTGGCGAATTATAAATTTCTTCAATGATGGATTGAGTTCCAACATGCGCCAGTTCGTAGAGATGATGTGCAATGGTGAGTTCATGAGCAAAAATCCAAACAAAGCTTAGAGTTACTTAGACATGTTGGCCGAGAATGCCCAATCATGGAATACTTCGGAGAAATATAATAACCTCAAGCCGCCTTAACAAAAAGAGAAAGAAGGAATTTACATCATTAAAGAGGAAGATGATGTTAATGTAAAGATAGCTAGCCTCATAAGGAAGATTGAGGCCATGGAAGTTAGTAAGAGTGGAGTTTCAAAGTCCAATGAAGCCATTAAAAACGTGTGTGGAATTTGTGCCGCTAATATACACTCTACGCAAGATTGTCCTAAAATCCCTGCATTCCAAGAGGTGCTACAAGAGCGAGCAAACGCTACATATGGTTATCAACGACCCTTCAATGGATTGATAGGTAACATGTATAACTCTACTTAGAAGAACCATCTTAATTTTAGTTAGAGGAATGGTCCCACGACAAATCCTACTAAGTCTCAAGAAGGGTCACCCATGCAAAAGATGGCCCCACCTTAATTCTCAATGGAGGACATTCTAAAGGCGTTTATACAAGGGCAAACGCAAATCAATCAATCCAATCAGCAAATGTTCCAAGAGCTAAAAACGTCGGTTGATGAGATTATGGGACGCTTGAATGCTAGGGTAGGGACCTTTCCAGCCCAACCTCAGCCCAATCCTAAACAAGCACATGAAATAAGCATCCCAAATCTTCCCAACCAACATATGGAGCAACCAAAATCCATCACCACTCTTAGAAGTGGTAAATAAATTGATAAATCTATTTCGGTGAAGGCCGACAAGCCTAATGATCTGGTAAATTCTGAGAATGAGGATGGATCTAACTCAACCCCACAAGAAACGGAACACGTTTATAAGCCCGTTGCACCATTTCCTTCGAGATTGGTTGCTCCAAAAAATCTCCCAAACTCTCATGATATTTTAGAGATTTTCAAACAAGTTAAGATCAACATTCCATTACTTGACGCTATTAAACAAATTCCTTCCTATGCCAAGTTTCTAAAGGACTTATGCATAACCAAACGCAAATACAATGTGCAACAAAAGGCCTTTTTGAATGAGCGAGTGTCATTCTCACCCAAAAGACCCCTACAAAATTCAAGGATCCCGATAGTCCCACAATCTCATGTATCATTGGTGACTATCGGATTGAGCGTGCATTATTAGACTTAGGGGCAAGCGTAAACTTGATCCCGTATTCGGTATACGAGCAATTGGGCCTTGGTGAATTAAAACACACTAAAACCACGTTGTAACTCGCTGATAGATTCATCCGTGTACCAAGAGAGATAGTTGAGGATGTATTGGTCCAAGTTGACAAATTCTACTACCCAGTGGATTTTATCGTCTTGGACACCCAATCGGTTATGGATGCTAGCACTCAAATACCAGTGATTCTAGGCCGCCCATTCCTTGCTACATCAAACACAATCATAAATTGTTGGAACGGGGTGATGCAATTGTCTTTTGAAAACATGATGTTCGCTCGCCTCAAGTGTAAGGCTGCGATGTAGTAATAAAACTCGGTAAGACCGAGGTCGATCCACAGGGAATTAGAAACAACTTTCAAACTATTCTAGCAACTTAGTTTTGCAAGGAAAAAGGATTCAATTTGGTAATTAAACTAAAACAGTAACTTAATGAAAAATCAGTGATTTTAGGTACTAAGGCATTCAAGGATCCACTTGTAGCAATCCCATGTCAATCCAATCAACCCAAGTAGAGAACACAACTAGATTTGAAGTCCTATCTCTTATCTAGTTGGAAAATAAAGCATTCACACACATTCAATCCCATTCAAGTTGAACTTCCAAGTTCTAGTCCCAATCAATCAAAGTAGAATTCAAGATCATAGCCTTCGGAGTAATAGCCATGTCTATGGACTATGGCCTGCTCAAGGATTACTATAATTCGAATCTAAACAAGTACCATATGATAATCTCAGAGAATTGCAAGGAATTCATGTCCGGAGCACATGAACTCTCATAAAACATCTCAAACTACCAACTTAAGAACTAGAATATGAAAAATCCAAACTTGAATTGAAAATTACTTGAATTAACTTGAATCAAACATGAAATTAGCTACAAGCTTCACCTCTCAGCCTTAGCTGAGAGATTCTAGCCGAGCATTGTCATACTACAACTAGAACTCATAATAGAAAGCATAAAAACTAGAAAAACCAAAAATTGGAGAGTTGCAGACGCTCCACGACAGCTTCCCCTCTCTAGAACCACGTCCCTTAGCTTCTATCATGATCTAGAAAGAGCCCCTAGGTGTCCTTTTATAGTGGAAAAGCTCCCTTGCGTCGGAAACATCTAGAATCCGCGTAAGGTTATGCAGTGCGTAGCGAATTTCGGAGTCCCATTTTAGAAAGGTCTCTGTTTACGCAAAGCCGACCGGTCTAGACCGGTCGGACTGGGCTGGCTGACCGGTCACGACCGGTTGGACCTGTTTTTGTTTCAGTCCAGCAGCTTAATGTGGAGGTGGACCTGTTGGCCGACCGGTCAAGACCGGTCGGACCCTTCTGTCCATTTGTCCAGCGTGCATCAGAGGGGGTGGCCGACCGGTCTGGCTCCCTTGGCCGACCGATCAAGACCGGTCGGTCCTTCTTCAATTCAAACTTTCTTCCTTTCTTTTCTCCTCTTTCTTCTTCTCTCTCTTCTCCTTGCTTTCTTCTTTCTTTGGTCCTCTTTCAACCTTCATCCAATGGCTCTAAATGGCTCCTTTTGGTCTCCAATTGGGTGCAGTCCGCTCCCATCCCTAAAATCACAAAACATGCGTTAGATGGGCCTTTTAATCATGAAAACCATGCATGCAATGTCATGTAGTGGGCAATGTAATGTATAAATTTGAGGTTCAACACACCCCCGAACCAACTTTTTGCTAGTCCCGATCAAAACATGCGTGAAACACTTTCAAATCTCCAAACCAACTCTCTTCCAGAAACCATGTTTATATCCATTTCAAGACATATAAGTATAAAATTTGGAGAAACTAGGTGATAGAAATTGTAAACTTAAACTCTCAAAGCATAAGAAGTGCCTACATGAAATTCCCGCTGATTGATTGATAAATAGAAGAACTCGAACAATCTTAACCCAGTGTGCATAGTGAAAGTTCATCTCATGAGTCTCTGGGATTACCTTCTTCATAGATTAAGTAAACCAAGGATTTTAAGGTGCACAAAGCAACAACAAGCCTATGATAGGAATTTGCCTTACCGTCCTTCCGACGGCTTTCACACTACGTCCCATTTCCAGCTTTGGTTACGGTTCGACCATCCCCCGGTTGGTAGTAGGTAGCCCTTTTCGGAATTTTCCACCATTTTGCCTTCATTCCCGATTTCATCCTTTCTTTTCCTTTTTCTTTTGATTTAGATAGGATTTTTAAAAATCCATATCTTCTGTTATTTTCCCATGGACAAGGATGGACAACATTCCCCGGCTTAGTTTCTCAACACCTTTAAATCAAAGTCTAGCTAATCCACAAATCACATAAACCATTCAACTCATGAAAATCGTGTAACGTGAACTAGGTGTAAAAAGTGTTCAAATTTTCTATCAATCACAACAATTGCGGAACTAACATATAAAACCATTATGTTGGGAGAAATTCAAGACTTACACGTCGCACACTTCGTATCTCCTCTTCCTATACTCATATCATCTCGAATGCATGGAAATAAGGTTTTCTAAAAGAGTTTTGAAATTTAGAAAAAATTTAAAAAAAAATTTTGCGCATATAAAGCTCGAAATGTTACAAACTGCTAGATGAGGAATCTCATCTCACCCCCCAACCAATTCTTGCATTGTCCTCAATGTAAAAAGATATGCAATGAGCATGAACATGAGAGCAATGGTAAAAATGAGAGAGTGAGAACAATAGTACCTGAGAGAGCGATCATGGAAGTCTACAACCCAACAACTAAAACCTACTAAAGTAGTAAAACTAAATAAAACTAAACCTACCTATATACCTCCATCAGACTAGGAGATCAATCATCCTGATACACAAGATCATTCAGAGTGATGGACATGTCCTCTGAATCAAATTTCTCAACAAATGGTTTAAGGCGTTGTCCATTAACTTTAAAACAATTACCATTCGCTGCATTCTCAATCTCAACAGCCCCATGAGGAAAAACTTCTTTGACAATATATGCGCCGGTCCATCGAGATCGTAATTTTTTCGGAAAAAGATGAAGTCGGGAATTATACAAGAGTACTTCCTGTCCTTCATGGAAAGATTTCCTAAAGATGTGCTTGTCATGAAAAGCCTTCATCTTACTCTTGTAAATTCTCGAGTTCTCATAAGCATCATTCCGGATTTCATCAAGCTCATTTAATTGAAGTTTGCGAAGCGAGCTAGCCTTGTCAATGTCAAAATTTAAAGCCCGAATTGCCCAATAGGCTTTGTGTTCTATCTCCACAGGCAAGTGGCAAGCCTTCCCATAGACAAGTCTATAAGGGGACATTCCAATGGGTGTCTTGTAGGCGGTATGGTGAGCCCAAAGTGCATCATCTAATCTTAGGGACCAATCCTTGCGATCCGGTCTCACCGTCTTTTCCAAAATCTGTTTGATTTTTCTATTGGAGATTTCAGCTTGCCCACTTGTCTGTGGGTGGTATGGGGTACTCACTTTATGCCTAATACCATATTTCTTCATTAAAGCTTCAAAAGGTCTATTGCAAAAGTGAGAACCACCATCACTAATGATGGCTCGAGGCGTCCCAAATCTAGAAAGTATGTTTTCTTTGAGGAACTTGAGAACCGTACGATGATCGTTGGTTCTACATGGGATAGCCTCTATCCATTTAGACACATAGTCTACGGCAAGCAAAATATAGAAATGTCCAAAAGATGAAGGGAATGGTCCCATGAAATCGATGCCCCAACAGTCAAAGACTTCAAGATGTTGAATTGGGGTGAGAGGCATCATATTTCGACGGGATAATCCTCCTAATTTTTGGCAGCGCTCGCATGCTTTGCAAAACTCGTGAGTGTCCTTAAATAGCGTGGGCCAATAAAAACCACACTGCAGAATTTTTGCAGTTGTTTTCTTGGCTGAAAATGACCCCCACATGCTTGATCATGACAAAAGGAGATGACGGAATTGTATTCATCATCAGGGACACATCTCCTTATAATTTGGTCTGGGCAATATTTAAACAATAGAGGTTCATCCCAGAAAAATCTACGAACTTCCCTTAGAAATTTACGCTTGTCCTGTGCAGTCCAATGAATCGGCATCGCACCTGTGGAACGATAATTGGCTATATCAGCGTACCATGGTTGATGCATAGCAACAAAGAGTTGCTCATCAGGGAATGAGTCCTCAATAGGTGACTCGTCAATGAAATTAGGTAGGACTAGGTGGGATAGATGATCCGCCACCACATTTTCTACCCCCTTCTTGTCTTTGATCTCCAAGTCGAATTCTTGAAGGAGTAGGATCCATCTAAGCAAACGGGGCTTAGCATCCTTCTTAGAAAGAAGGTGTTTCAGTGCCGCATGATCCGTGTAAACAATAACTTTGGATCCTATTAAGTAAGGCCTGAATTTGTCCAAGGCAAAAATGACAGCTAGGAGCTCTTTCTCCGTGGTCGAATAGTTAACTTGGGCAGGATTCAAGGTCCTACTTGCGTAGTAGATAACATGGGGCTTCTTATCCTTCTTTTGGCCTAACACCGCCCCAATAGCATAATCGCTCGCATCACACATCAACTCAAAAGAGATGGACCAATCTGGTGGTTGCATAATAGGAGCGGTTGTCAACATGTCTTTTAGCTTTGAAAAAACTAATTGACATTCGGCACTCCACTCAAATTGGTTCTCCTTTTGTAGAAGGTTACATAAAGGCCTTGAGATATGACTAAAATCCTTTATAAATCTTCTATAGAAACCGGCGTGTCCAAGGAAGGACCGCACATCGCGTATGCTTTTGGGTGATGGTAGATTGGAAATTATGTCAATTTTTGCCCGGTCTACCTCTATTTCATTGGACGAGATGATATGTCCAAGGACTATTCCTCTTTGTACCATGAAATGGCACTTTTCCCAGTTTAAGACGAGTTTCTTCTCCTCAAACCTCATCAAGACCAACTCCAAGTGCTTGAGACACTCATCAAACGTACAACCAAAAACAGAAAAGTCATCCATGAATACCTCAAGAAACTCACCCACCATGTCCGAGAAAATACTCAACATGCATCATTGGAATGTGGCGGGTGCATTACATAACCCGAATGGCATTCTTCGGTAAGCGAAGGTGCCAAACGGGCATGTAAATATGGTTTTCTCTTGGTCATTTGGAGCTATCTCAATTTAGTTGTATCCGGAATAGCCATCTAGGAAGCAATAATAGGAATGGCCTGCTAACCTCTCCAAAATTTGATCCATAAATGGGAGAGGGAAGTGGTCTTTCCTAGTAACCGTGTTGAGCTTCCTATAATCAATGCACATACGTCAACCAGTGGTCACCCTAGTTGGTATAAGCTCGTTGTTGGCGTTTTCTATGATGGTAATACCATATTTCTTGGGGACAACTTGGGTAGGAATCACCCATTAGATATCTGAGATGGGGTAGATGATACCCACATCTAATAGCTTTAACACCTCGGCTTTGACAACCTCCATCATGTTTGGATTTAGCCGTCTTTGAGGTTGTCTAGTCATTTTTGCATTTTCTTGAAGGTGTATATGGTGAGTGCAAACCGAAGGATCTATCCCTTTGAGATCCGCTATTGTCCAACCTATGGCTTCCTTATGTTCTTTGAGTAAGTCAATCAACTTGAGCTCTTGGTCTTTCTATAGGTGAGAGGCAATGACAACTGGGAAAGTTTCCTCTTGACCCAAATATACATATTAAAGCTCAGATGGCAATGGTTTAAGGTCAAGCTTCGGTGGTTTGATGTTAGACGGTAGAGACCTTGATGTGGTTGGTGGCAACTTTTTAAAATGGGGCCTCCACCGGCTAGTACCAACTACCGGTCTTTCTATATTCAATGCTTGAACAATTTCACTAATGATGGGGTCTTCAGAATCCATGAAATGTGCTAAGCATGTCTCCAAGCTTTCTAGTGGTTCAAGTTGGAGGAGTTCTTCTTCTTCAAAAGATTCAAGCATGTTTACCTCGAAGAACTCATGATCATCGACATCCCTATGTCTTTTGCCCAAGTGAAACACATTCACCTCTAGTGTCATGTTTCCAAAAGATAGTTGCATCACCCCATTCCGGCAATTGATGATTGCGTTTGATGTGACAAGGAATGGGCGGCCTAATATTACCGGTATTTGGGTGCTAGCATCCAAAACTGGTTGTGTGTCCAAGACGATAAAATCTACCGGGTAGTAGAATTTGTCAACTTGGACTAGAACATCCTCAACTATCTCCCTCAGTACACGGATAGATCTATCAACGAGTTGCAACGTGGTTTTGGTGGGTTTTAATTCACCAAGACCCAATTGCTCATATACCGAATATGGGATCAAGTTCACACTCGCCCCCAAATCTAGCAAGGCACACTCAATCTGGTAGTCTCTAATGATACATGAGACGGTGGGACTACCGGGATCTTTGAATTTTGGGGGGGTCTTTTGACACTCACTTGCTCAGTTAAGAAGGCCTTTTGCTGCACATTATATTTGTATTTTGTTGTGCATAGGTCCTTTAGAAACTTGGCATAAGAGGGGATTTGTTTGATGGCATCAAGCAAAGGAATATTAATCTTGACTTGTCTGAAAATCTCTAGAATATCATGAGAGTTTGGAAGAGATTTTGGGGCAACCAATCTTGAAGGGAATTGTGCTATGGGCTTCTAAATGCGTTCCGGTTCTTGTGGGGTCAAGTTAGATCCATCCTCATCCTCAGAATTTACCGGATCATTAGGCTCATCGGCCTTCATCGGAATAGATTTGTCAATTTGTTTACCACTTCTAAGAGTGGTGATGGATTTGGCTTGCTCCATGTTTTGGTTGGGAGGATTAGGGATGCTCACTTCATGTACTTGCTTTGGATTGGGCTGAGGTTGGGCCGGAAAGGTCCCTTCCCTAGCATTCAAGCGTCCCTTAATCTCATCAACTGAGACTTTAAGCTCTTCGAACATTTGCTGATTTGTTTAATTGATTTGCATTTGCCCTTGTATAAACGCTTTCAAGGTATACTCCATTGAGAACTGAGGTGAAGCCATATTTTTCATGGGTGGCCCTCTTTGAGAGTTGGTAGGATTGCCTGTAGGAGCATTCTTCCAACTAAAATTTGGGTGGTTCTTCCAACTTTCATTGTACGTATTACCCACCGGTCCATTGAACGGCCATTGATACCCATATGTGGCGTTTGCATGTTCATGTAATACCTCTTAAAATGCAGGAATCGTGGGACAATCTTGCGTAGCGTGTAAATCGGTAAAGCAAATCCCACATATGGTTTCAACAGCTTCATTGGACTTTGGAACTCCACTTTTACCAAGTTCCATGGCCTCAACCTTCCTTGTGAGGTTGGCTATCCTTGCATTCACGTCGTCTTCCTCCTTAAGGATATAGATCCCTCCTTTCTCTTGAGTGGGCTTGGGGTTATTGGGTTTATCCGAGGTATCCCAAGATTGGGCATTTTCAGCCAACATGTCCAAGTAACTCTAAGCCTCATCTGGATTTTTACTCATAAACTCGCCATTGCACATCATCTCTATGAATTGGCGCATATTAGAACTTAATCCATCATTGAAAAAAATTATAATTCGCCAACTCTCATAGCCATGATGTGGGCAAGCAAGTAGGAGGTCCTTAAATCTCTCCCAACATTGAAAAAAAGATTCACCCTCTTTAGTCGAGAAATTCATTATGGCTCTTCGAAGGGTGTTTGTTTTATGAGCCGGGAAGAACTTTTTCAAGAATTCTCGATTCATCTTAACCCATGACCCAATCGAATGTGGTCTAAGGGAGTGAAGCCAATCTTTGGCTCTTTCTTTCAATGAAAAAGGAAAAAGTTTAAGTCTAATGGTATCTTCTGAAACATTGGCGTACTGCAAGGTAGCCACCACTTCTTCAAATTCTTTCAAGTGTAACTATGGGCGGTCAGAGTCTAGCCCATGGAACTTTGGTAAGAGTTGAATTACACCCGGTTTTATGTCAATGTTTCCCCCGTTTGGTGGTAGAATCACACAAGAGGGTGTAATGGCACGGGCTGGTTCTAGGTAATCCCGCAATGATCTCAGTGGAGGAACATTATGTACCTCATTCTCTCCTACTCCTTGATTTGCGTTTGTAGTTGGAGTAGGGGAGGAGGATTCCTTAAAGGTGTTTGATCCATACTCCCCAAACTTTCACAATACTCTTGGTAATTTCGGACTCGTCTATGGACTGGCAATGGTCCAACTAAACCACCTTAAGATTGGAGACGATTTGAGTGGTTACGTTCCCAACGGGACATAAACCACTCAACAAAAACTATACTAGTCCTAAATCCTAGAAATCTGAAAATAGAAAATCTGTAAAAAAAAGTAAGTTAGAAAGGTATCACCTGACACGCTTTAACTAGAGAAGAAAACCTACAAAACCAAACAATTTGTTAGTTCTAAAAAAATCAGAAAATCTATCTACTTCTACTTCTACAGCCACTAAAACAATTTGAAAACCGTTATCTAAACTCCCCGGCAATGGCGCCAAAAACTTGTTCGCTCGCCTCAAGTGTAAGACTGCGATGTAGTAATAAAACTCGGTAAGACCGAGGTCGATCCACAGGGAATCAGAAACAACTTTCAAACTATTCCAGCAACTTAGTTTTGCAAGGAAAAAGGATTTAATTTGGTAATTAAATTAAAACAGTAACTTAATGAAAAATCAGTGATTTTAGGTACTAAGGCATTCAAGGATCCACTTGTAGCAATCCCATGTCAATCCAATCAACCCAAGTAGAGAACACAACTAGATTTGAAGTCCTATCTCTTATCTAGTTGGAAAATAAAGCATTCACACACATTCAATCCCATTCAAGTTGAACTTCCAAGTTCTAGTCCCAATCAATCAATGTAGAATTCAAAATCATAGCCTTCGAAGTAACAGCCGTGTCTATGGACTATGGCCTGCTCAAGGATTACTATAATTCGAATCTAAACAAGCATCATATGATAATCTCAGAGAATTGCAAGGAATTCATGTCCGGAGCACATGAACTCTCATAAACATCTCAAACTACCAACTTAAGAACTAGAATATGAAAAATCCAAACTTGAATTGAAAATTACTTGAATTAACTTGAATCAAACATGAAATTAGCTACAAGCTTCACCTCTCAGCCTTAGCTGAGAGATTCTAGCCGAGCATTGCCATACTACAACTAGAACTCATAATAGAAAGCATAAAAACTAGAAAAACAAAAAATTGGAGAGTTGCAGACGCTCCACGATAGCTTCCCCTCTCTAGAACCACGTCCCTTAGCTTCTATCATGATCTAGGAAGAGCCCCTAGGTGTCCTTTTATAGTGGAAAAGCTCCCTTGCGTCGAAAACATCCAGAATCCGCGTAAGGTTATGCAGTGCACAGTGAATTTCGGAGTCCCATTTTAGAAAGGTCTCTGTTTACGCAGAGCCGACCGGTCTAGACCGGTCGGACTGGGCTGGCCGATCGGTCACGACCGGTCGGACCTGTTTTTGTTTCAGTCCAGCAGCTTAATGTGGAGGTGGACCTGTTGGCCGACCGGTCAAGACCGGTCGGACCCTTCTGTCCATTTGTCCAGCGTGCATCAGAGGGGGTGGCCGACTGGTCTTGATCGGTCTGGCTCCCTTGGCCGACCGGTCAAGACCGGTCGGTCCTTCTTCAATTCAATTTTTCTTCCTTTCTTTTCTCCTCTTTCTTCTTCTCTCTCTTCTCCTTGCTTTCTTCTTTCTTTGATCCTCTTTCAACCTTCATCCAATGGCTCTAAATGGCCCCTTTTGGTCCCAATTGGGTGCAGTCCGCTCCCATCCCTACAATCACAAAATATGCGTTAGATGGGCCTTTTAATCATGAAAACCATGCATGCAATGTCATGTAGTGGGCAATGCAATGTATAAATTTGAGGTTCAACACATAACATTGGAAGTGAATGTGTTCCACTTGGGCAAAAGGCATAGGGATGACGATGATGAGCTCTTCGACGTAGAAATGCTCGAATCCTTTGAAGAAGAGGAGCTCCTCCAACTTGAGCCACTAGAGAATTTGGAGATATGCTTGGCACATTTTGAAGATTCCAAAGACCCCATCAATAGTGAAATTGTGCAAGCATTGAGTAGTGAGAAATCGATAATTAATACTAGCCGGTGGAGGCCTCCTTTTGAAAGATTGCCACCAACCATATCAAAGCCTCTACCGTCTAATATCAAACCGCCGAAGCTTGACCTTAAACCTTTGCCATCCGAGCTTAAATATGTATATTTGAGTCAAGAGGAAACATTTTCGATTGTTATTGCCTCTCACCTAAGAAAAGACCAAGAGCTCAAGTTGATTGAGCTACTCAAAGAACATAGAGGAGCCATAGGTTGGACAATAGCAGACCTCAAAGGGATAAACTCTTCGGTTTGTACTCACCGTATACACCTCGAAGAAAATGTAAAAACAACTAGACAACCTCAAAGGAGGCTAAATCCAAATATGATGGAGGTTATCAAGGTCGAGGTGTTAAAGCTATTAGATGTGGGTATCATCTACCCTATCTCGGATAGCCAATGGGTGAGTCCTACCCAAGTTGTCCCTAAGAAGTCCGGTATTACCATCGCAGATGACACCAACAACGAGCTTATACCGATTAGAGTGACCACCGATTGGCGTATGTGTATAGATTATCGAAAGCTAAACACGGTTACTAGGAAGGACCACTTTCCTCTCCCATTCATGGATCAAATTTTGGAGAGGTTAGCGGGTCACTCCTATTATTACTTCCTTGATTGCTATTCCAGCTATAACCAAATTGAGATAGCCTCGGAAGACCAAGAGAAGACTACCTTTACATACCCGTTTGGCACCTTCGCATATTGAAGGATGCCATCCGGATTATGTAATGCACCTGCCACATTCCAACGATGCATGTTGAGTATTTTCTCAGACATGCTGGGTGAGTTTCTCGAAGTATTCATAGATGATTTTTATATTTTTGGTTGTACATTTGATGAGTGTCTCAATCACTTGAAGTTGGTCTTGACAAGGTGTGAGGAGAAGAACCTTATTTTAAACTGGGAGAAGTGTCATTTTATGGTATAAAGAGGAATAGTCTTTGGACATATCATCTCGTCCAATGGAATAGAGGTAGACCGGGCTAAAATCGAGATTATTTCCAACCTACCACGACCCAAGAGCATACGTGATGTGCGGTCCTTCATTGGACACGCGAATTTTTACAAAAGGTTCATAAAGGATTTCAACCATATCTCTAGGCCCTTATGTAACCTTCTCCAAAAGGATAACCAATTCGAGTGGAGTGCCGAATGTCAATTAGCTTTTTCAAAGCTAAAAGACATGTTGACAACCACTCATACCTTAACCACTAGATTGGTCCATTCTTTTTGAGTTAATGTGCGATGCAAGCGATTATGGTATTAGGGTGGTGTTAGGACAAAGGAAGGACAAGAAGCCCCACATTATTTATTATGCGAGTAGGACCTTGAATCCTGCCCAAGTCAATTACTCGACTACGAAGAAGGAACTCCTAGCCATTGTTTTTGCTTTGGACAAATTCAGGGTATACTTGATAGGATTCAAGGTTATAATTTACATGGATCGTGCGACACTGAAACACCTTCTTTCTAAGAAGGATGCTAAGCCCCGTTTGCTAAGATGGATCCTACTCCTTCAGGAATTCGACTTAGAAATTAAAGATAAAAAGAGAGTAGAAAACGTGGTGGCAGATCATCTATCCCGCCTAGTCCTTCCCGATTCCACTGACGAGTCACCTATTGAGGACTCATTCCCCGATAAGCAACTCTTTGTTACTATGCATCCACCATGGTATGCTGATATTGCAAATTATCTTTCCACAGGTGTGATGCCGACTCATTGTACTACGCAAGATAAACGAACATTTATAAGGGAAGTGCGCAGGTTTTTTTGGTATAAACCATTACTTTTTAAATATTGCTCGGATCAAATAATTAGGAGATGTGTTCCTGATGATGAACAAAATTTTGTCATCTCCTTTTGTCATAATCAAGCTTGTGGTAATCATTTCTTTGCCAAGAAAACCACTACAAAAATTCTACAATGTAGTTTTTATTGGCTTACTTTGTTTTGAGACACCCACGAGTTTTGCAAAGCGTACAAGCAATGTTAAAAGTTAGGAGGATTGTTTCATTGGAATATGATGCCCCTTAACCCAATTCAACATCTCGAAGTCTTCGATTGTTGGGGCATCGATTTCATGGGGTCATTCCCCTCATATTTTGGACATGTCTACATATTGCTTGCCGTAAACTATGTGTCCAAGTGGATAGAGGCTATTCCATGTAGAATCAATGATCATCGCATGGTTCTAAAGTTCCTCAAAGAAAACATACTTTCCAGATTTGGAACCCCTCGAGCCATCATAAGTGGTGGTGGTTCTCACTTTTGCAATAGGTCCTTTGAGGCCTTAATGAAGAAATATGGTATTAGACATAAAGTGAATACCCCATACCACCCACAGACAAGTGGGCAAGCTGAAATTTCCAATCGAAAAATCAAACAGATTTTGAAGAAAACGGTGAAGCCGGATCGCAAAGATTGGTCGCTGCGATTAGTCGATGCTCTTTGGGCTCACCGCACCGCTTACAAGACCTTCATTGGAATGTCCCCCTATAGACTTGTCTGTGGGAAAGCTTATCACTTGCTTGTGGAACTTGAACACAAAGCCTATTAGGCAATTCGGGCATTGAACTTCGACATTGACAAGGCTAGCTCACTTTGCAAACTCCAATTAAATGAGCTTGATGAGATCCGAAATAATGCTTATGAGAACTCGAGGATTTACAAGAGTAGGATGAAGGCCTTTCATAACAAACAAATCTTCAAGAAATCTTTCCATGAAGGTCAGAAAGTGCTCTTGTACAATTCCCGACTTCATCTTTTTTCGAAAAATTGAGATCCCAATGGACCGACCTGTATATTGTTAAAGAAGTTTTTCCCCATGGGGCTGTTGAGATAGAAAATGCGGCAAATGGTAACTGTTTTAAAGTGAACGGACAACGCCTTAAACCATTCGTTGAGAAATTTGATTCAAATGACATGTCCATCACTCTGAATGATCCCGTGTATCATGATGATTGATCTCCTAGTCTGACAGAGGTATAGAGTAGATTAGGGTTAGTTTGTTTTTCTGCTTTTAATTGCTTTAGTAGATTTTGATACCGGTGGTAGACTTCCATGATCGACTCTCTTAGGTACTATCGTTCTCACTCTCTTTTATTTTAACATTACTCTCATGTTTATGCTCATTGCATATCTTTTTACATTGAGGACAATACAAGATTTGGTTAGGGGTGAGATGAGATTCCTCATCTAATACTTTGTGGACATTTTGAGCAAAGTTGGTAGAAATTTTTCAAAATTTGAAACATCAAAATTCTTTTGAAAAACTTTGTTTTTATGCACTTGAGATGTCATGAGTATGAAAGGATGAAAAATGAATTGATATGATTTTGAAATCTCTAAATTAACAAAAGCATGATAGCTTTATATGTGAATCTCCCTATTTATATGATCGATAGAACATATGAACACCTTTGAGTCTAGATCACATTACACAATTCTCATGATTCGAAGGGATTAGTAGATTTGTGGATTTGTTAGACTGAGATTTAAAGTGTTGAGGAACCAAGCCGGGGTACTTTGTCCATCCTTGTTCATGTGAAAATGAGAGAAAAGAACGAAAGATATGGATTTCTAAAAATCCTATCTAATATGTATGAAAGAAAAGAGAAAAGAAAAAGAAAGTATGGGTATTATTGTATATTTGTGAAAAATTTCGAAAAGGGCTACCTATTACCAACCAGGGGATGATCTACCCATAACCAAAGCTGGAAATGGGAAGTAGTGTGAAAGCCGTCGAAGGAACGGCAAGGCAAATTCCTATCATAGGCAATTGGTTGATCTGTACATTCTTAGATCTTTAGTTTAGCTGATTTATGAAGAATGAAATCCTGAAAAGTCATGAGATGAACATGCACAATGCATACTAGACCATACATGTTCGAATTTATCTATTTTTCAATAAATCGGGGAAATTCTATGTGAACACTTATTATGTTTAGAAAATTTAGGATTTCAATCTCTCATCATTTAATTTTTCTAATTTTTACACTTATATGTTTTAAAGTCTATAGAAAAATAGTTTCTAAGAGAGAGTTGAGTTTTCAGAGAAAGGGATTGTTTCACGCTTGTTTTACTCGAGACTAGCAAAATGCTGGTTGGAGGGTGTGTTGAACCTCTAATTTATACATATTCTAACACATTACATCACATTATATGCATAGTTTACATGTTTAAAAGTCACATCCAACACATGTTTTGTGATTGTAGGAATGAAAGAGAGACTTCACTAATTCGATGCTTAATGAGTCACTTAATAAACATTGAAGATTGAAAGACCAAGTGCCAAAACATTGAAGATTGAAAGACAAAGGGTGAAAGAAAGATTCAAAGGAGAAAGAGAAGAAAGAATGAAGAAGTTCAGCAAATTGCATTACCGACCGGTCGTCCGACCGGTTGACCATAACCCATGACCAGTCGTCTGACCGGTCAGAAAATCAAATCAGAAGCCCCCATGCTGTCAAACTCGCTAGACCAAAAATGAAGAAACACAACCGATTGATCACCACATTGACCGGTTGAGATATCAAAAGGGACAGATGAATTTTTACAAAACCCACTGGACTGTTTTTGGCGTTTTACGACCGGTCAACTACGTAACAGTGCTTGTTCTACAAGCTTTGAAATTCTCTGCGCTGCGCAACTTCTTATGTAAATTTGAAACTTTCTAGGGCTGTGGAGCTTGTAATCTATAAAAGGGCACCTAGGGCCTCATCTAAAATCATCCTAAAAGATATTGGAAGTCGTGGGAAGTGAAGGAGAGCATCATGGAGCGTCCACAACTCCGCCGACTCCGGGTTTTTCTAGTTTTTCATGTTTCTATTTAGTTTCTTTTTTAATTCTAGTTGTAGTATGACAATGCTCGGCTGGAACCTCTCAGCTAGGGCTGAGAGGTGAAGCTTATAGCTAATTTCATGTTTAATTTGGTTTGATTCAAGTACATTTACTTTAAGTTTAGATTTTGAATGTTCTAGTTTGAATAAAGTTGGTATTTTTAGAAGTTTTATGAGAGTTCATGTACTCCGGATATGAGTTGTTTCTAATTCTCTGAGATTTTCATGTTTTCTTGATTAGATTCGAATTGTGGTAACCCTTGAGCATGCCATAGTCCATAAGCATGGCTGTTACTCCGATGGCTACGTATTTGAATGCTATGTGCTTCAATAAGACTAGAACTTGAATTCCTAACTTAAGTGGGATTGTATGTGCTTAAATGCCTTATCTTCTAACTAGATAAGAGATAGAACTTCGAATCTAGTTGTGTTTTATGCTTGGATGAATGAATTAACAAGGGATTGCTACGAGTGGATCCTTAAAGCCTTAGTTTCCTCTCTTATATTAATCAGATTTACTTTTTAAGTTACTGTTTAGTCTTAGATCTCATAATTGAAATTCTCAACTGTTTTAATTGATGTTGTGGGAATAATTTAGAAATTGTTTACCTAATTCCCTGAGGATCAACCTCAGTCTTACCGAGATTTATTACTACATCACAGCCTTGCACTTAAGGAGAGTAAACACAGAGCAGAATAATGTTGAGGAAAAAATGAATCGGACTCTCTTGGAGAGGGCCCGAAGTATGTTGACTAATGCTGCATTGGGCAAAGCTCTATAGATTAAGGTCGCAAACACGATGTGCTATTTAGTGAATTGGTCTTCTTATATGGCCATTGATTGTAAAATTTCAGAGGCGGTGTGGAGTGATCATAAACTAGACTACTCAGGGCTGCGAGTATTTGGTTGTGATGCTTACTCATGTATCATCAATTGAGAGAGATGAGCTGGACCAAAGGGCAAAAAAGTACATCTTTATAGTTTGTGGTGACGTTGTGAAAGGATATAGTTGTACGACCAGGTTACATAGAAAATCATCTTTAGTCGTGACATCAAATTCGATTAGGTATCCTTTTCCGTAAGAAGGAGCACAATGAAACGAAAAAAGTCGATTGTTAATGTTGAGATAGACAAAGGTGAAATACAGGCTGAAAATGAGTCACAATGATAAGTACAGGAGCAGGTGGAGCCACCACCAAGGAATCCCCCAAGACGGCTCCACCAAGAGATCGCAAATTACCAGCCAAATACAGAGATAACTCAAACATTGCATTCGTCCTCATTACAACTGACAAAAATCAATATATTTTCAGGAGGCTTTTAAAGATGTAAATGTCGAAAAGTGGAGTGTAGATGTTGAAAAGTGAAAGGCGGTGATGCAAGGTGAGATAGATTCTCCATATAAGAATAATGTTGGAGCTTCCCGTTGGTCATAAAGCAATCGAGTGTAAGTGGATCTTCAAGAAGAAATAAGATAGGTACAAGTAAAGACTAGTAGCGAAGGGTTATGCGCAGGAGGGTGCATGTCAACTTCAACGAGATTTTCACACCCATAGTGAAGCAAGTATCTATCAGATTTGTATTGGCATTGGTTGCCTAATACAATCTTGAGCCAAAATAAATGGATGTGAAGACTGCTTTCCTACATGGGGAATTGGAAGTGCGAATCTACATGAAGCAACCAAAAGGATTCAAGATACATGGAATAGAGAATAAAGTTTTCAAGTTGAGGAGGTCCTTGTACAGCTTGAAATAGTCGCCTAGGCAGTGGTACAAGAAATTTGATTATTTCATGGTGAGTTAGCAGTTTACGAGAAGTGAATATGATCATTATGTCTACTGCAAGACACTGAGTGAAGGAAAATTTATTATCCTAGTTTTATAGGTTGATGACATGTTTATGCTAGTCATACATGTTTGAAATCAACATCTTAAAGACTTAGTTATCAAGGACATTTGAGATAAAGATATGAGGGCTACAAAGATGGTTCTTGGCATTGATATACACAGAGACAGGAAAAGAAGTAGGCTATGGTTATCTCAGGTAGAATATCTTAAGAATGTGTTGGTGAAGTTTAAAATGGACAAGGCAAAGTCGATCGGCGTTTCCCACGCTGTTCACTTTCGGCTTTATTCAGAGCAATGTCCTACTACTGATGAAGAAAAGTAAGTAATGTCTCGTGTTCCTTATTTAACGAGGTTGGAGGTTTGATGTATGTTATGGTTTGTATGAGACTGGATATTTCACATACAATGAGTGTTATGAGTAGATATATGTCTAACACCGGCAAGAAACACTAGGAGGCAATGAAATGGCTACTTCGGTATATGCAAGGTAGACAGGACTACATTTTAAGATTTGAGAAATCAGGGGATAAATTAGTAGGCTACATGAATTCCGGTTATGCGGGCAGTGTGAACAGTAGAAGATCGACTTCCGGTTAATCGATCATTTGTGTTATAAGCAGGTGAAGCGATCAGTTGGAAGTCAAAGCTTTAGTCTGTGGTGGCTCTTTCCACAATGGAAGCTAAATATATGGCAGTGACAGAAACATTTACGGAAGCAGTTTGGTTACAGGGAATGATAAATCAGTTGAGGTTTCAATAAGAGGCCGTGCCAGTTAATTATGACAGTGAGATCAAAGAACTCGGTTTACCATTCTAAAACTAAGCATATTGATGTGCATCATCATTTTATCCAATAGGTGCTTAAGGAAGGCGTGTGACTCTTGAGAAGATCCATACGAGTGTGAATCCAACAAATATTCTTACAAAAGCGATCGCTCAAGAGAAGTTCAAGTTCTGTTCCACTTCTCTAGGTCTGATAAAGATGGAATAAAGATAGTGTGCACGAAAAGCGATGATAATGGAGCTATGATGGAAACGATTTAGAGATGAAAGATAGAGCTTGGAGCAGATGAGTATGAAGATTGAAGCCATGATGGAGATTGTTGAAATTGATGTCTTCAATATGCAAAAGAACAAGGGAGTTCGGTTGATCGACCCCCTAGTGATGAGTACCTAATATTGTATAATTAACCCTGGTTGTTAAGGACATTATCATTATTTTTCTGGTTAATTATCCCTCATTAGGTGAATTTTCTGTCTTCAGGTGTTCAGGAGAGGTTGCGCAAGATCCAAGCCAATCAAGGCGCTTTAAGGCACAAAAGAAATCAAGATCGATGGTTGGACCATATTGTACGGTTCAGATTGAGTGAAGATGGTCCGAAAGACCACATCACAAGCACACGTTTAGAGATCTAGGTTGTGCATGTCTAGATGGTTGCGATTGGGCAATCACACGATAATGGATAGTCAGGATTGAACGTCGACTCATAACACCATCCATCAAGTGTGATCAGCACACGTATGCAAGCAGAAGCTGCACCAAGGGCAGTCCGTCCATGCCACACGTCCAATAGCTGGACATCTTTCATCTCAACCGTCCATTTCACATCCAGATATGGTGGATCACATCATCACCATCCAGCAGCAATGGACGATGGTGATCAATTCCAACCAACATCGTCAAGTGGATCGTCCAACCTTCAAACATCACCTGGTGGGGACCACACCTCCTTAACACGTGCGGCCCATCATCCAACGGACAGCCCTGCACGAGCTGCTTCATCAGGACCAACCACCACTGCAGGACCATCCATCTCCAACGTCCACAACATCTGGATTGTCCATCTCCAGCACCTTCATCTGCAATCGTCCACCAGGGCTGGACGTCCAAAACCAACTCCATCTCAGCTGCCCACCATCTTCATCTCCAGCCGTCCATCAGGTGGATCACCATTCTTCACACGTGCAGGGCTGGATGATCAGCAACAACCAACCTTAGCCGTCCATCCAGTAGAAGCTGCAACACGTGCAGCATCAACCATCCGTCCAAACAGCTGATCGTACCAGCCGTCCATCCTCCAAAGCTCCAGCGTCAGGTGGGACCCACATCACGTCCAGCAGTGGACGTCCAACCAGCAGCTTTGATGGACCCCACCTTCATCTGACGTACAAGAGATGGACGTCATCAACTCCATCCTTCCAGCCGTCCATCCTCCAATCATCCAATCAGCAGACCTGTCCAACTCCTTCAACTATCACCGTCCACAGCACTCCAGCAACATCTGAGCCGTCCAGCAGTGGACGTCAGTCCCAGCATCTGGACCGTCCACTCCCTCCAATCATCAGCCGTCCATCCATTTCCAACGGTGGACGTCATCATCATCAGGTGGCCCCCATCCACACGTGCAGCTCATCCTCACCGTCCAAGCAGTTCATTAACCGTCCTCTTATCCCATCAACGATCCAGCTTCATTCTCCATCCAAGCAAGTGGCCCACCTTCATTTTCAAGAAAAAAAAAGCTGAAGGAGATGGATTCTCCACCATCCAACGGGCAGGGGAATCTTCACTATCCATCCAGCCGTCTATCAAGATGGGCTCCACACATGCAACATTTCCACCATCCTTCCAATGTACGCACGTCCATCTTCAATGGACGGTTCAGATTCTCCATGTCTAGCATGTGGACCCAGTCAACTCCAACTCATATGGACCCAGTTAACTCACCTAGTTACCTTCCATCCTTGGGCCAAGCAAATGCTCTCTCCATCCTCTTCCATCCATGAGCTCCAAACCAAAAAGAAAAGTTTGCTTTGGGCATTCCAAGCCTAGCTCCTAACCCAAACCTAAAAAGCAAAACAATTGGCTTGAAAGTGCCACCTCATCATCCAAGCCTAACTCCAAGCCCAAACCTAGAGGAGATTTGCTTGAAGTGCCACCTAGGCTTGGAGCTTCTCATAAGGCTATAAAAGGAGGCCTCTCCTCCTCATTTCAATCATCCCAAAAATCCCATTCTCTACAACTCCTCTCTTCTCTTTAGTTTTCTTTCTTTCTTTCTTTTGTAGTGTAGAGTAGTGTAGTTTTTCCTTTGTAGAGAATTTAGTCTTCCATTGTAGCATGGTTGGCTAAACCTCTAGCTAAGGCTAGGGGTGAAGCCTTTGAAGAAATTTGCAAGCTTTGGCTCTTTTGGTTCAACAATGGTGTGTAAATGTTGGAGTTTTCTTTGGTTGATTGGTTCGATTATCCACCTCAGCGGACGCTATTGTTGTGCAAGCCCCTTGATCCATCGTCGACTCCGGGCACGTTGGATGCTTGGGATCCCTTGCACACCAATTAGCTAGTTCATGATCGATAAAGTCCCTTGATCCATCGTCGACTCCGGGCACGTTGGATGCTTTGGATTCCCTACGGTCATCGAGCTAGTGCAGGTAAAGTCATCGATCTGTAAAATTCCTTGATCCATTGTAGACTCCGGGCACATTGGATGTTTTGGATTCCCTGCGATCGATAAACGAGATCTTAACGGTTGGATCGGTCAATCAAAGCCTCCTATCTTGTAAGTATGCATTTGATCGTATGAATTGTGATCTTATCGGTTGACTTGTTGGCAAAGTTGTTGATCTGTACAATTCCTTGATCCATTGTCGACTCCGGGCACAGTGGATGCTTGGAATTCCCTGCGATCAACTAACGAGTGCTTCATGGTCAAATCAATCGGTTCAGATCACCATCTTTTATGAAATATGCAAATGTTTTAACTGTTTTATCTTCCGATTGGAATGAATCTTTATTCAATTCCAGTTGAGTTATAGTTGGACCAATAAATCAAATCTTGTGAATGAATCAAAGGTGGATCCCTGATGCCTTAGCCCCTTTTCTATCTTTGTCCTTCACCACACACAACTTGCTCCACTCTCGTGGATAAACCAAATTTCATCTCACTCACCTAAACTAATTCCTCTAAGTGTTCTTAACCCCAATCCCTGTGGATCGACCTCGGTCTTACCGAGTATTTTACTACTTCGCTACCTGCACTTGGGTGTGCAATCTTCGGATTGTAGCAAGTTTTTGGCGCCATTGCCGGGGATTGGCATCGGTTTAAGAATATTTTTGGAATTGGTTTATCTATATATATTGTCAATAGTCTACTAACTTATTTTATTTTGTTGCTCTCAGGAATTACTCATAACCAAGTGTTGGGTAACCTCTTTCCTTATCTCCTTGTTTAGTGTTTATGCGTAAGTGGACTCGTGATCACACAAGACGTCTTCTAAGCGACGGAATTTTGGTTGAAGGTCTATCCAATCACTGTGTTAGAAAACTCCTGATACTTGTGAATTAACCTTAAACATGGCCGAGAATGAAAATGAATATGATCAAGATGAGAATGAAGTACACAATGAGCCACCATTTAGGAGTTTACGTGATTACTTGCAACCTGCAAGAACGAGTACTCCTTCTTGTATGGTTTTTCCAGTGAATGCGGGCAACATTGATTTTAAACCTGGAGTGATACAGTTACTTCCTAAATTTCATGGATTTGACACTGAAAGTCCCTATTTACATTTGAGGGAATTTGATGAAGTAATCGCTACTTTGCATTACGACAACGTTTCTGATGACTTGGTTAGGTTAAAACTATTTCCTTTTTCTTTGAAGGAGAAAGCCAAGTTTTGGTTGCACTCCTTAAGGCCCAGAACCATAGGGACATGGCAAGAGATGACTAAGGAATTTCTAAAAAAGTTTTTCCCTATTCATAAGACCAACACCCTGAAACGAGATATAATGAATTTCTCCCAAAAGGAGAATGAAACTTTTTTTCAGTGTTGGGAACGTTTCAAGGAACTCTTACTTGCCTGCCCACCTCATGGCTACGAAACATGGCGCTTGATTAGCTTCTTCTATAATGGATTGAGCCCAGTCATGCGCCAATTCGTAGAAATGATGTGTAATGGGGAGTTTATGAGCAAAGGTTCTGATGAGGCTATGGAATACTTTGACTTCTTAGCAGAAAATTCCCAATCTTGGGACACATCTGACAAACCCGCTAAGACCAAGCCTGGGCCCAATGAAAAAAGAGATGTTTATCTTTTAACCGAGGATGACGATGTCAATGCAAAGATAGCAGGGCTCACACGTAAAATAGAAGCCATGGAATTAAGGAAGGTCAACGCTATTAAAACCAGGGAGACTGAAAGTGTTTGTGACATTTGTAAGAGCGATGCACACATTACTAAGGGTTTCCCTACAATCCCAGCTCTTCAAGAAGTGTTGCACGAACAAGCCAATGCCATGAATACTTATCAAAGACCTTTTAATGCCCCAGTGTCAAACACGTATAATCCTAATTGGCGGAACCATCCCAACTTCAGTTGGAGAAACGGACCGACTGCCAATGCTGGGAATAATCCTCAAGTGCCTTCCACTAGCACTCCTTATGTGCCCCCACAGAGGAAGACTCAGGAGGATACCGTGCAAAATCAAATCAATCAGAGCATCATGCAAACCCTCCAAGAGCTTAAAACTTCGATGGAAAGATTCGAATCTCGCCTAATTGGACTCGAATCATGCCAGAATGTTAGGGAGCGAGGGACGTTTCCGGCCCAACCTCAACCTAACCCGAAGGGACAGTATGAGGTGAATGATTCAGGTTCTTCCAACCCTCATGTTGAGCACGCTAAATCTGTCACCACCCTGAGAAGTGGTAAGGTGATTGAAAAAGATATTCCTAGGACAGTTGATAAACCTAAGGAATCATCTAAAAGTGATGACGGATCTAGTGATGATCAACCTGAGAAGGAGACAGAGCATGTTTTCGAGCCAGTGGTCCCGTTTCCCCAACGCCTACTCTCATCTAAAGCAATGGTTAAAGCTCAAGATGTCTTGGAAGTTTTTAAACAAGTGAAAATCAACATACCCTTGTTGGATGCAATCAAGCAGATACCTTCATATGCCAAGTTTCTGAAAGATCTTTGTACTATTAAGCGCAAGCTCAATGTACAAAAGAAAGCCTTTTTGACTGAACAGGTCAGTGCTATCATTAACCAAAACTCTCCCCCAAAATACAAAGATCCAGGAAGTCCTACTATTACTTGCATAATAGGGAACTTCCGGGTCGAACAAGCACTTCTTGACTTAGGGGCGAGTGTCAATCTTATACCCTTCTCGGTGTACGAACAACTGGGACTTGGTGAATTGAAACCCACCAGGACCACCTTGCAACTTGCCGATCGATCTGTACGGATACCGAGAGGAGTAGTGGAAGATGTGTTGGTACAAGTCGACAAATTCTATTTCCCAGTAGACTTCATCGTCTTGGATACCCAACCTGTAGCAAATGTTAGCACCCAGATACCTGTTATTCTTGGCCGACCATTCCTGGCAACTTCCAATGCTGTGATCAACTGCAGGAATGGGGTCGTGAAGTTTTCATTTGGCAATATGAAGTTAGAGCTAAATGTTTTCAACATGTGTAAACAACAAGGGAATGATGATGAGATACATGAGGCCAACCTGATCGATACCCTCATGGAAGAAGAATGCCTTCTAACCTCTCTGTCCGAACCCTTAGAAGCATTTCTAGCCCACTTTGCTAATTCTGATGATGAGACAATTTTGGAAGTGGTGAATGGATTGTTAGAATCCACCCTTGTGCATGATACAAACCAGTGGAGGCCCCATTTTGAAAAACTCTCTCTAAATGATTCAGGACCTCTACCATCAAGAATTGAAGCACCAAAGCTTGACCAGAAGCCATTACCTTTGGAACTGAAATATACATACTTGGGTCAAGGCAATACTTTTCCTGTGGTTATTTCATCTCACCTTGATAAAGACCAAGAGGACAAATTGATCAATGTTCTCAAGGAACACAAGGATGCCATAGGTTGGACAATTGCTGACATCAAGGGAATTGATCCCCTGATTTGTACCCATAGGATACACCTCGAGGAAAATGCTAAACCCTCTAGACAACCACAAAGGAGATTGAATCCAAACATGACTGAAGTGGTTAAAGCCGAGGTCCTCAAGCTATTGGATGTGGGTATCATCTACCCTATTTCAGATAGCCAATGGGTAAGTCCAACCCAAGTGGTACCCAAAAAATCTGGAGTTACCATAGTTGCAAATGCAGACAATGAGTTGGTGCCAACTAGAGTCACTACTGGTTGGAGAATGTGTATCGACTATAGGAAACTGAATACTGTTACTAGGAAGGACCACTTTCCTTTACCATTCATTGATCAAATGTTAGAGAGGTTAGCTGGTCACTCCTATTACTGTTTCCTAGATGGGTACTCTGGATACAACCAAATAGAGATTGCCCTAGAAGATCAAGAGAAAACCACATTCACTTGTCCATTTGGCACCTTTGCGTACAAGAGGATGCCTTTCGGACTGTGTAATGCTCCTGCCACTTTTCAGAGATGCATGCTCAGCATTTTCTCTGATATGGTTGGACATTTCTTGGAAGTCTTCATGGACGACTTCTCAGTATTTGGTTGTTCCTTTGATGAATGTTTGAACCATTTACAATTGGTCTTGACAAGGTGTGAAGAAAAGAATCTTGTTTTGAATTGGGAAAAGTGTCATTTTATGGTTCAAAAGGGAATTGTTCTTGGACATAATATTTCATCCAACGGAATAGAAGTAGACAAGGCAAAGATCGACTTAATTGCCAACCTACCAGCCCCCATAAGTGTACGAAACATTCGTTCTTTCTTGGGACATGCAGGATTCTATAGGAGATTTATAAAGGACTTCAGTCATACCTCTCGTCCATTATGCAATCTCCTGCAAAAGGATGCTCCATTCGAGTGGACCAATGACTGCCAAGAAGCTTTCACCAAGCTTAAAGGCATGTTGACCAGCGCACCGATAATACAACCACCTGATTGGACTATACCTTTTGAAATCATGTGTGACGCAAGTGACTACGCTGTTGGGGCAGTTTTGGGGCAAAGAAAAGACAAGAAGCCCTATGTTATATACTACGCAAGTAGAACCTTGAACAGTGCGCAAGTAAACTACTCTACTACGGAAAAGGAACTCCTTGCTGTAGTCTTTGCACTCGACAAGCTCAGGTCCTACTTGATTGGGTCCAAAATTGTGATTTTTACTGATCATGCGGCTCTCAAGTATCTTCTTTCTAAGAAAGATGCTAAGCCTCGCTTGCTCAGGTGGATCCTTTTGCTCCAAGAATTCGACCTTGAGATCCGAGACAAAAAGGGAGTAGAAAACGTAGTGGCTGATCACTTGTCTCGCCTAGTACTCTCTGATTCCGTAGAGACGACACCGATAAAGGACACTTTCCCTGATGACCAGTTGTTTGAAATCTCTTGCCAACCTTGGTTTGCTGACATTGTTAACTATCTTGCTGCAGGTAGAATTCCAAGTCATTGGACCCCACAAGATAGAAGGAAATTTTGCACCGAGGTACGCAACTTTTTCTGGGATGATCCGTATTTATTCAAATACTGCCCAGATCAGATCATAAGGAGGTGTGTTCCAGATAATGAACAAACCAGTGTCGTCTCCTTTTGCCATTCTCATGCATGTGGTGGTCATTTCTCTTCTAAGAAAACCGCTGCCAAGATTCTCCAGTGCGGTTTCTACTGGCCTTCAATATTCAAGGACACCCATGTTTTTTGCAAAGCATGTGACCGTTGTCAGAAGTTGGGAGGAATCTCCCGTAGAAATATGATGCCTTTGAATCCGATATTGATCATCGAAGTTTTCGACTGTTGGGGCATCGATTTCATGGGACCATTCCCTTCCTCATTTGGATATCTGTATATCCTATTGGCTGTCGATTATGTCTCTAAATGGGTTGAGGCAATCCCGTGTAGAACCAATGATCACAAAACGGTTCTACGATTTCTAAAAGAGAATATTCTGTCAAGATTTGGGACGCCTCGAGCCATTATCAGTGATGGGGGTACACACTTCTATAACAGACCTTTCGAGGCTTTGATGAAGAGATATGGTATCACACACAAGGTGAGTACGCCCTATCACCCACAAACAAGTGGTCAAGCAGAAGTTTCCAACAGGGAAATCAAACACATCTTGGAAAAAACTGTGAATCCAGACTGCAAGGATTGGTCTCTAAGACTAACCGATGCGTTGTGGGCTTACCGTACAGCATACAAAACCCCGATTGGAATGTCTCCCTATAGACTTGTCTATGGGAAAGCTTGCCATCTGCCTGTGGAGTTGGAGCATAAAGCCTATTGGGCTATAAAAAAATTCAATTTCAATCTTGACAAGGCCAGTTCGCTTCGCAAACTCCAGCTGAACGAGTTGGAGGAAATCCGGAATGAGGCTTATGATAATGCCAGAATATACAAGGAACGAACGAAGGTATTCCATGACAGGAATATCCTTCGAAGATCTTTCGAACCATCTCAGAAAGTTCTCTTGTACAATTCTAGGCTACATCTGTTTCCAGGAAAGCTGAAATCTCGATGGACCGGCCCTTTTGTAGTCAAAACTGTTTACCCTCATGGGGTTATCGAGATTGAGAACCCCAAAAATGGAAATGTATTTAAAGTGAACGGGCAGCGTTTGAAGCCCTTTCTTGAGGAATTTGCCCCAGAGGAGGAATCCACCCCTCTGGAAGATCCTGTTTATCAGGATTGATCTCCTAGTCTGACGGAGATCCCCTTTTGTATACTAGTAGGTTAGTTTGTTTGTTGTATTTTGTTTTGGCAACTTGGAAAATTCCAGCACTTATAAGTATTCATCCTCTCAGGTACTCTTTACCCTCTATCCTTTACCATTTTGCTCTCATGTTACATTTGTCTATGCATTCATTTTTCAACATTGAGGATAATGTTACATTTAGGTTGGGGGGTGTGGAATTCTTGTGAAAAATCTTTCCAATTGTCTATCTCTTTGCTTTTTTGCCTATCTCTTTGCTATTTTAGGTCAATTAAAAAAAAAAAAAAGAATGGTTTTATTGGAAACATCCTGTTCGTGTTGAACGCACCGTGATAGAGGACCTTAGTTGGAAATCGCAGTTGAAACCGACAGATATTCCCTGTTCTCAGAAATCATGAAGGGGATTAAGGCAGCTGGGAGGTGAAGCACACTCTCATGGTATTATGAGCAGCGTAAAACCCCAAACTGAATTGATCATGGGAAATGTGAGGATGTGGCTCATCTTGTGGCCGAAGGAGTCTGTCGGATGATATGTGGTCTATGTGCATTGCACAAAAGGAACAGGAAATTTTGTGGTTGTATTGTTTGTAAATTATTATTTCTTTAACCTAAAAAAAAAAAAAATCTAGGGATTTATGTGATTTATGTGATTTTGAAATTATTTGAATAGTAGAATGAAAAGGCATTTAGTGATGACAATATTAAAGCCTAGAGTTTTAGTTGCTTCAATAAATTTCAAAATTGAGTTCTTTCCATTAATTTTCTATTAGAAAATGATAAACATTGATTGAGTCATGAATTTTCACAAGTTCACATCTAGCTTGCATTGCCAGGATTTGAGTTTGATACTATAATGTTGACTTGATGATTATTGAGAATGCTAGGAACCAAGCCTGGAGATCCTTGTTTACTTGGTTCACATGAAAAAGAAAAAAAAAAAGAAAAAAAGAAAAAAAAATAGTGAAAAAAAAGGGAATACTCATAGTAATTTGGGGCAAGGATTTTCATCCATTGTCGTTACCATTACAAAACATTACCATAGTACGAAGTGAGCCTTTTGGAGTCTTCGGCTATCGGTTTTTTGTTCAAAAAAAAAAAAAAAAGAGAGAGACAATCAAAAGCTGGAAAAATATTGAAAAGAACAGTAGCAAGGTTCAGAATCAGTGACTTGGTTGATCTGACCATTCTCTTCAATCATCAGCATTAACATGAAAGTAGAAGACTGAACTCCTAGTTGTGTTAAGGCTAGACTTCACAGTGCACCATGGAACTCAATGTTTAGAATGCTTCTATTGAATGATTAATGCTTTGAACTCAATTTGATTACTAACTGACTAGAATCTATATTTAAATATTCTCAAAACTATATGCCTTGGAAACTCTACTGTTTACATAATTTGAAGGATCGCATAAAATCTTTTCTTCTCTTTATTTTTGTTTTATTAGGAAATAAGAAAAGTCTTGAGATGATTTTGATTGATGAAAACTGTCGAGGATAAGATTTATTGCAGTATTTTGAAAAATCCTTAGATGATTTTCGCATGTTTTGCTCAAGACTAGCAAAATACTGGTTGGGGGGTGTGATGAGTACCTAATATTGTATAATTAACCCTGGTTGTTAAGGACATTATCATTATTTTTCTGGTTAATTATCCCTCATTAGGTGAATTTTCTGTCTTCAGGTGTTCATGAGAGGTTGCGCAAGATCCAAAGGCGCTTTAAGGCACAAAAGAAATCAAGATCGATGGTTGGACCATATTGTACGGTTCAGATTGAGTGAAGATGGTCCGAAAGACCACATCACAAGCACACGTTTAGAGATCTAGGTTGTGCATGTCTAGATGGTTGCGATTGGGCAATCACACGATAATGGATAGTCAGGATTGAAGGTCGACTCATAACACCATCCATCAAGTGTGATTAGCACACGTATGCAAGCAGAAGCTGCACCAAGGGCAGTCCGTCCATGCCACACGTCCAATAGCTGGACATCTTTCATCTCAACCGTCCATTTCACATCCAGATATGGTGGATCACATCATCACCATCCAGCAGCAATGGACGATGGTGATCAATTCCAACCAGCATCGTCAAGTGGATCGTCCAACCTTCAAACATCACCTGGTGGGGACCACACCACCTCAACACGTGCGGCCCATCATCCAACGGACAGCCCTGCACGAGCTGCTTCATCAGGACCAACCACCACTGCAGGACCATCCATCTCCAACGTCCACAACATCTGGATTGTCCATCTCCAGCACCTTCATCTGCAATCGTCCACCAGGGCTGGACGTCCAAAACCAACTCCATCTCAGCTGCCCACCATCTTCATCTCCAGCCGTCCATCAGGTGGATCACCATTCTTCACACGTGCAGGGCTGGATGATCAGCAACAACCAACCTTAGCCGTCCATCCAGTAGAAGCTGCAACACGTGCAGCATCAACCATCCGTCCAAACAGCTGATCGTACCAGCCGTCCATCCTCCAAAGCTCCAGCGTCAGGTGGGACCCACATCACGTCCAGCAGTGGACGTCCAACCAGCAGCTTTGATGGACCCCACCTTCATCTGACGTACAAGAGATGGACGTCATCAACTCCATCCTTCCAGCCGTCCATCCTCCAATCATCCAATCAGCAGACCTGTCCAACTCCTTCAACTATCACCGTCCACAGCACTCCAGCAACATCTGAGCCGTCCAGCAGTGGACGTCAGTCCCAGCATCTGGACCGTCCACTCCCTCCAATCATCAGCCGTCCATCCATTTACAACGGTGGACGTCATCATCATCAGGTGGCCCCCATCCACACGTGCAGCTCATCCTCACCGTCCAAGCAGTTCATTAACCGTCCTCTTATCCCATCAACGATCCAACTTCATTCTCCATCCAAGCAAGTGGCCCACCTTCATTTTCAAGAAAAAAAAAAGCTGAAGGAGATGGATTCTCCACCATCCAACGGGCAGGGGAATCTTCACTATCCATCCAGCCGTCTATCAAGATGGGCTCCACACATGCAACATTTCCACCATCCTTCCAATGTAAGCACGTCCATCTTCAATGGACGGTTCAGATTCTCCATGTCTAGCATGTGGACCCAGTCAACTCCAACTCATATGGACCCAGTTAACTCACCTAGTTACCTTCCATCCTTGGGCCAAGCAAATGCTCTCTCCATCCTCTTCCATCCATGAGCTCCAAACCAAAAAGAAAGTTTGCTTTGGGCATTCCAAGCCTAGCTCCTAACCCAAACCTAAAAAGCAAAACAATTGGCTTGAAAGTGCCACCTCATCATCCAAGCCTAACTCCAAGCCCAAACCTAGAGGAGATTTGCTTGAAGTGCCACCTAGGCTTGGAGCTTCTCATAAGGCTATAAAAGGAGGCCTCTCCTCCTCATTTCAATCATCCCAAAAATCCCATTCTCTACAACTCCTCTCTTCTCTTTAGTTTTCTTTCTTTCTTTCTTTTGTAGTGTAGAGTAGTGTAGTTTTTCCTTTGTAGAGAATTTAGTCTTCCATTGTTGCATGGTTGGCTAAACCTCTAGCTAAGGCTAGGGGTGAAGCCTTTGAAGAAATTTGCAAGCTTTGGCTCTTTTGGTTCAACAATGGTGTGTAAATGTTGGAGTTTTCTTTGGTTGATTGGTTCGATTATCCACCTCGGCGGACGCTATTGTTGTGCAAGCCCCTTGATCTATCGTCGACTCCGGGCATGTTGGATGCTTGGGATCCCTTTCACACCAATTAGCTAGTTCATGATCGATAAAGTCCCTTGATCCATCGTCGACTCTTGGCACGTTGGATGCTTTGGATTCCCTACGGTCATCGAGCTAGTGTAGGGAAAGTTATCGATCTGTAAAATTCCTTGATCCATTGTAGACTCCGGGCACATTGGATGCTTTGGATTCCCTGCGATCGATAGATGAGATCTTAACGGTTGGATCGGTCAATCAAAGCCTCCTATCTTGTAAGTATGCATTTGATCGTATGAATTGTGATCTTATCGGTTGACTTGTTGGCAAAGTTGTTGATCTGTACAATTCCTTGATCCATTGTCGACTCCGGGCACAGTGGATGCTTGGAATTCCCTGCGATCAACTAACGAGTGCTTCATGGTCAAATCAATCGGTTCAGATCACCATCTTTTATGAAATATGCAAATGTTTTAACTGTTTTATCTTCCGATTGGAATGAATCTTTATTCAATTCCAGTTGAGTTATAGTTGGACCAATAAATCAAATCTTGTGAATGAATCAAAGGTGGATCCCTGATGCCTTAGCCCCTTTTCTATCTTTGTCCTTCACCACACACAACTTGCTCCACTCTCGTGGATAAACCAGATTTCATCTCACTCACCTAAACTAATTCCTCTAAGTGTTCTTAACCCCAATCCCTGTGGATCGACCTCGGTCTTACCGAGTATTTTACTACTTCGCTACCTGCACTTGGGTGTGCAATCTTCGGATTGTAGCACCTAGCTCGATCAATCGAAACTTCTCGATTTTATTAGGAATTATTGCTAGAACTCTCTGAACATTTTTTGGTGAGTTCGAGCGATCGAATTTGTCTAGTCGGTTATCGACTAATTGATCGATGGCTTTCGATTAATCGATCGAGCGATCAACGACGCACATTGTTTTGCATGATTTTACGTATCTTGTTTCTAATTTTGATTTATCACTATATAAGCAGGTGTAATGCGAGATTATGGTAATGCTTAAGTGAGAAAATGAGTCTAAACACTTAGAGAGGGTTTTAGAGAGGAAAAGCTAGGGTTTTTCTTTGGGGTTTTAATTCGGTAAGTGATTCATCTCATATAACTTCATCTTCATAGTAGAATTGTCACTTTGTGCCATATTTTTTTACATAAAACTTGTGTGTTTTCTTGTTGGCTTTATTTATGGGATTGTGATTGCCTAGTTTTATTATTCTCTAAGTTGCTTCTATGGTCCCAACAAATAGTTGGAAGCAACCATTAAATTTGAAGCTGAATTTCAACGTACCATTCATTGAAGAACATGCAAATATTCCTAGATCATCAACTCTATCAAGTCATACTCCATTGGATATTGTGGTTATACCATCTAAAATGTTACTACTGAACATACGTGCAAATGATGCTACATTCATTAATGCGGATGCTTTTAGATATCCAAATTTGGTCGACAATCCCTATGAAAAAACTGTTAGATAAATGTTTAAGGACGCATGATGACCTACGTATGGAAGACTCAATATATACTTAGTATCGACACATGTGGATTTTAGCCATATGTGCAGACATGACTTATAAAATGCGTTAATTTGATCTAATGATTATATCATACAAGTAGCTAATCTCATAGGTGACTTTTTGTGTCTTTAAGTATTCTTGCGTATAGAAGGATGAGATTGAGTGTCACTACCGTAGTGTACGATGATGAAGGTCTGCAGATTGCACTGGATTTGGTTATATTAGCAAAGTTACCTAATGAATTTCGAATTATACATATGCATGGAAAGATCCCATGACAGCTACACTAAATTTTTAGAACTGGTATTGCACACTTAAAGACTTATTCACCAATAATATTGAATTTTAATAAAATTTTACAAATAATGTTCATTTAAAAAGTATATTTAATCTACTATTACTTTAAAAACAAAGTTTCTAAACAATGTTTAAAGAAAGACCGAGTTTTCTTAATAAATTAAAAAACCTGGATAAATACAAATGTTAGCCGAGCACTTCATCAAGAGCCAATTCTACTTAATATGGTCATGCAAACTAAGACAAGTATAACGAAACTTAGATTGTTGAATACTAGTAAGACGATCACTTAGGACTTAAATAGTGACGAGAAGATAACTATGTTCCTGCTAGCGCCACGCTTTTGATTCTTTTTTACATTCTTATGATTTTAGTTGTTATAAGACTATCAATTGTTCATTAAACTGCTAGATTATCTAAACTATTGATCCTGTTTGGTGGTCATTCTAACCATGTTATCGAAAGAATTATTAGCTCCTTTGCGCTACCATAATAGTTAAATAGATCTGTGAACATAGGCCGTACATCTTTAGTTTTGTACGTTGATCCCTGAGATCATTTAGACGCCGTCAAATCTTATAGCCCCCCATCCACCTAGGCCTTTCAAAAATAAACAAATAACTAGGATAATCGATGACTGTGTTTTCAAGCCCACCTAGTCTACAATCTAGACGCGTGGCCACCGAGTGTCACGTGAGAGATTTTTTAAACAGCTTTTCTTCGTTGTCGTAAACATAGGAAGTCTCGATTAAACACACAAGTCAGCTCATCCGAACGCCATCACACGTGCCAATATGCGTGCAACATGGATGTGAGATCCAATCCGTTCATCAGGTGGCCTTACTTTGTAAATGCGGATCCATTTATCCCCTGTTCCAAAAATGTAAGAAACAACCGACGGTAGCCATCCATTTGTTTCATAAATCGTGACCCACATGATCAGTGCTCTGGCCTACTTTCTGGAGAAGTATCTAGAGGGTGGGACCCATCTGATGGACGGCTCCCATTCCATCCTAGCGAGGCACGTTGACACACGTGGTTTCAGGTGGATGAGCCGCCTGATCAACGCTCCTGATATTTAGCAAACATATGTTATCACAATAGCCGTAGATTTCCATGAGCCATAATGATATGTGTTCGTGATTTATGGTACATACAATGTACCAAGCACACGTCCCGGAGTTTCTGTCGCAACTCGTTCTCTGTGTGTTCGAGGAATAAGAGACTACTTATTATTTGATTTCCTGGTAGACTATGAATCCATGCATTCACGCAACTATTTTGATTCAAACCATATTCTAAATGATGGGCCCCACTTTCATTGGGAAATGATTTTAATTATCAGATTGATCGGACTATCCTAACCTCTCATTGATGGAAATTTGTTCGTAGAGTTCCAATCGCTGAACTCATTTCTTAATGTGTCCAATGCATTGAGTATCCAAGCAGTGAAAGAGGTGGGCCACACAATGATGATAAGCTGGGGGGAAACCAGATTGGTGCTATTTATGCCTACAGTTTATCGGAGTGCTATTAACGCTATGAATGGTTTGGATGGCTTATAAACATCAAGGTCAGCTTTAAAAAGATTTCAACGGAGTGGATGGCATATAAACGTCGTGGTTAGCTTAAAAAAAAATTCAACGGTGGACATTACGTTCGCACAGTCTCATCTGCTGTAGCCCACTTGAGTTTTGTTTCTGCCTGAATTTTAGAGTCTAATCCCACTGTGGTCTTGCAAAACTGAGGGGCCTAGTAGAATATCAAAATCAATGGGCAGCAGATGGTATGAATCATTAATTGTATAAATGTAGACCACCCAATGATCGAATACATTGGCCTGATTTTCATACCACCGTATCATCATGACATGGCCCACTTCTTTTGTCATCGTGTCATGTCTACATTGAACGAATGCTGTCATAGGGCTGGGCTGGCCCACGGGCTTTCGAGCTCGCTACTGCAGGCCGTAATTGGTTGGAATACAAGACCCAAGGGCCAAGCTTGGGCCCAAAATTACAGCCTGATTATATTATAATTGGGGCCCATCGGCCTGGACCAAGCTCATGTATTTAGCATTTCAAGGGTATTTTTATAGTATATCATCCATGGAGGAGCACGCTTAATGAATGGTGCACAAAAGTGGATGGTCGTACTTTCATGTCTGATCCAAATCTTCGAACAGATTGTAGCATTCACCTAGTGAAGGATGTGCCTAATATCAGCTTATTTTCGGCAAAGAATTGGATCAACCTGATTTTTTTGGGTATCTCATTTTCACAGTGGGACTTTTTTTTTTTTTTTTTCTGGATGGGTGTCATACAAACATCACAGTGGGCCCCACGGGCCAACTAGTTGGATGTACAACTAGTGTACGAGAATTACCCATATTTGAATATTTCATGAGCCCTTAGTTTGTCTAATGTTTTCTTTCGAATATGGATCACCTACCTAAAATTTTATCTTGTAGGCCATTCATTAGGTCGTCCAATCTTAAAGACTATTTTAATTTTCAACCATCCGTTACATGGTCCATCTTACAAATTTTGTCCTGTAAAATAGTCCCAAATCCAAGGCTGTTAAAGTAAAAGATTATCAATGAGTTCCAACGGATTTACAAGGGCTGATTACAAATTCATCCTATATTCCCTAGGTTTGAGTGGGCCATTAAAATCTCCATCATCCTCTTGTTTTAATGCAGAGCTAGCAAAATCCCAACCGTAGGTTGTGAGACACACTTCTGGTGTTATTATAAATTACATAATTAAATACCCTATGGTAAATTTCTCTCCCTATATTTTCAAATAATATAAAGTTTTAGTCATCTGAAAAACGATTTAAGTGCAATTTTTAACGAAATAACACTTTTAATTAATTATGGTGTGTACACGAACATAAGATAGCTGGTCACTTAGCTTTAATTACAACCTCACTTAGCTTCATTGAGGAAGAGTGTCAACAACCTCTCATACGTGCCAATTGCTCCTTCAAGCGTGTCAATAGCCCTCCTCCTATCCTTCACCACTACACCCAAACACTCCTCCATCTCCATCACCTCCTTCACCGGCTGCCGTCGCATTGCTATCTCCCTACCTGAAAATCCTCCGAAATCATCACCGGATCGCACCACAGCCCCATCATTGCGACCCATGTTGCTGCCGCTGTTGCTGCTTGCAATTCCTTTCGCCACCACAAGATCGCTGATGACATTGCTTCTCTCTTGCCCAACAACCCTAATCACCTTACCACTCTCCACCTCCCACTGCTTAATGCTCCCGTCTTCTGAAGCCGACACGAGACATTGATCTTGGTTAGCCATTGCCAAGGCTGTCACGGCCCCATTGTGCTCTTGGGCCCACGCCGCCACCTCTACGTCGGCATCTCTATCTGTGCTCAATTGTCTCCTCCTACTAACCACCTTCAATTTTCCAACATACACCCTCCCATTGGCCCCACCGGCATAAAACTCCGACATTGTGGGGTCCAACGCCACACACCAAATCACGCATGGGAACTGCACGGTACGCATGTGAGTGCCGCTTGCCAAGCTCCAAAACTTGCATGTGCAGTCTAAGGAGCACGAAACTATTGTTGTATTGCATCCGCCAATGCTGGACTC
The DNA here is from genome assembly GCA_003013855.2 of Liriodendron chinense. Lineage (NCBI taxonomy): Eukaryota > Viridiplantae > Streptophyta > Magnoliopsida > Magnoliales > Magnoliaceae > Liriodendron > Liriodendron chinense. The sequence goes on along the minus strand of ML058465.1, from coordinate 445,059 downwards.
AATGGCTGTTATCGACGATGCATGCGCAGGGAAGTGGTGCAACGCAAGTTGAGAGATGGTAGAATTATCTTCCGAAGGGGCGGTGGTGACGGTGGCGTCTAAGAGCCGCATGATCGGGAGTACTGCAATAACACCATCATCCCCACCAGAGATAAGGAGAGATCCATCAACCTCGCCATTGATTTTGAGACATGTGATGGGCCTACGGTGTATGGTAAATGATCGGAGGAGGTCGCCTGAGGGAAGCGAGAGAACGTGAATTTGACCAGAGAGGCCACCACAGAAGAGGTATAAGCCATCGGGTGTGGCCGCAAGGGGTGCAACTGGTTCGGGGACGGGTAGGTGGCGGAAGGGGGCAGAAGACCACCAGTTGTAGAGGCAAATCATAGAGGAGGATGTGGTGGTGGCAGAGATGTGGGAGGTGGCAATCAATGTATTTCCGGCGAGGGTGAGGCCCTTGCGTGGAGATGATCGGCTGCCATTGGAGAAGTAGGCCAAAGCGTTGCCTGTATCTGCATCATAGGCCGTGATGGGACCCTCTGGAGAGCTTGCAAGAATGATTTCCCAGCAAGATGACGCCATTTTTCCCGGCTGATTCTTGTTTCTAGTCACAAGAAGGATGCATTTATGCGTAAATAATTTAAATATAAATAGGAAAAATTACAATCAAACACTTATAATTATAATATAATTACAGTTTTTTTCTTTTCTTTTTTCCTTTTATTTTTTACACACATGTAACACGGGCACTCAAACCCATGACCTTAGTGTTAAAATTAGAGTTATACACGAACCAAACCAGCTCGAAAAGCACGCTCGGCTCGGCTCAGCTCGATAAAGCTTGGTTAGCTCGATTCATAGGTGAACAAGCCAAGCCAAGCCTATTTTTGGAGCTCGTTCAAAATTCGAGCCAAGCTTGAGCTTGTCCGAACTCGATTCGGCTTGGCTCAAAACCAGGCTCAAATTTGCTCGATTTGGTTTAAAATATATATATACAAAATCAAAATGAGCACCCCTTTTGTTGCCCTAATCTCTACATCCACTCGACGAGTGCCTTCCTTTAGCGCGCAGCCCGCTCGGCGCCCCAACACCCTTCCTCACCGACTGTCCGGCGGCTGTCCGGCAACACCTCTCTCTCTCTCTCTCTCTCTCTCTCTCTCTCTCTCTCAATCTCTCTCTCTCTCTCTCTTAGACTTTCCTTCCCTCCCTCCCTCCCTCCCTCTCTAGATGGCCAACGCGCGCCCACCTTGAAAGGTCAAGCTTGGATTGGCTTGAACTGGCTCGAATTCGACTCGAAAGCTCATCCAAATCAAGCCAAGCTATCCAATTGAGCTCGATGACCAAGCTGAGCCGAGCTCGAACCCAACCACTTTACTGGTCGAGCCATGCCAAGCTGGCCAAGCTCGATTCGATTCAACTCATGCACAATGCTAGTTAAAATGCACACTCTCTGCTGCACGCCATGGGTTGGAGCCCTAGTATAATTACAGCTACATCACCTATGATGCTTGATATGCTAGCATTCAGAAATTATAGACATGGCATGTATAAACTCAAATAAAATCAACTGGATTGTGCAACAGAGTCTCGAAGTTGCAACCCACTTGTTCTGAAAATAGGATGGTTCTTTTTTATTTTTAACTGTCTAATAGATGTCCACCAATTAGATGGTCAGATAATCAAATTAGCTTAATTTTTTATTCATGATACATCTATACTGGACACTATACTTTGGAGGTTTCATTTGACTACTTGTATACAACTTCTAAGTAATTTTTAGCGCCTGTGGATCATCTATCTCTGTTAGAGTATAGAAGTTTTTTTTTTTTTTTCAAAAAAGTTAGATTTATTAAAAGTATTTGCGATATCTAAGTGAATAGATTTATTAAAAGGTCTTTGCGATGTCTAAGTGAACTCATTCTCTTGACCCTTAGACCAAATGTATAAAAGAAAATCTTATAAAATTAATAAAGTGTAATTGTAATTAAATAATTAATGAGTTGTTATACTAAATTTTTTCATATAAATATAGAGAATAAGTTACAGAACTGCTAGTTATAAATTTATTTTGGACGTAATGTAAGGCTGAGATCAATCAATTTGATTGCCTAACTGATCTGAGATGCAACTAAGAGCACTATTAATTTACGGTGCTCTGAGAGCCCTAAAATATAAAAGATGCTTAATGACAAATTTCAAGATTATTGACCAAAATATCAGTGGAACCATTAGAGATGGCCATTTATCTGACCTTTGGCCGGTTGAATTTGGATAGCTAAACATTGTATTTTAACCGTCCATTTGATATCCAACATTTCCATGGTTAGGATTGTCCTGTCAATGCAATTTCCAGATATCCACCATTCATTATGAGGTCCACCACCATTTGGTCAGTTCAAATTCTTGTAGATATATGGTTGCCATAACCATATTGGATGGATCACAACCATTTTGCATGTTGGTGAATTGTACCGAGTCTTGAAAAGGAAAAGTATCTTCTTTGGAAAAAGGGAAACAAAAAGTCCTGAAATGCCGTTAGAAACAAGGCGCATTTAGTAATGATTCATGGGGTTTTTTTTACCACGGAGCTCCTCGCCGCTGCTGGTTTTACCGGATAATGCCTCCGGTTTCTCAAAGCACCTGAAAGTGCTCACCGGCACGTGAAATGACCACCATGTCCTCATCATCATTTTACTAAGAAAAATGGAGTTAAATTTCGAGAAGCCCACATCGTGCATTCGCCAGGTTTATCAAGCTGTTATGTACATATAAACTTAGGCTGATCTAATCATTAGATGGGCCATACATAAATTTAGGAGAGTGGATAAGGTGTGGCCAGTCCCACCCAGGACCATGTGGCCCACCCTATATCCATGCTGTCTATCAGATTTGACCAATCATTATATGGCATGAGCCCAAAAATGAAGCAAATTCAAATCTCAGGTGGCTAATACCTTAGGAAACAACACTACTAATTGAATGCCCTACCATTAAAAACTTACTAGGGCCCACCATAATGTTTTCCATAATGTTCATTTGCCATCCAACCTGTTGATAAGGTCAATACACCCATATGAAGGGGAAAAACAAATATCTACTTGATCCAAAACTTTTGTGGCCTGTTAATGGTTAATCACCTATGTTGTGGTCTACATGAGAATTAGATCTACTTCATTTATGGGTTCATGCCATGAAATGATCTAGAAAAATGGATGGACGGTTTGGATATAGAATACATACATCAAGGTGGGCCCCACAGTAAGGACTGCACCTAATCTGCTCTATAAATTTAGAGGGTTTTGGATGGGTGGTGTATGTTATTATCTACAGTGTGGCCCACCTAATGGTTGAACTGGCCTTTTTTACTCTATCAGAATTGTTGGACGCATAATTTGAATGTCGGACGAAAACCATTTGGGCCCACAATGCCTCAACTTAGAAACCCTTTTAAGTGAATATTAATGGAGGGTATTTTAGTCATTTTACTCACCGAATAGCACAAACAGCACTATACTGCACTTTTAAAAGGTGGAGGCAGTTTTTGGTAAATTCATAAGTTGTGATTATTTTTCACTAAAAAACCCTAAAATTAATTATAAGTTATTTCTGATTTCTTTTACAGCCACCAATTTTAATAATAAAATAATATTTCTCTTCAAAATTCATGAATTCACTAAAATCAGTGGATCTACTCTTGTAGGTCAGCAAACCCAAATAAGAAAACCACAAAAAAAAAAAAAAAAATCAACAAAGCAAATTATTTTTATCACTTTAAAATTCCTACTATTTTCTACTATTTTGAAATAAATGCATATTTATATGTATGATTTCAAGGAAGAAATGATTAGGTCTACGTGTATATAAGCAAAATAAAATATTTACAGCAGATTATCTATATATATATATATATATATATATATATATATATATATATATATATATAGATAAGAGATTGCAAGTTGTTACCTCAGATTTCAAGGGTTTTCAGACACTCGAATGGCCGAAGCTGGAAATTCGAAAGGTTTTGCTCTGATTTCAGATTGTAAGAGAGTTCAAAACATGAAGATATAAGAAAAGAAAAGAAAAGAAAAGAAAAAATCTCATGCCTCTTTAAGTATGGGAGCGGATTAGCTGTTACCCGGATAACAACTTAGTGGGTGTTAACCTTTTCGAGGGGCCCACATTGATGCATTTTTTGTATATCCACGCCGTCCAATCGTTTCTTCAGACCATTATAATATTTTCTACAAAGCATTGGGAAGATCAAAATATCAGGTGGACCACACTACAATAAACAGTGGTGTTTGAGTGCCACACCATTCAAAATTCCAAAGGGCCCATCATGAGGTTCTAGTAATGTTTATTTTCCATCCAACCCTTTGATAAGACCTGGATGAAGGGAAAATGTAAATATCAGCTTTATCCAAAACTTTTGTGGCCTAGAAAATGTTTTAATGGTCATTCGTCACTGTTTCTCATAGTGTGGTCTGACTGAGATTTAGATCTTCTTAATTTTTGAGATTTCGTAATAAAATGAGATTCAAAAACATATGAACGGCGTAGATATACAAAAAATATATCAATATGGGCTCCACACAGTTGGGGTAACACCCAGTTATGTGTTACCCAGGTAACAGCTAAGTATATAAAAAAAATAAAAAAACAGAGAGAGAGAGAGAGAGAGAGAGAGAGAGAGCGTGTCAGACAGATGCAGTCCGGAGGACAGCGACGCCCTCAAGTCAGCACGTATTGGATGAGTCAGCCCGAGTCAGATGACTCAAGGGCGAGTCGATCTGAGTCCGATGACTCAAGAACGAGAAACGCCGACTACAAGTGTGGCATTTGATTATCTAATTATCAGATTGGTGGGCATACATTGGATGGTTAAAATCCAACGGAACTTCTTCAACAAACATTCTTCCACGAATCAAAATTTATAATTGTAATATACTTTTGGGTCTTTGCCTAGAAACAGTGAATTCCACAATTTGGACGGTTTAGATTTAGTCTATATATGCCACGTATGTAAGTTCTGAGTGCTTGTATACCAACACTGATGCGTTGGCAGATTACCCAGTATCCCCCTTCGTTAAAAACGAATAAAGGCTGATTTGCAGCACATGCCTCACTCGTACGGCTATCTAATTTTCGGCCCATCGTGATGTTTTTTATTCGATCCAAACCGTGAATCACGTGGACCTCAACATGTAGAAGGATGGATCCAAAATTTTGGAAGATAAAAGAAATTATGTAATATATAAGAAACGGTATTAATTTAACAAAAGAAAATGTCCACGAATAAAAAGATTGAATTTTTCGGCAAGACTAATTTTTATATTTTGAATTGGAAATAATGGGATCCACAATTTGGACGGTTTAATTTGATATTATATGCTCCGAGTATATAATTTATAAGTGATTGTATATGAAGAGTCACACTTTGTCGGAGCATCGACAACCTTTCCCTTGGTTAAAAATGAAGCATAGAGGTGTACTCTAGTTGAACTGAACTTACCTTCTTAGAGTTTGGCTTACTTTGGTAAGTAAGTGACTTGGGCTCGAGCTTGGCTTGACTTGGTCCTCGAGCCCAACTGGCAAGCTTGACTTGGTTTGGTCGGGCTTTCAAGCTTGGCTTGGTTTATACGAGCCTATTCGAGCTTCAAGCTTTCGAGCTTAAATTCGAGTTGAGTTTTCTAGCCACTATCGAGCTTAGACATTTGAGTTGAATTGAGCTTGGACTATCGAGGTTGGGACAATCAAACAGGGGAGGTAATCGGCTAAAGGGAGGTCGGCTGTCGGACAGGGGCAGTCATCGGCTGGAGCGAGGTCGAACGACGAGCGGAGAGAGAGAGAGAGAGAGAGAGAGAGAGAGAGAGAGAGAAGAGAAAAGATGAGAGAGGTGAGAGAGTTCAGAAGATCGTAGTTCTCATGGCGGCTGGATGATCGGAAGGCAGTCAGGTAACAACGGGCAAGGGTGACTAGGGTTTGAGGGAGGCGAGCGAGAGAGAATGGGGGCTCGAAGACAAAGAAAGGACAGCGCGCTCGAATGAAAAAAATTTAGACTTTTAGAGTTTTGTTTTTTTTTTTTTAAACTTATATATATATATATATATATATATATATATATATATATATATATATATATATATATATATATATATATATATTAATATATAATATATTTTAAATACCGAGCCTTTACACGAGCCAAGCTGAATCGAGCTCAGGCTAGGCTCGAGCTTGGTTTGAATTTTCAACGAGCCCATAAAATAGGCTCGGCTCAGCTTGTTCAACCCTACGAGCTGAGCCGAATCGAGCTCAGGCTAGGCTCGAGCTTGGTTTGAATTTTCAACGAGCCCATAAAATAGGCTCGGCTCGGCTTGTTCAACCCTACGAGCTGAGCCGAATCGAGCTTTTTCGAGACAAGCCGAGCAAGCTTTTCGAGCTAGCTCGGATCGTGTACAACTCTAGTTGCAGATTTACAGCCACATCGCTCTTATGGTATTGGTAACCATGCAATGCAATATTTATTGGCAAACATTGATGTTTTTGTGCAATCCAAGCTGTGAATAACGTGGGGCCCACAATGATGAAGTAAATATAGAAAAATAAGGACAATCTGAATCTCTTGTGGGCAACAAATTATGAAAAATAAAAACGGTCCTAATTTAACTAATGATGTTCCACGAATTAGACTTAGGATATACACCAATATGATATTTTGTGACTTTGCAACTAGAGCTGGGCACGAGTCAAGTCAAATCGTGTATTACCCCCGGTCGGTGCTCGACTCGTACACCCTAACCCCTGCTCTTTACTCGACTTGACTTGGCCAAGTCGAGCATGGCTCTGTTCAGTCAGCAGACCAAGCGAGTTCGAGTTTTGAGCCGAGTCCGAGTTTTTCATGAAAAAAAATGGAGGGGGAAGGAATTACCAACATCAACTGTTGAGTGGACAGGCAGCGAATAGGCAGCTTGCTAGAGTCGAGTAGTTAGGCTAGATCAGGGGTTGACCGACATCGAGCAGACATGGCAGGCAGCACAGTGGGTGGTCAACGTCGAGCAAGCAAGTTGAGATCGGGGGTGGTCGACGTCGAGCAGACAAGGCAGGCAGCTCAGTGGGTGGCCGACGTGGAGTGGACAGGGCAGCAGGGAGTGGTTGGCCGTCGATCTAAGAGAGAGAGAAAGAGAGAGAGAGAGAGAGAGAGAGAGAGAGAGAGAGAGAGAGAGAGAGAGGGTGGCCGGGTGAGTTGGGGTTAGGGTTAGGGAGAGGGGGGGCGCTCGGGTAGGTTAAAAATAAAAAGGGGGGTAAAAAAATTGTACTTAGGTATTTATACCTTGTAGACGAGTCGAATCGAGCCGAGTTTGAGTCAAGGAACAAGCCGAGTCGAATCGAGCATGGGCCTGCTTGATGTTCGACTCGGAATCTTTCGAGCACCCAAAATATGACTCGAGTCGGCTTAAACTCACTTCCGATCCGAGCTGAATCGAGCATTTTCGAGCCGAGTTGAGCGAGTTTTTCGAGCATACTCGACTCGTGCTCAACCCTATTTGCAACAGTACTTTCCAATTATTCTAATATATGCCACATGTACAATTGTGAGTGACTGATATAGACTATTAATCTGAGGGCTCGAGTGGATTCCTGCAATCAGGCCATCCATTAGAACTATAGATGTTCAGGACCGGGTCCTAAATTCTGACATGCAAATATCATCATCCGGTTGTTGAGATCGTCCATTTCTGAGCCATTTCCAATGGGTCCCATGATTTGTACATTTTGGATTTATATTCTAAAGATGTGCATGAACATAGCACGGTTTGTGACCATCTCTTTAGCCCTCTGATTCAACGTTTTAAGAATGAGAGCTGATCACATACACGTGAGGTACCACAACTTGCACTACCGTATCATCTTTGCCACCAAAATGCCACTTGGTGAGGACATCAGTGCCATTAAAGCGAAGGGCCCCACCACAAAGATCACCTTGCACGAAATTCGGACAAGGCCCGTTCATTAGGTTTTCCACATTCTGGAATCAATGGAAAACCAATGGTGGTGATTCAACATATAGGCAGGGCGGTCTCAAGGCAAATTGAGGCCTTAGCCAAGGATTCAAATGAGGTTTTTTATTTATTTAAAATATTAATAAAAAATAATTATATATAATAATAAAATAATATTAAACAAAGGATAAACTAGACTACGTTTAGCCGTGGAAAAGGTTTTTCCCAACTACTACGAACGCTGGATGAGCGCGTGGATAAAAAAGAAAATGGTACCAGAGTCCATGCCCTAAAATGAGTCGGAAAAACTGAAGGAGGGTATGGATATACAAAACATGCTTTGAGGTGGGTCAGGATGTGAATTTCCTACTAACACTGCTCAGCTCCTTGGGCCTTACAATGATGTATGCATTTTATTTACACTGTTCATCCATTTTGGATCATCATTTTAAGGGCATGAGGCCACAAAATGAGGCAGATCCAAGTCTAAGGTGGACCACACCACAAGAAAATAGTGGTGATTGAACATGTACCATTAAAAACTTCCTACAACCAGTGTAAAGTTTATTTGCCATTCAACTTGTTGACCGACCTAGAGGAAGGGAAATTCACAAATATCAGCTTGATCCAAAATTTTTGTGGGCCCCAAGAAGTTTTTAATGGTAGGCGTTCACTCACTGATGTTTTCTGGTAATGTGGTCCACTCACTGATGTTTTCTGGTAATGTGGTCCACTTGAGATTGTAATCTGCCTCTTTTTTTTTTTTTTTTTTTTTTTTTTTTTTTTTTTTTTTTTTTTCTTCTTCTTCTTTTGTTAGTCATGCAACGCACCCATCCTGTTAGCTGCACAATGCATGCACCCACGGAGGATAGGACATATATAGCCCTAAAATATGAGGCCTCAGTAGACTCGAGGCCTAAGCTGCTAGCGGTCAAGCCGGGCCTGATATAGGTGTGGCCCACCTAGTGAGTGGATCTTCCTGATTTAAGAGAAATGTGATCTTCATGGTGGGCCATATCGTTTCATGGTACTGATTATATGTTAAAACCTCAACTCAATATTTAATAATGAAATTGGGATAATATTACTGTTCTACCCAATTTTTGGCCGGCTCCACGTGGCCAATAAGAAGAGTGTACATAATGCTGTTGTGGCGAAGATATGGTGGTGGTAAATTCCAGAAAAGATTAACGGCAGATTTTGTAGGTGCACAATTGGTAGTCTTTGGATGAGCCACATTCAAGATGAGTAAAAGTGTAAGAGAGACTTAAAGCATGCGAAAAAGACAGTATGAAGATGAGTGTTGTCAGAGAAGGAGAACCCAAAAGGGTGATCGTGGGGAAACAATTGTTGTAACCCTCTGCATCAGGATACTTTGAAAGGAGCTTATACAAGCTTGAGAGTTGGACAAAGCAAGAGGTCTAGCACTAACCAAATTAAATCAATCTAATAAATTTTATCTTTCAAATTACTATGCTTCTCAACATTTTGCTCTTGATATTCCTTAGGGTAATATGCAATTTTATTTTCTTTAGCATTATCATGCTCATTACATTCCGTAGCATAAGTTGTGAATTTACATTTCGTAGCAGTAATCCAGTAGCGGATAATTGTAGCTGTACTCGGAGTCTACACTCATGCATTGTACTTAGTTTAATGAATTTGCAGTCTGTCTCTTGCGGGCGATTATAAGTGTTTTCTTCCTCTTATTTTGTCTTTAGTAAAAAGTCCTTTCGCACGGAAGGTAGAAGTATAACACATCATTATAGGAAGAACCCCACCCTCTAAACATCGATTGATCACTACTAAACAACTATTCGAGTGGCTATATAGGTGACCGATCTTCAGAGATTCAGGTCATATATGTTCGATTGCAAAATATCTGCCTATCTTAGCGCTTGGGGTCAAAGTTGTTCAGTTGGAATCGAGTCGCATGATCAGTTCTAGCACGCTCAGTACTCATGATCGAAAATTAAGGAGAAATAATTTTTTGCACGCCCGGTGGGTCCCAGTCTTAACAGACAAGTAATTTGCATTTTAAGTTGGCTAGGAGAAAAAAATGAGCCGAAGAGGTGCCCGATCAAACGACCAATTCTAACGAGCCTGCTACACCTATTCACTAAGTCCTATTGAGGAAGTGCATGTGGAACCACACGACAATGGATTAAACTTAAACAATCCAATGCCAATAATCTCCTCAGGCATTCGCGACATGCAGCTAGGACTTTAGCATATCGCAGAGCAAGGTTGCTTACAAGTCGAGTTTTCGGGCACAACGGTTGAAAAATCCCGCCTTGAAAGAGAAAGTTCCAATAGGTGGATGGTTGCCCAAACCGAAAGTGTGAACAGATTGGTAAACATAGTGGCCGCACGAACAGCTCAGGTTTCACCACGACTAAATGTTGAAACGAGTTTAGTGGAAAATCCCATCCCATAGGCACCACCTCCGCAACCACAACGGAATATGAAATTACGTCTTTTGATCTAGTATACTTGTAAAGGCGTATGCGTGCAGAAGCTTAGAGAGTAACTAGAATTATGGCTAAGTCCTGTGGGGGGGGGGGGTGATTAGGACATTTTAATATTATTTTCGCCTACTTAAAAGTTTTATCAATTTAAACTAAGCAAGCAAGAACACTTCGGCTTCTAAGCCTAAGTGGGTCCAATCACTAGACTAGCATATGATTAAAGCAATTAACAACCTAGTCTAAACATGCATAGATTAAGATAAGATTAAACTAATCAAGCACCTAATCTATGCAACCTAAGTAGACAATATGAAAATGGATCATATAAGCTCTAGTCTACTCAAGAAGTGAAAGTACATCTTATGTGTGTGGATGTGCCTATCAAGTGCCTAACGTACATTCTAATTAAGCATTTATAATTAAACATTAAACACAATCCATAATAACAAATGTGCTCAAATACAGTCACAAACATAACGATATATAGTGGTTCGACTTTGGGTCTACTCCATTCCCGGTTCAAGTACTCAACCCCTTTGAGCACATCAGCATTCACTAGGGAGTTTAAATTTGGTTCCTCCCGACCAAGGTGTTTTAAATCGGATCCACCTAACCGGAGAGTTTACAGGTTCCTCCCAACCTATACGTTCACACCCATGTTGGTGGCTCCTCTTGGAGACTTGTTTAGGCTTTACTTAAGCCAAGGTCTTACAGCAGAACCTCAATTTAGACTCCACTCATAAGTCAAGGTCCTACAACCGAACCTCAATGGTTTTAGGTTCTACAATTGAGCCAAGGTCCTACAACCGAACCTAGCATTTACTCCCACTGGAGGCTCCTCGCTTGGAGACTCAATTCGATCCTACAACCAGGTATCTAGGTCCTACAACCAAACCTATCGAGTTTGAAGACAAATTCTACACCCGATTCCCTACGGGAAGAGAGTGGATGAACTCTAACAAATGACAACCTTACTTGTCGAATTTGAGCCCCGTTGTGCGCCGCTTCGAGTTGCTTCTTCTCGCTCTCTCGTACTTGAATCAGCTACCCTTGTGCTCCCTTAATATTTGATGCCGTTGCATTGTCAATGCTCCAGCTCCAAGATCAGCTCCCTTGCATATGATGCTCCATTGATATGCCCAATGTGCTAGGAGGGTAGGTTTGAGATATCTACAACTAATGGGAATGGGTTGCCTAGAGTATCTCACCTACAATGATCTTATCATAGAGTTTTGGATAGGAATATAACTATCAAGGATAATTCAAACTTTAGAGATCAAAAGAGGGACAAGTGCATCTTCATCATGAGCTTTGAATACTCCATTCTTGTGATGAATCACAAGGAAAATCACTTGTTAGGGTTAGGAATAGAGCTTCTAATAGTCTTCAACAAAGATGGCTTCTATCTCCTCAAAATCTCTCTCACATGCCCAAAAACGAATCCCCTGCCTTTATAGATTTTCTTCCAACTGTAAAAAAATGGGCAGATTCGTGTATCTCCAATTGATCGGAACATGATCTGATTAATCGGAGGTCACATTCGATTGATCAGAGACCTGTCCAATTGATCGAAAATCTGTCCAGTGAATTTCTAAAATTCTCTTAAACAATTTTCGATTGATCGGAACATGGTCCGATTGATCGAAAGTACCTCATCCGATTGATCGGAGACATTGTCCAATTGATCGAAAATGTGTCCAAAGAGTTTTGCAAATGCACTGGAACAAATTTTGATTGATCAGATGAATGGTCTGATTGATCGAAGTCCCATCGGAACCGATGTCCGATTGATCGGTCTGATTAATCAGAAATTGTTGTTTGGGTCGGTTTGAATACAGCAGCTTCCACTTCTTTTATTAACCTAATTTATCATGTTTTTCTATATGATCTAAGGCTAATAAGGATGACTAAGGGTATTCCTAGTTGGTCCAAGTCATCTAAGAGGTTTTGGGTGTTTTGGTCCAAAGTGTTTGGGTCACCAAGGCATTTCATTTACCTGTTCTTCTTCCTTGATGCTTCTTGTCCACTTGAATCTTCGGTCTTTAGCTTGCCAAGGCTCAACCGACATTACAATGCACAGACTCACGTGATTGACAAATAAGGTACACTAGTATGCCACAGATAAGTGCACTAACAGAATATATATCCTATTCCAATTCCGAATAATTGGAATACACCATCGGCTGCTAAATTCAGACGGTTAAAATGGGATGTAAGGAATTTCATGCCTTCACTAGAACTCCAGAATAATTCTGTGCCAGGGCGTATACCTCCTCCTAGGAGCCTGCCTTATCAAGGAGGACATTAACATGAAGGTCCAGGTCCTCCACCATTAGAGGAACACCAACACCTTGACTGTGAACAAATAATGCACATAGTTCAGGAAGTAGCAGGCCAAGTACTTGGTCGCACTACCACTCTAGTTTATTATAAGCCATATCCTAAGTGGATTGATAGACAATATCCTTTGCCTAGGAATTACAGGCCTGAATTTGCATTATTTGCGGCAATCCTGATCAGTCGACTATTGAACATATTGGTTGATTCACCATGCAATGTGGAGAATCGGTAAATAATGACTACCATAAATTGCAATTGTTCGGTCATTCATTAACTGCAGTGGATTTTACTTGGTATCCTAATTTACCGTTGAATTCTGTGCAAAATTGGCAAGAGATGGAGGAAAGGTTCCATGCTCAATTTTTTTTATAAGGACAGAGAAATAACTATGGTTGATCTTGCACGATTCCGACAATTACCCGGAGAAACATGTGAAACTTACATTGCACGATTTAAAAGAGCTAAAAGTCGATGTAAACTAGCGGTTCCTGAGTTTTAATTTGTACTACTTGCACAAAATGGTCTAGAGTACAAAATCAGGAAGAAATTTATTGGAATTGAGTTTTTCGATTTGTGTGATTTAACAAAGAAGGTCTCTCGTTATGAAGACTTACTTCAAGAAGAGTCAATTCAACAAAATGCATCCATAGGGACATTATTATGACCAATTGTCATAGCCGAAGTTGTGGCTAAGAAACCCTTTGTGTGTTCGGCCTTAGTCAAAACAGAATCGACCATGCCGGTTGCACAAAAAGCTCAAAAGACCTATACTTTTAATATTTCCAAGCTTAGTGAGATTTTTAATATTTCCATGTTGGCTGGAAAATTCATCAAAGTACCTATAAACCATAAAGTTCCATTGGATGAAGAAGTTAAAAAGAATTGATATTGTAAATGGCATGGGACTCGATCGTAATCATTCAGTTAACAAATGCGTTGTTTTTAGGAACGTCATTCAAGACAATATCGACAAGGGTTTGTTGAAGTTTCTTGAAAAAGAAGCGAAGGCAATGTAAATCGACGCCAACCCATTTTTGCTAAATGTGGAGGTCAACATGGTCACAACTAACTTGTAGAGGTTGGATTAGCTACGATAAAAGGTTGAATTTGGATCTACTAGCCATGCAGCACCACTGTGGTAGCCCAAGAAGGAGTCGTACAGATCTAAGCGAACATTCGCACGTGGTGAGCCATGACTGATGGACTCTAAAGACACCAGACTAGGGATGTTGGTATGTGATTACTATGTTCGGGCGATTGAGTTAAGTCGTCGCACACCCACAATTACCCCGAGTGTGGATCGTCGCTAGAAGAAGATCGCGCTCTCGCAGGAAACGGGAAGAATCAAAGGTATGCGAAGAACGATCCCGAGTAATCCAAGTCCCCAGTCGTAGGACAGTGAAACCTCAGCCGGCCTAGGAAGGGGTATGGAAAAACATTAAGCATCAGAAATTTTCTGTAGTACCGGAAGGATTGACTAGAACCCAAAACTGTTGATGATATGGGAAACAAGCGGTGAAGTGTTGGAACCCTGATCATGCTAAACACATGAACTCAAAAGCAAGATCGGTCACTCGACATTGAGGATTCCTCGACCTGAGGATGAACAGTTGACTGTCGATATAGTCGATGTGGTCATGAAACAAGCCAGTCTAGCCATAGATGAACCAATAGGGCTTATTAAGAATGAGCCTATAAACCTAAACAGTGCAAAGGCCGTGGGAGTTTCAGAAGGTTCGACCGAATATCTCAATGATGAGTGCTTTTTAGGAGATGATTTATTGATTGAGGAGCTCCATGTTATGGCCAAAGCATTGGAGTTACCTCCACACAATCGTGAACCAATTTAGGAGGGTCCGGTTTTAGAGAATGTAAACTCGGCTGCGAATCTAGAACCTAGTGTTGACACACTTGGGGGGCCAACGTTCAGTCATGGAAATTACATTTGGGTCATTCCCACCAATTGTTTTTTTATTGCAACATGGTACTTCTGCTTCCAACTAGTTTTCAAGCTAATCCCTCACAGCCTAATGAGAAATGGATGGAGACGTAGAAGAACTTGTCCACCAATAGTTATACAAGAGGACGCTCAGCAAGATACCCCGTCTCAAAAGAAAGATGTGAATGTAAGTACCGTTATAGTTGAGCCTGGGAGTCTTTCCGAAAGGATCGATAATTATAAAAAAGTCAACTTATGTCGTGACACGGCACCTGAAGCCACTATACATATCAGCACATCTAGAAGGGAGCCCATTTTCCAAAGTGTTGGTTGATAATGGGGCTGTAGTAAATCTTCTGTTGGCCAGGATGTTGTCCCAACTGGGCAAATCAAGGGCTGATTTGATAGCTTCAGAAGTAACGGTCGCTAATTTCGATGGAGGGGTAACTGGTACCTACAAGATATTACCTGTAGAATTGATGGTAGGCACAAAGCAGGTACTGGCGCCTTTCTTCGTGGTTGATTCATCATCTGACTACAACGCATTGCTGGGACGAGATCCTATACATGCATTCATTCTCATGCATCCAATCATCGTTACATCATTTTGTGATTTTTTTTTTAATCAGGAGAAAGTCGAATTAGTCTTGACTGCTAATAAAACATTTTTTGCCATATCTAACGTGAGCGAGGCTTACTTCTACGGAGACGAGGTAGGTCCGATTCATTTTACTGGGCAAAATAAATATGGACGACCAATTGGGTTGTCTTCGACCAAAAATCCTGACAATATCATACAAGATTTGACCACCATATATATTATGTACATTTAATACTCAAGCAAAGGACATCATCCCCTATTGGCCGGCGTCTCATTGTGTTATTGAAGAGATCCCATGACTAGTCCAGTATCAACTAGTTTTGAGATGGTCGATCTCACAGCCAAAATAAGGCAGCTAGACTTAAGTTTAAATGAATACGAGGATGCGTGTTTTGTCAATTCGGCTGACGTAGTAATACCGGTTGATACAATAGTAGAAGATGGAATAAGTATGAAAGATTTGGGCAAAGCGCCTGAAAAGTTAGAGGATTCCCAAGCCCAAGTGCAAGATCCCCTGATTGAAGTAAATCTAGGAACTAACTTGGATCCTAGATTGACTTTTATTAGTGGTCTTCTAGAACCGTAGGTGCAGGCCTAGCTTACAAGCTTGCTTTAAGAATTTAATTATTATTTTGCATGGGACTACCACGAAATGCTAGGTTTGGATCAGAGTTTAGTGGAACATCGGTTGCTGATTAAAGAAGGTTATCGACCACATAAGCAACCACCTAGGCAGATGACGGCTGGGGTAACCCAAAAGATAAAAAAGGAGATTGAGCAACTGTTAAAGGCAGGATTCATCCAGCCCATCAAGTACGTTGAATGGATTTTGAACATAGTACCGGTTACCAAGAAGAACAGTAAGCTCAAACTATGTATTGATTTTAGAAACTTAAATTTGGCCACACTAAAAGATGAGTGCTCAATGCCTATGGCTAATCAACTGATCGATCAAGCCGTTGGGTACAAAGTTGTATCATTTCTATAAAGTAGCTCTCATTGCATGATGGAGGCCTTAAGACAAATTCATGTTCGTGATGATGAGCGGCCTCAGGTTGTTATTAGGGCTCGAGGTTGTCAATTTCATGGTGCAATACCTGTGGCAAATCACAGACCACCACCCAAAGATGGTGGATCTAATGATGAGGAGATTGATGATATGATTTTCTAGCAAGAAGAGCAAAGAGGTACCTAGTCGGATCGAGAGAAGGTCGATTTCCCTAGCTTCAATGGCCAACTTCACATCAAGGACTTCCTCGATTGGCTTTTTAAAGCGGAGCGATTCTTTGACTATGTATACATATATGGAGATTCTTAAGGAGAAAAAGGTCAAGCTTGTGGCCTACAAGTTGAAGGTGGAGCCTCGGCTTGGTAGGAACAACTCCAACTTATTCAAACTAGGGAGATGAAACCACCCATCCGCATGTGGCAGTAGATGAAGTAATTGATGCAGACACGATTCCTACTAAGTGACTATGGTAATTAGGTGGGGACTATATATAGAGTGATTTTATAGTCAGTCCGCGAGAAATGATCTGGTCAAGAATGAGTCGCAACAGGTCATCAGATTCATCAATGGTTTACCTATGGCAATCTTACATGGAATTCATATGCAACCCATTTGGACGATTAATGAGGCAATCAAGTTAGCCACCCGAGTAGAGATGCAACTAGAGTGTCCCGATGCATGGAACTATGCTTCAAATCGGATATCTACTTCTGAAACTTCATGGGATACATCACAATCTCAGAGAAACGAACTTATGGGGGTTGTCACTGCACCTGGAAAAAAAAAAGACTATCCAAAACCGTCTCAAATTGCAATTCATGATGACCATTGTTTATTAACGACGGTTATCGACCGTCGGTAATTTTCAATTTCTACAGATGGGAGGGCCGAGAGCGTTGGCAAGAAAATATCAGTGGCGATTCTCATGTTACTTCCACCTGATAAAAAAATTCAAGCAACACAACAGGGATTAAATTTTAATAAGTAGAATTGCCAAGGTAAAAAAGAAAAAAACTTCATTTACTTCTTTTTTCCCGAAAAAAGGTGGGAGCGCACCACCTGAAATATTTAACCACATCAACAATGTATTTTCACTAGTGCAAGATTATTATTTCGTAAACAGAATGATCAATAAATATTCAGTATCAAAATCCCCAACAAAATTGTGCGCTAGTAAACCAACCTGCCCAAGAAACCTAGTAGTTTCGAATACTTTAAAAAGTTCCTCCATTGAGCCCTCATCCATAGCTGCCTACAACCTGCAAAACAAAATAACAAAAAGAAATTAATTAGTGATAGAAGGATGGCATGCAAAAACAAAACAAAGAAAGAAAGTCAACAAACGGTACAACCAGGATGGCAGGAAAAAACAGAATAAAAATCACAAAGCTTAAAGGCCCGATTCCTTCTTCCGTTTCCCTTCATTCTTCTGTTCTTTTACTTTCTCGAGTCAAAATTAAGTTTCTAGAGATGAGGAGAATTCAAATAAGCTATTTGAATTTTCAAAGCACACCACCTTAAATATTTAACCACATCAACAGTCTATTTTATGGCTTGGAAGGAAAAAGCTTGAAATATTTAGAGTAGATTGAGGGGAAAAACTACCAAGAAATCAAGCTAGCCATCAATCACTTTGCCGCATCATGGCTGAAGTTGGAGAAAGTTTTAAGGACATACATTCATCAGTGAGGAGAAGAACTGCCTATCAAATCACCTGAAACCCTTTTAACCCCTTCTCCAGCATCTTTTTGCATGCAACCTTTTTCATCGTAGCTGTTAAGAAGTGACAAGGTCAAAATATCAGCCTCAAACCAAGTAACCTCATTAGAGTCGCCCCAGTTAAAAGAAGTCAAACTAACCATCAGTACATGCACCACAAATGTGGACCAACGGACGATCCATTTTCATTAGGTCTCCTTTTATCTTCTCTTATCATGTGTGTTGCGCGTGCCGCTGCAAATAATACCATGAGAAGATCCAGAGTTATTAGCATTACCTGAATTATCAAGCATTCAATATTCATGGACGTGGTACCTGTAAAAGAATGTTTCATCTTTTGGGCCCTATCATGGATGACATGAACCGTAAAAAATTGCACTGGTTGAATGGTTCTAGCCACTAATTATAGGACTCGTAAGACTTGCAAATGGTTGGTTAGGAAATATCCAACCAACATTTGACATTCAATGGACAAAAAATCCTTCAATAGATGGCCAGGATAATCTGATTGCTGTTACTTTTGATATGGCCTGCCATTGCGATTGGAGTACTCATGAGGCTTGCAAATGTATAATCAAGAGAAAATCTAACCAACATTGATTGTGATTTCAAAATTGTAATTGATGCAATTTCTTCTAGCGGGCTCATCAACTAGAAATGGTGGTACTGGCCAAGGGGAGGATCCTCATGATTTTGCGGTTGGGCGAGTTTAAGCTGTCTCATATTTTGAGGGAAGGGAATTTTGTAGTGGATGGGTTGGCATGCTTGGGAAGCGAAACGCAAGGTAACAAAATCTTCATCCAGTCCTCAGACCTGCATGCCCTAGGAAATCAGGGGTTTGATCTTTCTCAACAAGGTGGGCCTGGGGAGCATTTCGGAAGCTTTTGTTTATAGTGGGGGGTTGGGTAGGGTGGTTTTTGGTCGGCCCCATCTAACCCCTCAGTAGTGGGTTCTATACGATTGGTGGCCTGTTGTGTTTTTGTGTGAGCAGAGGCCCACCCGAATGTGTTTGTGGCCTTTTTAGTGGCTGTGAATGTTGTGAATAAGAGAGAGAGAGAGAGAGAGAGAGAGAGAGTCTAACCAACAGTCAGCATTCATGTGCAAATGTCCTTCAAGAGATGCCTAGGATAATCTGATTGGTGTTATTTGTGTTACGGCCTACCCATAGTAGGGTAAAATAGCTGAACAGTCCAGATGTCATATGCGTGTGCCCTGTTAACAGTAGTCTGATTACTAAAATTTTAGCATTTAGCATTGGATACTTTCTTAAATCAGAAAGAAAAGGAAATAAAAGACAAATTGAGTTTATTCTAAAGAACCACACCAGCGTATCTCACACTAGGTTACTTCCTCTAATTGAGAGCCACATGGGTGGAACTTTCATAGGATACACTATCCATCGGGTACGATGCCTCATCATGATGGGATGGGACACCCACCATTAGTTTTGTGGAGGGCTGACCATGGTGTTTGTATGCCATCCAATCCATTCATCTAATGTGTCTCAGCAGGATGAAAAAATTACCCAAATATCGAAGTATTCCAAAACTCAGGTGTGCCATGCCACGAGAATTTGAAGGTTTTAGGTATAATTTTAAGGGTGGCCCACCTGAGCGTTAAATCAGCCCGAATTTTTTGGATCAAGGCCAAAAAAGGGGTGGTGTGCCTGATGTATGGGGTGGATTTCATGCACGTTAAGTCGTTTCCCCCACATGAGAGAGTAATCTTCGTGAGTACCTAGGCAAGGTACGGAAGCATTTTCCTGCTCTAACTGTAAATGTTGGCACATCTCCAACACTTAGATCCTTGTCATATAGAAATTATGCAGAAGCATGCAAGCTTGCGAAACGTTCTCAAGTTGAGAATAACAAATAGCTTGGAGAATTCCTCGTCTGGAACCTGCAACTTGTTCTGGATACGGACTTTAACCTCGGCTAAAGTCTCACCTTCATGGATAATCGAGAAGGAGGGTTCCCCAAAATTCTGAACTTGCTGTTGAAACCAAATAGATTGAAAAAGTTGAAGCAGGGTTAGTCGGCAAGGTTTTTCTCTTCTTCTGGAACTTGTGGCAATGGACAAGGCACATGAACCTCTTCAAATACTTAAGAAAGATCTCATCCCTACACAAAACATGGATATAAATTCTAATAACTGGAATTGCTAAGGTTAAAAAATAAAAAATAAAATAAAAATAAAAACCTAAGTAGAATACAAAATGTACAATTTCAAAATCCCTGCAGTTTTCCATCCAAATCAAAACCTGAAACTCCACCTGTAGTTTAGGACAGAAAAACAGAGAACATATCCCTTGCAATGAGGTTCCCAGAAATTTGCACTGCCCAGAAGCATAGAGAAATCGATAAACGTAGCGAATAAAGAGTAGAAAAGAGTAAAAAAGAAGGATTTGAACTGACAGAGTGGTTCCTGGTTTAAATAAGGAAGCGTGCAAACACTGCATTAGTAACTAAGACATCTTTTAAGTAGAAAAGTGAGGGGAGATGGATTTGAACTCACAGTGGCCATGATGAAACAATTTGTCAACTGAGTAGATTGTTGTTGTTCAAAATTCTGAATCAGAATCGCCAATGACAGAAGAGTAAAACAGTGCTTCCACAACAACAAATGAAGATACTAGTGGATGGATGATGGGTGAGCTTACAGTGCATCTATATTCTGCAGCTGGCCCAATTCCTCAGGGATGACACCAGATAGTTGGTTCTATGATATACTGCTATCGAAAAAAGAAAAAAAAAAAAAAAAAAAAAAACAAAAAACAGTTTTAGCTGTCTTGGACGGTTCTGAGATTCCCAAATTCTGCAGGTACAGGGCCATTGAGATGATTCCAACTCAGGTTCCTATTTCACAAACATAACAAGTTAGCAAGTTCTCGTCCTTGGTCATGAACGACTACCTTGCTAGAACCAGGCCAACTTCCTCATTATCCTGCTCACATCCAAATAACGGTTTATTACATTTCAGTTTCAGTTTGCCAGAGAACACAATTGAAAGGACTTGCATTTTCCAAACCTTAAAATGCGGGACGGTCTTCTTCAAGAAATCCAAGGACGGCCAGAAATCGGCATCGAAGATGGCAACGAATTCGTAGTCCTTGACATAGCTGCAGCTCATGGCCAACTTGAGTAAGGTCCAGTTTCTTAGCAAGGGAAATTCACCTTAAACTGCATCATCTTATCTGTTATGAGTGGGGTCGAGTTACATTGATCTTAAAAGAGAAAGACAGCCTTTGGTAATTTTCATTAATAAAAAAACATCAATATGTGACAGTGCTTACATTGGGTAGAACCTGATATCCACATATACAGTAGAGCAAATGAATACATTTCTAACATATGCTGGAAAAAAAGAAGTCATGCTTGATTGTTTCTTAGTTTGAACAGATGAATAAATTTCTAAGATTTACTCTACATGTAAAGTAGAGAAAATCCAGCGCACTTTCAGTTCTTAGTTTGAACTAAAGTCATACTTGATTTTCTCTTGGTTGGTTCTAAGATTGTGATCAACTATGCAAAATTTAATTACTAAATTGATCTGCGGAAAAATTACAATTAAATAAAAAATATAAAAATTTCTATAAAAAGAAAAAAAGAATATATATTGCATCAGAAAAAAGGCCACAAGAAAGTCTACAATAATAGTGAGATAGAGAGTGACTGAAAGATCTATACCTTTCCAAAGGTGATACTTAAAATCTGAAAATAGTGCAAATCAATTATCATTCAAAATTTTTTTTGAAAATAGTGCTTCTTACCTAAAACCAATTATCATCTAGCTAAAACTGAAATATATCAGTTTTTAATACTAATCCTAAGGACTAAAATACCCCCCTTCCATAAGCTGCAGTGAAAAATACTCATCTCTGGTATACTCTTTTTTTTTTTTTCACTGCAGTTTGCATTTTCTGTTGAAGATTGCATAATTCCCTGTTTTGCATTTGCTTTTTTTGCACCACAATAAAAAATAAAAAAGGTGTAGCGAGGAAAAAAAAAAACATATATATCATGTCCCTACAAACCAAACAGCCCTAAACTAACGACTACAAATAGTCTGGATCTGCAACCAACTATATATTCTTTTCGTTTGAGAGTACGTATCTAAAGTTTAATGCATGCAGAATCTGATTTAGGACGGCCTAAACTTTCATGCATGTATGCGACATATAAAATTCAGTGGAATAGATCAAGCAATCTAAATTAAACATTCAACAACTATCATCATAATCAAGAAAAATATAAGGGAAACATGCAATAAAAGGGGCCATCATCACAATCTCACAGTGAGGGTTTCAAATCATGCGTGGATTGGATCCGGTGAGGGATGAAACCTTCCGATTTTGCATGGTTATGATCCAAACACTCAATAAGGTTCACT
This sequence comes from Liriodendron chinense, assembly GCA_003013855.2. Lineage (NCBI taxonomy): Eukaryota > Viridiplantae > Streptophyta > Magnoliopsida > Magnoliales > Magnoliaceae > Liriodendron > Liriodendron chinense. Next base: position 422,588 of record ML058465.1, on the reverse strand, counting down.
AGTCCGGGAAATCAAGGGATTTCTCGGAATAGGGAAATAAAAATCTGAGAAACAAAGGTTTTGGGATCAAATTTCAGATTTAAAACAATGAGTAATATGAGAAATAAGACTTGAAGAAAATGAGAAGAAGAAGAAAGAGTAAAGAAGAAAGAATAGTGGATGATGAAGGAAGAAGAAGGAAGATAAGGAGAGAGAGATCACCAAAGAGAGGAGAGGGAGATAGCCACAAGCTTCTTCTTTTCATAAAATCAATATCATAATAAAAAAGGTTTAGGGCAACACTCTTATAAAATTTAGAATTAGCATAATTATCAAAATACCCTTACTAACAAAATTTAAAAAAAAAAACATTTGCACGAAAAAATGTGCGCACACTAACCCAAAACTCAAATAAGTAAAAGTGCATACAATAAACTCAAATCTAAGATGCCCAATGGGCTCCAATGATGGTGTGATGAAAGTGGGTCACGACGAACCAACGGTCCGATCACATCATCATCGCGATCCAACGGTCCGATCATCTCCTCCAAGCAACTTACACATGTCTTCCCAAGGTGGAGTCTTCTTAAATGTCTTGGACTACATGTGTAAGGTCTTCGATGCTCCTCATGTCGTCACGAACGATCCAGGCCCGTCATTATCGAGCCATAAAGATATAGGTGTCACTCGCCTCCTACGCTGATAAACCCTAAAGGGTTTGATGTCCGCATCAGAATCTCCTGGCAGAGCTAAGTGCATTGAGTTAAACACTCCTACATAATTTAAAAATTGTATCCACAGTATTTAATGTGCATTTGCCTTAAAAAAAAGTATTTGATGTGCATTTCCTTGAGAAGCATATACATCAAAATTCACCCTTTATTTGATACAGTAGAAAGATCATTGTAATTACCCTCAACGGTACAAATTGAGAGAGGCAGCCATTAGATTGCAATTACATTCCTTACAAGTGAATCTTGCAAGTAACAAGAGCCCTGCTTTGAATAATGAGGTAAACTACAATTTAATCATTTCCACTTATTGAAGTTATTGCAATTTGACATGATAGCGCATCCATGAATCATGTGAGAGTTAGAAGGGCAGAATCTGACCTGATCAACTGAGAATCTCTCCAAATGAGACTTAGAAGAGCTGGAACAACTACCTATGGGAATTTGTAGGAGGATATCCCATTCCAGGCTTCCTAGTTGAAGCTAGGTCATCTAAAAAGGTTGAAAGCAGAATTGTGCTTGGCAAGACAACTCAAACATAATGAAATCATCCTTGAAGGGAATTCAGTGTGGCTAAAAATGCCTTGAACAGCTCCTCCACCCTTTCGTACCTGAATAGTACGATCATCAGTAAAACTGCATATTTTCAATATCTAAGATGAGAAGGGAACTCCAAGGCCATTTTTTGTCAAAGTTGCATGCAATAGAGGCTGATAAGTGGCTTGACAGCCCCACATCTCTTTTATCTAATATTTTGTGTAAGGACTTATCTTGTTACTCTTAGGCCTTCAGCCCTTTCTTATGCACTATCCTTATTTTACAAAAAGAAACACGATTGGTAGATAGCAGAGGGAGGAACATGTGAAACCAAACTTTTAATGCAACATAAATCAAATATCAGGGCACTCAATAAATGATGTCACAAATTTTCTATTTAATGGTAAAAAAATGGTCCTTGCTGACGTCTGAAATTGCCATTCTCAAATATCATTCATTCTGAGCTTTTGTTAAACAGCATACCCAAAGTTCAATATACTTTATCCGAGCTACTGCCATTGTTTTTAGCTTTTTTTTTTTTTTAAAGAGTAAATTTGAAGTTTCACTCCTCTCTTGGAAAATTCAAATTTGAAGGTTCAGTACTGCACATGAATACTTTTTGGCTAGATTCACTGAGCATGTTGCTTTATATCAACAAACTTCCTACTCAGAGATAATAGCAAGTTTGTGGCTTTCTTTGTGCCTCCAAGTATGTCTACGATTTCAAGATTTTTTTTTTCAGTTTTGTTATGTCACTGGATAGCTTACTTCAAGTTTTGAGAAAAAATCTACTTCGTGTATTTTCCTGTGTCGTTAGAGAGGAATTATAGGATACTAAGATTCAGAAATAGTAGTTTGCCAAGGCACGCAATCCAATACTTGTGGACAAGAACTCAAATTGGGAAATTTTAGTTTTGGCTGGATAATGAAATAACCCAAACCCACCATCTGGTGGGACATTGTTGATGGGTAACGTTACAATCAGAACAACTCTTAACCATCTGTTTCAAGGCATTCATTTGACGAATAGGCTTGTCCAACTGATGCATTATTTATTTTGTCGCCTATCTACTCTACGGCCCTCAAATGAATATCTGAAGTCATCCATCTAAGCGGCCATATGATCATCACAATGGATTGACCAACCACTGGATCCTCCACTGGGACCAATTAGAATCGGCCACAAAATTACGTTTTCACAGAAGTTACCTTGTAAACAGGCCCAAATCCACCCTGTCCGAGCTTATTTGCATCCCAGAAATTATCTGTAGCAGCAGAAACACTTGTAAAACTGAATAGTTGCAGCTGGGGATCTTTGTTCCGGCCTTCTCCAAACTCAGGCAATAACTCTTCCTGCTGTGATTCTCTCTCCTGGATCACAATAGAGGATTCCCTTTAATTCATGTCTAAATACAAAATACTTATATATCTATAAATATGCGATTTTACCTCTCCATTTGATCTTTTTCCCTCTGTAAATAACAACCATGCACACGTGCACAGACACATGTTAACAATCACTCATTTCATTATTTGATATTTATCATTTGCATTTTAAATATTTTTTCCTAGTTTACCTGAACACCTAGAAATTAAGGGAATCACCACTGGTCAAGTTAGCTCATCAGTTGAAAAAAAAAAACAAAACAAAACAAAACAAAAAGAAGATCGAGTGCTTTCCTTTTGAACCTTGCCTGTCGATAATTGTCTGCAGGCATGCAAACCACACAGACAGAGAGACAAATAGTTATTTGATTCATAAAAAGGACAAGCAGAACCTATGCAAAAACATAATTCCTTATAATAAAACTACTTACAGATACGACATGCATAGGCTCTGAAGGATAAGGTGGATTTTTCATGGAGTAACAACCAAAATAGTTGCAGCCTTGTACTTCTTACATTCATGCACTTCATTTGGAAGTAATAATAAATTGAGATCTCTCTCAAACAAAATTCAGTGTGAAATCTCTCTCTATCATAGAATGCTGTGACTTCATCTATATATTCAAAATTCATGCACTTCAATAGAATTCTGTGACTTCATCTATATGTACAAAATTTGCTACCTACAAGATGTATCACAAACTGGCAAAAAAATTCCTTTCATGTCCAGCTTGAAACCTCTATTACCCTCGAAATCGCATAATCCTAAGATTTTGAATTCCTAGTACAAAATTATCACTGGTTTTATTCCTACTTTGTTGGAGAGATGCATAATTAGAAGGATTTGAGAAATGCCCGCAGCCATCATCACTATGTGAAAAAATGCTAAAATATCCAAATTGCATCGTCCAATCAGTAAAAAAAAAAAAAAATTAGTTGGGAAAATCGATAGTCGAAAATGAAATTCGACTCCGTCCATAACAGTCGGCAAAAATTCGACTGTTCATAACGGTCGAAAACTATTCCTCTAACAGTCGGCACAAATTCGACTGTCCATAACAGTCGGTAAAAATTCATCTGTCCATAGCAGTCGAGAAATATTCGACATTTTTGGGCAGGAATTTTCAACGGTCACGAGTAGTCGAATTCCGAGACTGTTAGCATCCACCAAATAATCTGTAAAGATCAATGAATGTTGGAACTCAATTCTGCATTTAGTGGGCCAAAAAACAAAACATCACTTTGATCAGCCAAGTCACTACAAGAAATATCACTTTTACCAAGGAAATTTTTCCTGGCTAAATGTCATAATTTCCTGGGTAAAAGTTATTACCAATGAAAATGTTCGTCGCAGTTTTCGTCGAAATATCACCCTCGGGAAAAACATTTACGGATGAAATTTAATTTTTTGTCAGTAAATAGTTGACCATTTCCAACAAAAAATTTCCTTGGTAAAAGTCAACAATTTCATGGCCGTCGTTTAATTCGTCGGTAACTATGCAACTATTACCGAGGAAACATTTCCTTGGAAAAAAGCTATGACCAAATAATACCTTTCTGTTGCCAACGAAATATTTCTTTGGAACATCCAATATTACTACCATTCAATATTCAATATTTCTTTAAAACATTCAATATCTCTTTGAAACATTCAATATCTCTACAACTTGAAAGCATTCAATATTTAATATTTCTTTGGAACATTCAATATCCCTACTACCTGAAAGCATTCAATATTTAATATTTAATGTTTTCCTTGGCAAAAGGTACTTTTTACCTAGGAAATATTTCTTCGGTAAAAGTGAAAATTACCAACAAAATGGTAATTTCCCAAGTAATTGTGTGCTTTTACCTAGGAATTGTTCCTTTGAAAAATTAAGCAAAATTTTAAAAATCTTTATATTTTTAGCCACGAAATAATCCTCTATTTACCCACAAAATTTAAGTTATGTCGATATTTGTCACTTTTACCAAGGAAATTTCCCTTGGTAAAAAGCGGAGCAATATTTACTAAGAAAATTTTACTTTCGTCGGTAAAAGTGTATTATTACCTAGGAAATTCGTTTCCTCGGTAAATATTTCCTGGGTAAAAGTCATTTTTCTTGTAGTGAGTATTGTATGTTTCCTATTCTCTAAAACAGGAACCATACAATGCATGACTAAACTAAGCAGGAGTTCCTTTTTGGCCTACAAAGGGAAAGACAGGACAATCTTTTAGCAACCATACCATCTAACTTAGGGCCCCAAATGAATATGTTTTCACATTGAAAGTGGATCACTGGTTAAACCATTCATTTCAAGCCACAAATTACATGAGACTAATGAGCTAGGAAGATAACGAAGTTTCTAACATAGGAAAGTTAGATTCATCCAAACTCCCTTAGAAAGGTTGTTTAGTGAGGATAACTTAGTCCAATGTATCATTGTAATTCAAGAAAAAATGCAGTTAGCAAGAGACATTGCTGAAATAATAAAAAGGTATTTTGAAATCCAAGATGTCAATTTCATTGCCTTAAAAAGATGGCCCTTTCCATGGCCAAAGCTCTTTGATTATTTGTCAGTACAATCTATGAAACTACCCAGTGCAGCACCTTTCAGAGAAAAAAAAAAATGCTGATATGTTTGGACAAGACTGGTGTTAGCACAACTCAATCCTGAGAGTCCAAATTCTAAGGCCTATTTGAATGGACCATAGCAAAACAAACAATTTTGACCGTCACATTGGGGTCTTAAATAAATGTTTAAAGGTAAAATGGACAGTGCTCCAATTTCAGCAAAATATGATTGTTAAGATGTTTGATCAATGCAAATTTGGACAGCTGCTCCATCCACAAAAATATCCCGTAATATAAGATCCATAATTTTTCCACTTTAATGCATGGTGTAGAAGACATGAGTAAAAATCTATCCAAGCATTCTCTCCAGAAAAGAAAAGCCGCTGGTAATCTAAGCTATTTATTTCCGATGGAATTAACTTTAAACCCAAAATAAGAAGGTTATTATAACATGTATAACACATGTCCATAGCAGGTATATCCTTAAAAAAAAAAAAAAAAAACAAAACAAAACAAAACAAAACAAAACAAAACAAAAAAAAATACTGTCTGACTCAATTTGGAACTTTTATCAAACAACTTGCATGCAAGAGTTCATATGATCTCTTGCAGGACTATATACCTATATTCTCTTGATCTGATAGAAAGGAACAGAGAGAGTAACAACTTCAATCATCTACACCTGGAAAAAGCAGAGATGGGGGACGGCGCAGTGATTGAATACAGGAGTAGATGAGAAGAAAGGAAAGACGTAAGAGAGGGGCAAAGGGTTACCTGAATCCATTGCACATGTATAGAACAGTAGCACAGATGATGATGTGGTCCAAATCATCGGCGACTACGATTGCAGCTATCACACAGTCACAATTTGCTGCCACATTAAAAAACTAACTTTAATTAACTAATTGATGTTATTAATAAAAAATAACTAATTACCAATCTTCTCTAAAAGGGAAACTAAGCAAGTATTCTTGTAATGTATGACATGTACTAGAGGGAAAATTACGAAAAGATGCTAATTCTATAAGAATATTAATAAGGGAAATGGAAAGCCCATAAATTCAAGAAAGTTTAGCTTGTTTACAACCAGGCAAGAATGATACCGATCTGACAAATATTAACCATTTGATTAATGGTCTTTAGTATAGACAGTCACAGTCATGAATGCAAAAATAGGTAAATAAACGCTTTGATCTAGACTATCATGGATTGCTTCTTATTCTAATGAATCACGTTTACTAAGCAACTGTTGTTGTGAAGGCCTCAAAATGTGCAAACAGACAGTCCACTGACCGGTCGGCCAGTGGACAAAACTGCACAGCAGCTTCAGCAGTTTCCTGGTGGGTCTTGGACCGGTCGTCCGACTGGTCAGTAGAAGACCTCGACCGGTAGCCCGACCGGTCGAATTATGAAGGCAGCAAGATGTTTTTTCAGCAAAACTCTCTGGACTGTTTTGGCCGGTCAACCGACCGATCGGCTGACGTGCGGAACTCGGACTCGTTGCGCGAAAACGCGCTGTAACTTTCCGTTTTTGGTTTTCCTCCTATATAAACGACTCCTAATCGTGTTTAGGAGTATTCCAAGCAATACCTAGGTGATCTCTTTCGAGATTAGGGTTTTGGGGGAGAGGTTTGAGAGTTTTGTTCATCTTTGGGTACTACTCGGGTAGTTCTAGCTCTGTATTTATCTGATTCATAGTGAAGGTGTCGCTTTGTGCCATGGTTTTTTCCCGCAAGGGTTTTCCACGTAAAAATTCATGTGCTTTGCGTTGTGTGCATGTGTGTTTGATTGTGGGACATTTGATCTTCTTCGGTGCTTCCGCTGACCGGAGTTCCAACAAGTGGTATCAGAGCTATCGTTGGAAGGTTGAAGAAGAAGTTTCTGAAACATTCTCATGGCTTCAAGTACAAAGTTTGATGTTGAAAAGTTCTCGGGCAAAAACAATTTTATGTTGTGGAAGGTGAAGATACGTGCCGTCTTAACTCAACAAGGGGTCGTGAACGCCTTTGGAAAGTGACCTGACGAGATGAAAGATGATGAGTGGACAAAGATGGATGAGAAGGCTATGGCCTCAATCCAATTGTGCTTTGTAGATGACGTCCTCTATAACGTTATGAAGGAGAAGACCACTGTAGAGACACGGACCAAGCTAGAGAATATCTATGCGAAGAAGTCTCTAGAAAATCGCATGTATCTAATGATGCAACTCTTCACTTTGAAGATGGCGGAGGGGACAGATGTGGAGGATCATATTAGCACGTTCATTTGTAAGTTGCTCGATTTTGGTGAGGAGATGAAGGATGAGTAAGCCTTGATCTTGTTGAACTCGCTTCCTAATTCATATGAGTCACTCAGGGACTCGTTGTGTGCGGGTAGGGACATTCTTAGTGTCGAGATCATTATCTCAGCCCTTCAATCGAAGGCCATGAGACAGAAAAGCGGTGATGCTAATTCTTCCTCCAAAGCACTGTTTATGAGAGGAAGGAATTCTGAGCGAGGTGAAGGATCTTCGTGTTCTTGATCCCAATCGAAGGGCAAGGGCAAAGGAAAGTTGAAGTGTTGGGGATGTGGCCAAGTTGGGCACATGAAGAAGGACCGCAAGAGTCATAAGTATAAAAAGAAGAAGTCGGGAGACTCCTCTAGGGAAGCCAATACCGTTGAAGCCGAAGAAAGTGGTAGTAATGTATGCGAGGTCTTGACGGTGTCAAAGGCTGGATCTCTCTGCGATGAGTGGATCATGGACTCCGGGGCCTCGTATCACATGTGCTCAGATAGGAGCGTTTTTACTTCCTACAGGGAGTATGAGGGAGGCTACGTGTTTCTAGGCGATAACTACACCTGCAAGGTTGTGGGGATTAGTACTGTGAGCATCAAGATGTTCGATGGGATCGAACGGACCTTGATGGATGTGAGGCATATTCCCAGGTTGAGGAAGAATCTGATTTTCCTTAGTGCACTCGAAGCATTGAGGTGCAAGTTCACCGGTTTTGATAGGTTCTGCAAAGTTTCAAAAGGGGCCCTTGTAATTATGAAGGGATAGAGGCATGGTAACATTTACAGGCTGATTGGGAGCACTTCATTAGGTGGAGCCGCATCGGTTGTAGCGGATTCCACGTCTGTACAAATGTGGCATACACGATTAGGCCACATGAGCGAGCGGGGCATGAAGGTACTCTCTGAACATTCTTTGATTCCTTCCTTTATATCTGTAGACTTTAGTATATGCGAGCATTGTACGTATAGGAAACAGTTTAGGTTGTCATTTAAAGGAGGGAAACATGTATGTACAGGTGTGCTAGATTATGTTCATTCTCATGTATGGGGGTCGTCGCCTGTTATTTCTGTTGGAGGGTCATCGTGGTACGTGTCGCTTATCGATGACTATAGCAGGAAGGTTTGGGTTTATTTTTCGAAAAATAAATCCGATGTCTTCACGACCTTCAAGCATTGGAAGGCGATGGTGGAAAATCAGTAAGGGCAGAAATTAAAGATTTTGAGAACCGATAATGGGGGTGAGTTCACTTCCAGGGAATTTAACACATATTGTAAGGAAGATGGGATCGTGAGGCACAATACAGTGCACCACACGCCAAAGCAGAATAGTGTGGCAGAGCGGATGAATCGGACTCTCTTGGAGAGAGCCCGATCCATGATCAGTAATGTTGGGTTAGGCAAAGAGCAATGGACTGAGGCCGTTAAAACGGCTTGTTACCTGATAAAGCGGTCGCCCTCTATGACAATTGAATGTAAAATCCCTGAAGAAGTGTGGAGTGGTCATACGTTAGACTACTCAAGTCTACGGGTTTTTGTTGTGAGGCTTACTCTCATATACTGTCAATTGAGAGAGATAAGCTAGACCATAAGGCTAGAAAAGAGATCGTTGTGGACTATGGTGATGGTGTGAAGGGTTATTGTATATATGATCCTGTCACACGAAAGATCATCCTGAGCCGTGATGTCAAGTTCGATGAAGGATCTTTGTTCCGTAAGGATGCTACAAAGGAACCATAAACATCTAAACATGTTGATACACATGATGATAGAGATGAGACACGGGCCGATACTAAGGCGCAGATAAAGGTACAGGATCAGGTGGAGCAGTCACCTATGCGAAGAAATCCACCCAGGGATCACAGGTTACCGGCAAGGTACAAGGATGACTTGAACGTTGCATTCGCTATCATTACAGATGAGGGGGATCCGTCTAACTTTGAGGAGGCACTACAGGATGTAGATGTTAAAAAGTAGAAGATGGCAATGCAAGACGAGATGGACTCCTTGTACAAGAATGAGACTTGGGAGCTTGTGGAGCTTCCAATAGGCCGAAAAGCGATAGAGTATAAATAGATTTTTCAAAAGAAATGTGATAGATATAAGGCGAGGTTGGTGGCAAAAGAGTATGCTCAGGGTGAAGGTGTGAACTTTGAGTGAGATCTTTGCGTTGGTTGTAAAGTAAGTATCTATCAGGTTCGTGCTGGTGTTGCTTGCCCAATACGACCTCAAGCTGGAACAAATGGATCTAAAGACTGCTTTCCTGCATGGGGAATTGGAAGAGCAGATTTATATGGTGCAGCCAGAAGGTTATACAGTGCAAGGGGCCGAGAACAAGGTTGGCAGGTTGAGGAGATCATTGTACGGTCTCAAACAGTCGCCTAGGCAGTAGTACAAGAAATTTGATTCCTTCATGATGAGTCAGGGCTTTTCCAGGAGCGAGTACAATCATTGTGTCTATTTCAAGACACTGAATGATGAGAAGTTTCTCATACTGGTGTTGTACGTCGATGACATGCTTATCGCCAGTCATAGCATGTCTGACATCAATATGTTGAAGACTCAGCTTTCAAGGACATTCGAGATGAAGGATCTGGGGGCTGCAAAGAGGGTTCTTGGTATTGACATTCATAGAGACAGGAAGAGGAGCAAGTTATGGTTATCTCAGGAGGAATACCTGGAAAAGGTATTGAAGAAATATAAGATGGATAAGTCCAAACTGATCAGTGTTCCCCACGCGGCCCAATTCAAGCTTTCTTCTGAACAATGTCCCAAGACAGTTGAAGAAAAGAGTGTTATGTCTCATGTGCCCTATTCAAGTGTTGTGGGCAGTTTGATGTATGACATGATCTGTACAAGACCGAATATTTCACAGGCTATGGGTGTTGTTAGCTGATTCATGTCTAACCCAAGCAAGCAACATTGGGAAGCTGTGAAATGGCTACTTCAATACATTCGGGTTACTCGTTTGACTATGTCTTAACATTTGAAAAGTTTAAGGACAAGTTGGTTGGTTATATCGATTTTGATTACGCAGGTAGTGTGGACGGTAGGAGGTCTACTTCAGGGTACTCGTTTGTATTAACGGGTGAAACAATTAGTTGGATGTCAAGCTTCAGTCTGTGGTGGCCCTTTCCACTACTGAAGCTGAGTATATGGCAGTGATTGAAGCCTTTAAGGAAGCGGTTTGGTTGAAAGGAATGATAAATCAGTTGGGGCTTCAGTAGGAAGCCGTGCCTGTTAATTGTGACAGTTCAAGTACTATCAATTTGGCTAAAAATTCTGTTTATCACTTATGTACTAAACACATTGATGTGCGTCACCATTTTATTCGACAGGTGCTTGAGGAAGTAGACGTGACTCTGGACAAAATTCACACTAGTGTGAATCCGGCGGATATGCTAACCAAGGTGGTCCCTACAGAGAAGTTCGAGTTCTCCGTAACTTCTCTGGGATTGGCAAAGGCTTAACAAAGACGCAGTGATGTATGAGAAGCGATGACTATGATTGATGATGAGTTATTTTGAAGAGTAGAGAAGGTGGTTCGGTGTTTTTTGATGCCTTGGTGGAGATTGTTGTGAAGGCCTCAAAATGTGCAAACAGACAGTCCACCAATCGGTCGGCCAGTGGACAAAACTGCACAGCAGCTTCAACAGTTTCCTAGTGGATCTTAGATCGGTCGACCGACCAGTCAGTGGAAGACCTCGACCGGTCGCCCGACCGATCGAATTATGAAGGCAACAAGATGTTTTTTCAGTAAAACTCTTTAGACTGTTTTGGCCGGTCGATGACCGGTCGACCGACCAATCGGCTGACGTGCGGAACTCGGACTCCTTGCGCGAAAACGCATTGTAACTTTCCATTTTCAGTTTTCCTCCAATATAAACGACTCTTAATTGCGTTTAGGAGTATTCCAAGCAATACCTAGGTGATCTCTTTCGAGGTTAGGGTTTTGGGGGAGAGGTTTGGGAGTTTTGTTTATCTTTGGGTACTACTCGGGTAATTCTAGCTTTGTATTTATCTGATTCATAGTGAAGGTGTCGCTTTGTGCCGTGGTTTTTTCCCGTAAGGGTTTTCCACGTAAAAATTCATGTGCTTTGTGTTGTGTGCATGTGTGTTTGATTGTGGGACGTTTAATCTTCTTCGGTGCTTCCGCTGACCAGAGTTCCAACACTATGGCCATCCCATTCATGGCTTGAAAAAGGATGGCTATAGAAAAGGACAAATTAAGGATGAATTGGATCATCCAATTGGTGTGTTTTGAAATATCAAGAACTGTGGTTGTTGCACCCTATCTCCGGCCGATAGAGGAAGAAGCGAATCGGAGGAAGACACGTGGAGTTGCATGGTTAGGAAGAGGCAATAAGAAGGAAAACATGATTTTTCGTGTGAACAAGTAAAATGTGACACGATGGCAGGGATAAACAAGGCGGGAACTATAAATCGTGGCTGAGTCAGCAAAGCGGTTACAGGGACAGGTGGCAACTTAGAAAATTCTGGAATGTCTATCATGCCGAGCAAAATCACTAACAGCTCTTGGACGTGCAGTCAATCAAAGCTATAAAATCAGAAGGACCTCGATAGAGCAAAGGGTCCAGTACCAAATCAAATCTAATCAAATTAGCTTTCAATTATCATGCTTTTTAGCATCTTCTTATTTACATTCTTTAGTGTAATCAACATTCTTATCTTTAGTTTCATCTCTGTTAGCATAACCGTACTTTTCGCACTTCATAGCATTAATGGCGTAACTATTGCACAGTAGTCAACAATTCTAGTTGTACTCGGAGTCTACACTCGTACGTTGGATTCTCTCTAGTGAAGTATCTTACACAGAAAAGAGTTCTACAACATGTTTCACACGACCGATTGTGAGTATCCTTTCTCGATTTACTTCATTATTCTTAGTTTTGTATTGAAAAGTCCTTTCGTACTAAAGGTAAAGGAGTAACCCATCATTGGAGGACGAACCCTACCCTCCAAATATCGCCTGATCATTATCAAATAAATGTGCAAGTGGTAGAATAGGTGACCGATCTTCATAGATTTCGATCATATACGGCCGATCACGGCGTATCTGCCTATCTTGACCCTTAGGGTCATTGTTATTTAGTTTGAATCGAATCGTACATTCGATTCTAGCACGCCCGCAATCACTTTCCACGCATGGCCGAAAAATCGACAACAACATTTTTCTAGCACACCCAGTGGGACGCTATTTCTTTTAACCGGTGCGATATTTATATATAATGACCAGAAGAGGTAATTGAGAGGCTGGTGCCAAACCTACGACTCCTACTCCAGTATCTTTAGGAGAAGGCATTCCAACCCGATCACCTGTCGAATTAAGCCTGAGCTATAATCCTGTGTTTGTTCGAGGAGACCAACCGACATTGTCCATACCTTAAGGGGTATCGGTGGGGGACGTCACGGTTGGACTTAGAGATGTTCAAATGAATGTCTAATAGGTCCAAGAGCAAGGGAGAGTTCAGGCTGAGATGATACACATCCAGGACCTTCGTGCTTAGAATGAAAATCTTAATAGATGGATGGCCCACCAAGTTGAGGCCATGCATCGATTGTTGAGTGTCGTCATGAAGAGGACGATGATCCCAGTCCCACACAATGAGGGTAGTTTTGTTAGTAACACTGTGCAACCACCGTCAGGGGCTTTGTTACAATGAAACACCCAAAACTCTGCAATGCCTGAGGTACAAAAATTGGTTTTACCACCCGAATATATGTGGCCAGAAAGAGAGGGAAGGACATTCGTGCCTGAAACTCGAAGTCCTGGGTCATCCGGGGTGCCGATACCTCCGTATTTCCCACGAAATCTGAACGAAGGGCAAGGTCGTCTGTTTGCTTACCCACACCCTATAGTCGACCTGCAACGGATAGAGCGAGACCATCTTGTTCAATTGATTCACAAAATTGATGGCCAGGTTCTCGGCCACAATATTATCCTAGTTTATCACAAGTCGTACCCAGAGTCGAGCATTCTTCCAACTGAAATTTGGGTGGTTCTTCTAAGTAGAATTGTACGTGTTACCCACCGGTCCATTGAAAGGCCGTTGATAACCATATGTGGCATTTGCATGTTCTTGTAACACCTCTTAAAACGCAGGAATTGTAGGAAAATCTTACGTATCATGTATATTAGTGAAACAAATCTCACACGTGTTCTCAATAGCTTCATTGGACTTTGAAACTCCACTCTTACTAAGTTCCATGGCCTCAATCTTTCTTGTGAGGCTGGCTAGCCTTGCATTCACATTATCTTCCTCCTTGAGGATATAAATCCCTCTTTTCTCTTTTTCTTGAGTAGGCTTGGGGTTATTAGATTTATCCGAGGTATCCCATGATTGGGTGTTCTCGGCCAACATATCCAAATAACTCCAAGCTTCATTTGGGTTTTTGCTCATAAACTCGCTGTTGCACATCATCTCTAGGAATTGGCGCATATTAGAACTTAATCCATTATTGAAGAAGTTTATGATTCGCCAACTTTCATAGCCATGATGTGGGCAAGCAAGTAGGAGGTCCTTAAACCTTTCCCAACATTGAAAGAATGATTCACTCTCTTTAGCCGAAAAATTCATTAATTATGGCTCTTTGAAGGGTGTTCGTTTTATGAGTAAGGAAAAACTTTTTCAAGAATTCTTGGGTCATCTCATTCCATGACCCTATCGAGTGTGGTCTAAGAGAGTGAAGCCAAGTCTTGGCTCTTTCTTTCAATGAGAAGGAAAAAAGTTTAAGTTTAATGGCATTTTCTGAAACATTAGTGTATTGCAAAGTAGCTACCACTTCTTCAAACTCCTTTAAGTGTAGGTATGGGCTCTCAGAGTCTAGCCCATGGAACTTTGGTATAAGTTGAATCACACCTGGCTTTATATCGATGTTTCCCCCGGTTGGTGGTAAGACCACGCACGAGGGTGTTGTTGCACGGGCCGGTTGTAAGTAATCCCATAGTGATCTCATTGGAGGAACATTGTGTACCTCATTCTCTCCTACTCCCTCTTGATTTGCGTTTGTAGTTGGGGGGGGGGGGGGGGGGGGGGGGTGGAGGGGGGGTGGTTCCCTAATGGAATTTGATCCATACTTCCCAAATTTTCATGATGTTCAACAGATTTTTGGATTCGTCTATGAACGGAGAGTGGTCCAACTAAACCACCTTCGGATTGGAGATGATTGTTTTGGTCACGTTCCCAATGGGACATAAACCACACAATCCAAACTTTAAACTAATTCTAAGTCTTAAAATTTGAAATTAATAAAAAATATAAAAATTAAAAATCTGCAAAAAGCACTAAGTTAGAAGAGTGTTACCCGATTCGCTTAAACTAGAGGAGAAGTCCTACAAAGCAAAACAATTTGTTAGTCCTAGAAAATCAGAAAAACCTATCTACTTCTACTTCTACAACGACTAAAACAATCTAGAACCGTTATCTAAATTCCCCAGCAACGGCGCCAAAAACTTGTTCACTCGCCTCAAGTGTAAGGCTGCGATGTAGTAATAAATCTCGGTAAGACAGAGGTCGATCCACAGGGAATTAGAAAACAACTTCTAAATTATTCCAGCAACTAGGATTGCAATAATTAAGAGATTCAATTGAGAGAAATTATCTTAAATAGTAATTTAGAAAAATCTGTATTTAAAGGAACTAAGGCTTTCAAGGATCCACTTCTAATAATCCCATGTCAATCCAATCAATGTAAGCATAAAAACAACTAGATTTGAAGTTCTATCTCTCATCTAGTTGGAAAATAAAGCATTAAACACATTCAATCCCACTTAAGTTAAACTTCCAAGTTCTAGTCCTATTCGATCACATAGCATTCGAAATCATGGCCTTCGGGCCTATGGACAATGGCATGCTCAAGGTTTACCATAATCCGAATCTAATCAAGCAAAACATGATAATTTCAGAGAATTGCAAGGAATCCATGTCTGAAGCACATGAGCTCTCATAAAACTTCTAAAAATATCAACTTTATATGAACTAGAACATTCAAAATTCAAACTTAAAGTGAAGACTACTTGAATCAAACTAAACTAAACATAAAATTGGCTACAAGCTTCACCTCTCAGCCTTAGCTGAGAGATTCTAGCCGAGCATTGTCATACTACAACTAGAAGTCAAAGAAAAACTAAAAAGTATAAAAACCCGAATTTGGGATGGTTGCAAACGCTCCACGATAGCTCCCTTCACCTCCCACGAAGTTCCTTAGCTTCTATGATGCCCTAGAAAGAGACCCTAGGTGTCCTTTTATAGTGGGGAGGCTCTACCGCGTCGGAATCTTCTAGAATTTGCGTAGCATTACGCACTTGCACAGAAAATCTCGGAGTTTCAAAATAGAAACTTTGTTTACACATGGCCGACTGATCATGACCGGTCGGACTAGGCTGGCCGACCAGTCTTGACCGGTCGGACCTATCTGTTAGGAATCCAGGAGGTACACAGAGGTGGCCGACCCTTTTGCCTACCGGTCGGACCAGGCTAGTACTTCATCCAGCAAGTCTTCATGGTGGGCGGCAGAGTGGCCGACCGGTCAGGACCGGTCGTGTCTTCGCCATAGAAAGGGAAACTTTAGTGAGAGAGAGAGAGAGAAGGAAGAAGATCTTACCTTAGAAGAATATTGGAGGGGCATAAGAAGAAAAGAGAAGAAGAAGATTGGAGAAGTGTTAGTGCATTTTTTTGTGGCATACTAGTGCACCTTATTTGTCAATCACTTACGTCAGTGAGTCTAGTGTCGGTTGAGCCTAATGAAGACGAAGACCGAAGACTCAAGTGACACTGCTGCATCAAGGAAGAAGAATCAGGAAAAAGTGATGCCTTGGTGCCTTAACCTTGACCAAAACCCAACCCTTTGATTGTTTGATGACCTTGTCCATGATTAGGAAACCTTTAGTCATCATAGATTGGCCCTAGGTGTCCCAAAAGTGCACCCAAAACTTGGCATTCGAGGAGGGTTGTGATTAGGTAGGTCAGCAAACAACATTGCTGGACCCAGGCCTGTCCGACCGGTCACGACCGGTCGGATGGACTGGACCGATCGGTCAAGACCGGTCGGACGTATGTCCAGTTCCAACAGCACTTTGCTGTTTTGTGCAGGCAGGTGGTCCGACCGGTCGTGACAGGTCGGCTAGGCTGGTCCGACCGGTCACGACCGGTCGGATAGCTTCCCCATCAGATAGTGAACAATCTGTCTTGTTTCAGCGTTTGGCCGACCGGTCGAGACCGGTCGGGACAGGTCGGCAGAGCCATTTTTTGCCCGTTTTATAATCGTTGGAGCTCACTTTTCCTATATATGGAGCTCGATTTTTGGGCATTGGTAGTGGGATTTCGAGAGGAGTGAAGCCACTATTGTTGGAAACCATTTGAGGCTCATTCCCAACCTATGCAAGGCATCTTACTTGTGCTTTAACACAAGATTAGAGCATTCCAAGCTCATGAAGAAGATGACATTCATCCCCTCTTGATCTCTAGAGTTTGGAACCTTCTAGATTGGCATATCTTTGTCCAAAACTCTAAGATGAGATCGTTGTAGGAGAGAGACTCTAGGCAACCCATTCCCATTAGTTGTAGAGCTCTCAAACCTACCCTCCTAGCACCTTGGGCATCTCAAAGGCATCACATGCAAGGTGTTTGATCAAGTGTGGCTGAGGCATTGGCGACGCATCGGCAACACGATCGTGGGAGCAAGGGAAGCTGATTGAAGTACGGGAGATCGGAGATCAAGCAACCCAAACTGGCGCTAAACAAGGGGCTCATCCGACAAGTAAGGTTGTCTTAATTGAGAGTCCATTTAGAGTTTGTTTGTCAAACTCGATCTAGGGACGTTAGCCGTTCCTTGGCCCGTTAGCCGGGCCTGAACTAAGTCTCCAAGGGGGAGCCTCCGACACGGGAGTGAACGTGCGTTTGGTTGAGAGTTAGCCTATGTCCAAAACTCCGTTTGGGTTGAGAGTTAGCCCTTTGTCCAAAACTCCGGTTATGGTTGAAAGGTGAACCGGTAAAACCTCCGTGTAAAGGTTGAGAGGTGAACCTCATTTAAAACCTCCGATAGTGAACGCCGGTGTGCTCAAAGGAGTTGAGTACTTAAATTGGGAGTGGAGTAGACCCAAAGTCGAACCACTATACATGCTTGTGTTTGTGATTGAATTGAGCACATTTATATCTTAGCATTGTTAGTTTAATTGTTTAATTATGAATGCTTGATAGGAATGTATGCTAGGCACTTACTAGGCACATCCACACACAAGATGTACCTTCACTAGTTGTGTAGACTTGAGCTCATTGATCCACTCTCATAAGTCTACACAAGTTGCTTAGGTTAGGATCTTGATTGTTGAATCATTTATTTACCTATGCATGCTTTAGACTAGGATTGCTTATTGATTAACCATATGCTAGTCTTGTGATTGGACCCACTTTGGCTTGAAAGCCTAAGTGTTATTGTTTAATTTGTTGAATTGTGCAAGTAGGCAAAAAGAATTTCAATTAGGTCCAAATCACCCCCCTCCTATAAGTTTAGTCATAATTCTAGTTGCTCTTACGCTTTTGCATATGCATAGGGTGTCGTGTTAGACCACCCGACGTAATTTCAAGAAGAAGATGAAGTTTCATGAGAGAGAGAGGAAGGAGGCAACCAAAGAGGCTTTCATTCAATAATAATCAACAAATCTCATTTTTTGGGCTGAGCCCTCTTAAATAACCAATAAGAAAACATGAAAATACCAAAATACCTTTAAAAATTAAGCAAAAATGGAACTTAAAGCAAATTGTGCAAAAGTTCAGGCACTCGGGCACCCAAAGACTTCCAAAAACATTCAAAAACCTCCTACACATGTGTCCTCCCAATGTGGGGTCTTCAATGTGTCAAATCACGTGTGTAGGGTCTTCAATGTTTCTCAATAGTCGCCTAGCCACAAGGAATATGCTTGTGGTGGGCGCTTTCTTCGCCGATAGACTTTGAAGGCTAGATGTCCGCATCAGAAGAGGAATCAGGTAATAACTTTATCTGACCCCACTCATAGGATGGTCCGTTATTGTATATTCATTACTTTTATGCTATATTGCTCATTGCGTTCAAGCTCCTCATCTGAGTCAGGAAGGTTTGCCCTTATATGGGTTCTCCTAAGTTGATTTTCCTTGAAATTTCTCAGGGTTAATCAGGCTATGTTTTCTGGAGTCTCTCATGTGCACCCGCATGCAAGTGGGAAAGAGGTCGTGAGTGTCCAGTTGCCGGCTGTTTCTTCAAAAGAAGGATCCGAGCCTGAGGGTGATCCCTGATCTTGTCACCTTTGCTATGCTAACCAAGAGCCAGTGGCAAAGTCTGATCAATTTAGAGAGCATAAAGGTCCAATTTCCACTGTTTTCTGTTGTGTGGCCCACGCTACTGAGGTATTGTTTAGTTATAGATTTTTTGGCTTGTGGAAATTCCCAGTTATCATTTCCAATAATCAGTTTCTTGGTATTATCTCTTGGATATGCAGGATGATTTTAGCACATCCCGGAAACTTATCCCACAACCCATTTTTCATTTTAGTCTTAAGCCATTTCTGGAACAATTGTTTTGATTGAAATGTTGTCTTTTGTAAATAGTTTTTATTGAAATGTTTTAACAGTCTATCATTTAACAACCATAGGTGTTATCGATATGCATCTTTCTTTTTTCTATTTAATTATTTGGCATCTCCTCTTACATTCAAGTCTTGGCAGCGCCCATGTAGCTCTTGTGAGGAAAGAAATTTCAGATGAGATTGATTAAGAGACAGGACGCACCAAACAAGTGTCCACTGTCCCAATTCATTTCAGCATTTATTCTCTAAATGCTAAGCGTTTAGATACCTTTTGGTTTTTTCTTTCCCCATTTTTTCTTTAGTATTGATGTCCCATTTAAACATGGCATAATACACAATCATGTTTTTGGGACATTCTAAGAATGTTTTCATGGATGAGGGAATATACTGGTAATAGAGAAGGCTTAAGGGTGTCTATCTTTATTCTTTTTAAATTTTAATTGTAAAACTCTGTACAAGGAGTAACAAGTCCACTTTCAATGGCAGACCACATTTTAGCTATTCAACCAAGAGGTTCTGCGATTGTAAGTTGGAAGATGAGCATGGATGATTTTTCACCAGCCCTGATCTTCATGTTCTTTCAAGGCAATGAAACAATTTAGCACTTAATTTAGCGCTTCCATCTATTTCATCTTCCTCTTTGAATAAGCTGATTGCCTGATTCAGTTTCAAAGCCCCATCCAACAGAATGCAATGTCAGTTCCCTCATGATAGCATTCTAAAAGTTTTGCAGTGTCGAGTGGAGAAACAGCCGGGGCCCACATTGATGATCTTTTGTATATCCACGCCGTTCTTATGTTTCTCCAGCCAAATTTAAAATGTGGTTCCAAACTTCAAGCACATCCAAATATCAGGTGAACCACACCACAGGAAACAGTGGTTATTGAGTGCCTCACCATTAAAAGTTCCAGAGGGCCTATTGTAAGGTTTTTCATAACGTTTATTTTCCATCTAATCTCTTCATAATGTCAAGAAGACCTGGATGAAGGAAAAATACAAATATAAGATTGATCCAAAACTTTGTGGCCCAGAAAGTTTTTTTTAATGGTTATTTATCATTGTCTCTAGGTGGGATTGCCATTTGGATTTCTATTCAAAACATTATTTCTGTTATATGGTTGGTAATCTCAATTGGTATGCGAATTGAATGTTTTAATAGGTGAATGGGATATTGAATGCTTTAGCAGATGACTGTGAATTGTATGTTTTATCATGTTATTATGATGGTTATTATGATATTTCTGTAAATTTGCTGATGAGATATTTCATTAATACAACTTTTCCAAGGAAATATTTCGTTGGCAATAAAACCTTTTGCAAGGTAATGTCGTCGGTAATAGTATTACCTTTTGCAAGGAAATTTTTTTGTTTGTAATTCTAACTTTTTCCAACCAATTAAATCTATAGCCATGAAATTCTAGACTTTTACCAACGAAAGTTTTGGTAGGTAAAAATCATCTTTTACCGATGAAAACTTTCGTTTCGTCGATAATTGTTTTTCCTAACGAAACGATTGTATAAGACTACATAACTTTTAGGGCATGTTTGGATTGTAAGTTACTTAAGGTACTTATCAACTAATTCACTTATCTTGGTTTCTACTTAATCAGCTAAGAAGCATGTTTGGTAAACAACATACTTATCATCCAAAAAGTAGAAAAGCATGTTTGGTTTCCAACAACACTATCCATCATGTGGGGCTTGCCTTGATGTTTACCTTCCATACAACTTGTCCATGTGGTTGCATAGACAGGGATGAAAGTAAAATGCAATATCAGCTTGATCCAGCTATTGTGGACCCCACTGTCTGGACTGTTGAACCAAATCAAGTGGCCCACGGCACACAAGACCTGGATGTAGGGAATATATAAAGATTAGCTTGGTCCTAAACTGATGTGGGCCCTGCCACCAGAAATAGTGGCGATATACCTACCTTGGAAACCACCCTGGGACCCATGATGATGTATGTCTTAGACCTATGCTGTCCATCTAGTGGGTGAGACCCACTATGATGTACGTATGTATCTCAGATCCAAGCCGTTCATATAGTGGGTGGGACCCACTGATGTACGGGTTTTATCCACCCATCCATTTGTTTTGCCAATTCTATTAAAGCATGAGTTAAAAAATGGAGCAGAACCATATCCCTAGTGGGACCCACTGTCGTGAGCCTCTTGGGAGTCTAACAGGTGGACCCCACTATAGGAATCAGTGGAGATAATGACTCTCACATTTGAATCCTTCCCAAGTAACCACCGTTGGAATGAATGGTAAACAACATATCAGCTTTTCCTCTCTTTTGTCTCTCTTATTATTCTCTTCGACAACTTACGAAAAGTTAAAAAGCTAAAAAAATTAACTAAATTGATTATGTACTTTTAAAGAAAAAAAAATTACTCATTACTAATCATACACCAAACTTATCTGAAATAAGTTACTTATCTAAAATAAGTTACTTATCTACTGCAGTAAGTAGAAAAAGTAACTTATTTGGTAGTATCCAAACGGACCCTTAGCGTTATCTAAACCCCCCAAATCATTAATTATATATAGAAAGGGAGAAATAATGTATTCATAGATTCTATCCGACTCATCAATTATCCGATCTAAGCCGTTGATCATAATTCAGGACCATCGTAACTGTAGAATTAGAGGGGCGATCAAACATCTCACCTCTTGTAGTGGTTGAGTGGACCGTTGGACTTGTGTGCATATTTGACTCTCACGAAGGTACAATATCATGTAAACTGTCGGATCATGCAGGCTCACTCATCTAGGCCGCCTTAAAAAAACAACCAATTAGTACTATTTAAGAGGTTTGTGGATTAAAGCTTCCTATCACAATTTAAGGTCTTTTAATGGGTCAAACAGATTAGCTTGGCATTAGACTGATAGTGACCTGTTTCTTAAGTTGTTATTCTCTATACAAACCTAACCCACATCTCATTTTCTTACCAAGTTGTTGGGAATTCACAGAAGGACAGAGTAGAATCAAGTAAGATAATCACAATCGCAAAAGCAAAACCAACATAAGAAATAATCCGAATTTATGTGGAAAAACCCTTGCGGGGAAAAACCACGGCACAAAAACGATCAACGCATTATGAAAAACAGAAGTTACAATAGATGAATCTTGCCTGAATTTAAGCATATAAGAGAAAACGCTAGTTTTTCTCTCTCTAAAACTTTCTCAAACCCTAATACACATTTCAACCTTTTTCCCTAATCCCGATTACACTCGTTTATATAGCCTATAACCAAAATTAGAAACAACTTACGCAAAACCACAATAAATTATGGAAACCTATGGTTGATTGGTCGGTCAATTGACATCACCCGACCATCCCTCAGTCACCTGACGAACACATGTTCGGTCGCCCGAACATGCCAAAAAAGGTCTAAAGAGTTTACACCATATTTTCGAATATTATCGGTCGCTCGAGCCTCCAAGTTCAGTCGTTCGAACTTGTCTAAAATTGTCCAATGACCAATCTACAATATTTAGCGTATTATTGATTAACTGACCACAAAATTCAGTCACCTGATGATCCCTTGTTATGTCTAGGTTGAAGGCTCTATTAAACAATCTCCACCGAGGCTTCAATCATGATTCCATTCTTCTTTTGCTCCATCCCCCATCTCTACTTTATCTTTATTTTAGTGTTATCATCGTCACTTCTCGTGCACCTCTGTCTTCATTTCATCTTTGCCAAACCTAGAAAAGTTGCGCATAACTTGAACTTCTCTACAGGGATCACCTTGGTAAACATGTCCGCCAGATTCACACTCATATGGATCTTTTCCAGAATCACACAGCCTTCCTCACTCATCTGTCGGATAAAGAGGTGACGAACATCAATATGCTTGGTTCTGGAGTGATATACCAAGTTTTTTGCCAAATCGATAGCACTCTTGCTATCACGATTTGTTGGCATGACCTCCTGTTGAAGCCCTAACTCACTCATCATTCCACTCAACCAATCCGCCTCCTTGAATGTCTCCGTCACTGCCATATTCCCTGCCTCAATTGTGCAAAAGACCAACCACAATTTGAAGCTTCGTCATACAATTGATAGCTTCACCCGTTAGCATAAACGAGTAACCGAAAGTGGATCTTTTGCTGTCCACATTGCCCGTGTCATCAAAATCTACATAGCCCTACTAGCTTATCCCCTGATTTATCGAGTGTCAAGACGTAGTCTTGATTCATCAAAATTAGGACGTATCCCCTGATTCATAAAAAATCTAGCCTTGTACTTGTCCAACTTCTTCCTGAAGATCCACTAGCACTTGATCGCTTTTCGTCCAAAAGGAAGCTCCACCTACCCCCTCGTCTCATTCTTATACAACGAATCCATCTCATCTTACATTGTCGTCATCTACTTTTCTACATCTACATCTACATCTTTTTTTCTTCTAAAATCTACATCAACTAGAGCCTCCCGTAAAGAAGATAGATCCCTTATTTGTAATGAGAGCGAATGTAACATCGTAGTCATCTTTGTATCTCATTGGTAACCTGTGATCTCTTGGTAGATTCCTTCTCATAGGTGGCTGCTCCACCTGCTCTTATACCTCTCCCTGCGGCTTGCCTTCCTCAAGTGTCACAACCTTTCCTATTTCAACGTCAATCATTGTTGACTTCTTCATTTCCTTGTATTCATCCTGACGGAACAAGGAACCCTCATCAAACTTGATGTCCAGGCTAATTGTGATTCTCTGTGTGACGTGATTATATATCTTGTACCCCTTCACACCATCATTATAGCCCACAAAGGTACATTTTTTTTGCCCTCTAGTCATTCTTGTCTCTCTCAACTAACGGTATACGAGAGTAAGCATCATAACCAAATACCCACAACCTTGTGTAGTCTACCTCCTAGCCACTCCACACTTCTTTTGTAATCCTATAATCAATTGCCATCGACGGGAACCGATTTAATAAATAGCAAGCTGTGTTCATGGTCTCAGCCTATAGATCCTTGCCCAACCCAGCATTACTCAACATGCTTCGGGCCCTCTCTAAGAGAGTTCGATTCATCAACTCAGTCACACCATTCTACTCTGGGGGTGTGGTGCACTATGTTCTGCCTCACAATCCCCTCATCCTTGCAATATTCATTAAACTTCCTTGAAGTGAACTTACTGCCATTATTCGTCCTCAATACTTTTAACTTTTGCCCTGCCTGCTTTTCCATCTTTGTCTTCCATTGCTTGAAGATGGTGAAAACTTTAGATTTATTCTTCATAAAATAATCCTCCACCTTCCTGGTATAGTCGTTGATGAACATGACAAATCACGACGATCCTCCACAAGAAACCATGGGCGACGGCTTCCACACATACACATAATCAATCACCCCTCTACTATGTTTTTCGATTTTAAACGACAACCTTGACTGTTTCCCATACATGCGATGTTCTCATAAATCTAAGTCAAAACATTTAAAAGAATGAATTAAACATTAATTTAGAAGTACCTTCATACCGCGCTCTGCTAGGCTCAAGCGCCACATACGAGCCAACATGGATTCTGCTACACTCGTTGCTGCTCCACCCGAATAATGCTCCCAATCAACCTGTAGAGATTGCCCCTTCTCCGTGCCTTCATAATTGTGAGTGCCCCTTTTGAAACTCTTAGGACAACATCCTGGTTGGTGAATCTACATCCAAGTGCATCAAGAGTTCTCAAAGAAATCAGATTCTTCTTCATTTCAGAAACATGCCTCACATGATCTATCAGAGTATGCTCCACCCCGTAAAACATTCTGATGCGAACAGATCCAATTCAAACCAACCTATAAGCATGATCATTGCCCATAAGAACCCGATCACCATCGTACTTGTTATACGTGATGAACTAATTTCAATGAGGTGTCATGTGATATGATGCCCCCGTATTCAAAATCCGCTCCTGATAGAGGTCACCGATCTTGGACACTAACCACACCACATAACCACTAATTCCTTCACCAAAATCCGTTGATTTGGCTTCCCTTGGAGAATTATATGAAATCTCATCCTTTCAGATTTTAGAAGATTTATAGTCCTTCAGATGCCCCATTGCCCTCTAACACTTCCAACACTTCAAACACTTCAACTTGCAAACCCGCTTCTTGAAGACGTTATTATGCTAAGAGCATCCGACCCTTCCGCCTTGTAGGTGCTCACTAACCTCGCCCACAATCCGGTGGTAGTCGACTCGTTTATGATAATGTAAAGGACAACATTAGTCAAACATAATTTGATTGTGCTCATGGACCAATGATTAAGTTTCTTCTACTCTTCTTCCTTCATAGTTTCTGATCACTTTTCAAGAAGTGCGTCATCCAATCCTTGTTGAACTAAGAGGCCCGTCATCTTCACCTTCCATAATTCAAAATTATTTTTCATGGAATACTTCTCTATATCGAATTTCATGCTAGACGACATTGATACCTCGCCTTTCAGATTTGGATCCGCTTCCCAATGTATGCTCTATACCACTTATTAGGAACTCACGAAAGAACATAGTAGAATCAAGCAAGATAATCACAATTGCAAAAGCAAAACCAACACGAGAGACTATTCGAATTTACGTGGAAAAACCCTTGCGGGGAAAAACCACGGCACAAAGCGATCAATGCACTATGAAAAACAGAAGTTACAAGAGATGAATCTTACCTCGATCAAAGCATATAAGAGAAAACTCTATCTTTTCTCTCTCCAAAACCTTTTCAAACCCTAATACAACTCTTTTTCCTAATCTCGATTACACCAGCTTGTATAACCTATAACCAAAATTGGAAACAACTTATGCAAAACCGTGCAAAATTGCGGAAATCGACGGTCAATTGGTCGGTCAATGGACATCACCCGACCATCCCTCGATAGTAGTCGGTCGACCAATGATGATCCCCTGCAATATTGTAGGCTCCATTCAACACAAGTCTCATTTTCTGACCCTACCCGGATCCACCAGGACTCATTGAAGGTGGCTCAAGCCCATTAACGACTCTTTGTTTTTTTATTTTTTTTGGGTAACAGTTAAACTTCATGCTAGATGATCATCAATTGAGTGAATCTCCATGCAAGACTATGATCATGTCTTAGAAGCCGCACTTCTCTAGCTAATCCGCACCTGCAAGTACTTGAAACTCATCGATGTTCACTGTGTCCATGGCAGTGATTGTAGAAATGGACTGATCTTGTCTGAGCCTGGTGGGCCTTAATCTGGACAGTCTGTGATTGACAGAAGAAACGGCAAGATCAGTCCATTTCTTCTGTCAAACTCAAGCAGCTCAACCTCAGCAGTACCACTATATCTAGTCACGTTCTTAGTAGCATTCTAGACTCATACACTGAGCGTGAAAGAATGAAATCAAGATCAAGGCCATCATAATTGCAGACTTCAAGTACACGGATCCATCCTATCGTTATAGTTAGTTTGGTCCACGGACCCTATCAGACGTTCACCCGATGAGAGAGAGAGAGAGAGAGAGAGAGAGAGAGAGAGAGGAGTAGATGGGGATTTTTTTTTACATATCGTATATGTTACAAAATAGTCCTTGCAAACCTTAATGCGCCGGACTGATGGGCTATTGTCGACAGTCCAAACCTAGCCCGTTGAGATACGGGCCTGGATTTTTATCTGAACCAAGCCCTCAGGCCTGATGCTCCAGCCCAAGACAGCCATAGAGCCAATAGGTCAGCCTGGTCCATTTAAGCCAGTTTATTAATTAATCTAGGCACAACGTTGCAAGCTTGGATCCATCACCTTGACAAAAAATATACACATCCATAATTCAAGCAGAGTGGCAAAGGGTGAGACTAGTTTGGGGCTAGTGACCCACTTCAAAACAAACCAACTGTTCAAATCCCAACCCGAGTTACAGCCCATGGACCCGTGACCCGATCCTCAACTATTTGCTAATTTAGTTTAGAATTTAATACATGATCCCACCCATCAACAAGTTATTAGGCCCAAGAACCACTCCTTCGACCAATTTTCTTTAACACGTCTTGTTTACAAGCTGAAATTGAAGTACCACCCAATAAGTACAGCTGAGCCTGAGTTAGAAGCAAGCCTAGCCAACTGGCCCACAGGCTTAGCACAGTCAGAGGCCAATTGCGCGTCCTAAATATAGTGCTCCACTGGACAGCATCACATGTCAAACAAATTAGTAAAAGATCTAGGCCCATATCAAGTCATAGGCCCACTCCTTCGAATCTGGCAGCACCAAAGATGAAAGGAGACTTCACTCTAAACGTAGAATCTGGGCCAATGCCAATCTCACCGCATCCCAGTCCCCACTCCTTTGGAATTTAGTAGCACATAACAAAAAAACAAAGACTTGACTCTAAAAGGTGTACTTGGGCTAACTCATTCAGTCCTGGGCCTACTCCCCGAAATCTCCATGCTCTCAATAAGAGAGGAGACTTGACTCTATTCATCATATAGAAATTCTATATAGGACACCTTTTAATTCAACAACAATCTGTGTTCTTATTGTGCATGGCAAGAGATAATAAAATATGACCATTGCACAAGTTAGATTTTGGACTGAAATTCATCAATAGAGTAAAGTTATTAGCTTTTACAATTATGCCCCTTCTTTGGTGGGGTCCACTTGAGCTTTGGATGTGTCTCATTCTTTAGCTCATGCCTTCAAATGTTCTCTCCAAATGGATGGACAGCGTGGATACAACACGTACTTCACGGTGAGGCCCACAGAAGTTGGTGACGTCACTTCAGTAGCAGGCTTAAGCTTTGGATCTGTCTCATTCTTTGGCTCATGCCTTAAAATGTTCTCTCCAAATGGATGGACGGTGTGGATACAACAGGTACATCACGGTGAGGCCTACAGAAGTTGGTGACGTCACTTAGATAGGTACTCAACTTGTCATAGCTGAAATCGGATTGTACTTAGGACGCTCTGAGCAAACTCAGTTGGGCCCACTGTAAATGTATGTGGTTTATCTACACCGTCCATACGTTTTTCCAGTCATTTAAGTGGTTGAAACCAAAATTGAAGCATATCCAAAACTCAGGTGGACCATACCACAGGAAACCGTGGGTATAATGATTTCCACCGTTGAAACCTTTCTAGGGATGCACTGATGTTTATTTGTCATCCAACCTGTTCACAAGATCACACAGACATTAATGAAGGGAAAAAACAATATCAGCTTGATACAAAACTTCTGTGGTCCCCAAGAATTTTTCAATTCACATTGTTTTCTGTGCTGTGGTCCACTCAAGTTTTTTATATGCTTCAGTTCTTTACTCAAGCCATAAAATTATCTGTTAAAATAGATGAACGGAGTGGATAGAACACATAAATCACGGTATACCCCGCAGAGTTTACTCAGTACGCAATCGGCAATCCGCTTCCTCTGTAGCTAATCCGCGTGTTGCGTCGGGAGACTTTTTCTCGGTGGTCTCTTTTCCTCGCCGGATGTTACGGCAGAGAAAAAGTCGGTTGCCGTTTACGCGTGGTACGGGTTGCCTTGACCCCGGGTACAGAGATATCTCTGTCCTCGGGTCTCTGTGGGTCCACGGAGATGTCTGTGATAAATCCACTCCGTCCAGATCCAAAACCCGTGTGATGATCTGCCTGAATTTTAGAATCCTGTCGCATGGTGGTCTTTCAAAACAGATGGACGGAGTGGATTTGTCACGGACATCTCTGTGAACCCCACACAGGAACAGAAATATCTCTGTGCAGAGAGGATTAGGTACGGCCACGACATCACCCAACACAGTGCAGCCTGACTGTGAGGCCCCCCTTGATGTATGTGTAGTATATCCACGCTGTACATCCATTTTTCCGGTTCGTTTTAGGGCATGAGCCCAAAAATTAAGCAGATACGGTGGACA
Organism: Liriodendron chinense; assembly: GCA_003013855.2. Classification (NCBI taxonomy): domain Eukaryota; kingdom Viridiplantae; phylum Streptophyta; class Magnoliopsida; order Magnoliales; family Magnoliaceae; genus Liriodendron; species Liriodendron chinense. The sequence goes on along the minus strand of ML058465.1, from coordinate 393,689 downwards.
ATGTTACAGCAAACACTAGTGATCGAATGCCTACTATTAGAAACTTCCTAGGACCCACTGTCTATTTTCCATCCAACTTGTTGATTAGGTCAAACAGACCACCACGAACGAAGGAAAAAAAAAAAATAAACAAAAAAACAAATATCAGGTCGATCCAAAACTTTTGTGGACCACACGAAGATTTTAATGATCAATCACCACTGTTTCCTGTAGCGTGGTCCACCTGAGATACCTCCCAGTGGGGCTATCAGATCACTGATGTGGAAAGAACAAAACATGGGCACACGATCTGCACCATGGATCAAAAGGGGTCGTTGTAATACTCCCCCAGATTAGAAGATCCTAGCTGTCCAATATTTGGTTCTTCTTCTAATGTGGAACGTTGCTGCATAGTTTCCTTAACATCCCAAGGGAGCCACCAAATCAAAGCTTTAGGCCCATTGGTCCACTCATTAAACAGCCTACCAGAAGATGTGCACATCATCCGTGCGTTTTTAATGGGTAGATGTGGGAGCTTAATACTTTGATCTAGACCAATGACTTGGTTGGGTACAACATGGATGGGCCAGGTCTAAAAAATCTCTCAGACTGATAAGTCCAAACCCTCCAATGTTCCCCTTTTATTTAGTTGAAAATAAATGAAAGGGTTAGGATTGTAACCTGGTGGAGACTTTTGAGGTTTGGTCTGCATAGAGACCCAGCCCCATAAATTCGATCTGTTTGGGGCCCACTAAAGGTGTGTGTGCATAGAATCCAAACCATGCATCTGTTGTGCCTCTTCATTTGCAAGTACATACTAAGAAACATTCTTGATCCAAAACCCTTGTTTGCACAATTCACTCAAACAAGGGGCTACACATGTTAACGATGGCCATCTGGTTAATGTATGCAATTATGATGGTACGGGTGTGCCAGAGCCATACTTGACTCATGTTTGATTGATATGAACATGGGTTCCAGTGCATTGAGATGGACCATTTAGACCGAATTCAAGAATTTGGTCGCCTTGTCAACCATTGGTTGTAATGACAATCAAGCGATTGTAAAAGGGTAAAGGTTAGTCTTTCATATATGTTCTTTTTGCCTTGTGTATTAAGGACTTATTCTTTCGTTAATAATTGTAGCTTTTCTATTTATCAATAGAATGAAGATGAACATATTTAAACTATGGGAACTAAAATAATGCTAATTTTATTGGTAATGAAAATTTAGTGCAAGTAATAGTGAAGCAAAAAAAAAAAAAAAAAAAAAAAAAAAAAAAAAAAAAAACCTAGAGGAAAAAGAATAAAATGAGAGATAAACACTTGAATTGTCCATGTGGATAGATAATCTAGGCGTATGATCAGTGGGAAGTGCCCAATGGTTTGATCTTCCAACGATTTGCTTGATCGGGATCCGACAATGAAAGGCCGCCAATGTTTATGCTACTCTTAAGCCTATTGTAGCGATATACAAGTTACAAAGGGTGAGACTAATTTGGGGTAGCGACTCACTTCAAAACAAACCAACTGTTCAAATCCCAACCCGAGTTACAGCCCATGGACCCTGACCTGATCTCCTCAACTATTTGCTAATTGAGTTTAGAATTTTAGTGCATGATCCCACCCATCAACAAGTTATTAAGCCCGAGCACCACTCCTTCAACCCAATTTCTTTAACAGGTTTTGTTTTCAGGTTTAAACCCACAGGCTTAGCACAGTCAGAGGCCCATTCCGTGCCCTAAATATAATCCTCCAGTTAAGCATGTGCTGTACAAAATAAAAAAAATTCCAATAGACAGCATCACATGCCAAACAAATTAGTAAAAGATCTGGGCCCATATCAAGTCTCAGGCCCACTCCTTCGAATCTGGCAGCACCAAAGAGTAAAGGAGACTTCACTCTAAACGTAAAATCTGGGCCAATGCCAATCTCACCCCATCCTGGTCCCCACTCCTTTGGAATTTAGCACCACCCAACAAAAATAAAGACTTGACTCTAAAAGGTGTACTTGGGACAACTCATTCAGTCTGGGCCCACTCCCTGAAATCCCCATGCTCTCAATAACAGAGGAGACTTGACTCTAAGCGTAGAATCCGAACCCAAACCATCTAAGTCCTAGTTCCCACCCCTTAGAATCTCACAGCCCAGATATTTGATTGTAGAAATAGAATTTTGAACCAAAGTCATCCAGTCCCATTCCCATTCCCATTCCTATATCATTAGAATCCCACAAACACCACTATAATAATAAAAAAAAAAAAAAAAAGAGGGAGTTGACTTTAAAATATGAATACGGTCCAAAACCATCAAGTCTTGGCCCACACCTTGAAATTTCATAAATACAACTTGCGTGTGTCCTAAGGCACAAAAGTAATGCCGTGTAACCTTAAGCTATGTGGGGCCTGCCATGACGTCAAGGACGTCAAAGAATGTTAGATGACATTCGAGAGAGTTTGAAGCAACTTCGTGTACAAGGTTGCTTTAAAGTGTTGTGGGATGCTGCGATTGGCTCACACAACCTCCCTATTATTCAACTTACAAATTACATCAAAACTCTAAATTAGAGAAGCATATGCTATTGTGGGGCATAAAGATATGAGATCTAGCCATTCATCAGGCATGTCCAACAGTACTGAATACGCCCTTCCTGACTTTTAAGATCACACTGACATCCTAACATGGGCTGGCACAACAACTGAGAGTGCATATAATACAGACAGGGGCGGAGCAGGTTCATATGGTGTGGTCCAGATGAGCCTTCGATCTGCCTCTTTTGTGGGCTCAAGCACTAAAATGATCTTTCAAAATAGATGAACGGTTTGGATGAAACATATAATTTACCATGGCCTCAGGGAGCCTCTGACAAGACCGTCCGTCTCAAGTTAGGTCCTGGCGCAGTTAGGTTCTGGTGCGTACCTAGTCGGCAGGAAACCTGGAATAGTTCCGGCGGACCCAATTTCCTTTTGGCGGGAATTTCTTGCGCTGGGAATCTAGGTGGGTCCCACCGTGATGTTTGTGAGAAATCCACCCTGTCCAACTGTTTTTTGAGCTCATTTTAGGACATGAGACCGAAAATGAGCTGTATCCCAAACTCAAGTGGGCCGCACTAAAGGAAAAGGTGGGTAGGGAAATTCCTAACGTTGAAACCTCCCTGGAGTCAACAGTGATGTTTATATGACATCTATACCGTTCATAGCTTCATTCCTACTTGGATGAACTGCAAACATAAATATTGGACTGATTCAAAACTTTTGTGGCCCCACAAATGTTTCAACCGTGGTAGTTCAATCCTCACATTTTTGGCCCACTTGAATCTTGGATCCAGCTTATTTTTGGTCTCATGTTGTAAAATGATCTCACAAAACTGATGGACGGGGTTGATTTCTCACAAACATCACAGTGGGCCCACCTAAGTTCCCAGAGCAGGAACTTCCTATTAAAGAAAACCGCGTCCAGCTCTTCAGTGGCGATCTCGCCATGAAGTGACGTCACCAATTCTATGGGGCCCACCGTGATGTATGTGTTGTATCCACACCATCCAACCATTTAGAGAGATCATTTTATGGCTTGATAAAAAGAATGGGGCAGATTCAAAGCTCAAATGGACCCATCACAAAAATGTGTGGATAATGGTGCCCACCATTGCTTCATGCTTGTTCCTTTCCCCCGCCAGAAGAAAATCCTGGCTTCGCCCGTGTGAGAAGAGCTATCTTTCAGTTCTGATGCAATTATCAAATGGGCCGGAGACTTATCTTCTCCCATCACGATAGTTCCTTGTTCCATACAGCATCCTAGAATATGTACGGATCAAGCATGAACATGCAGCCAACTGCCCAATTCATGATTGATTTGAAACAGGAATTCATTGATAGCTCAGCGAAAGCTCCACAGCCTGAAATATAACTTTTTTTTTTATAAACATGGGCGTGTGAGAAGCTGCTTAGGGCCTGTTCGGTTGCAGATCCAGATTCGAGAGAAAATCTAGATTCCACTGTTGGAATCCAAAATTGCAGAAACTAGAATGAACCAATTTCTGTTTGGTTGAAATGGTGCAATTTCCAACCGTCGCTTGTGGCATGGCCCACTTGGGCTTCAGATCCGCTTACCCTAATCCTATTGTAGTCCAGCAAGACAGATGGCCAGGTTGGATGGCAAATAAATATTATAGTGGGGACTAGGAAGTTTTTAATGGTGGATATTCAATCAACAATGTTTTCCTGTGGTGTGGCCCACTTGTGATTTAGATCTGCCTCATTTTTTGTCCAATGCTGTTAATTGAGCTCTCAAAATTGATGGACCGTGTGGATATAAAACACATACATTATAGATGTACACATATATGGAGGTGGTGATGTTTTTCCCTTCTGTAGAAACAGCACACACCGTCTCCACTAATCCTGATTCCATTCTAATTAGGCTTCCAGGTGGAATCCTATTTGACTGGAACTTGCCACCAAACACACCATTTAAAATAGTATTATGATGGAATCCACATTTTAGGCTGGAAACGGATTTACAGATGCCAACCAAACGAACCCTTAGCTACCAGGTAGAGTTAGCAAGCCTACTACAACTAGGCGGATAAGGAAAAAACTACTAACTCGAATCAATATTTGATGGATGAAAGGCCAAATATCAAATGGTTAGGATCTTCCAATCTTGAAGATTCATATGTGTCGCCACATAGACTATAAAAAAAAACTCATTTCCTCTTCAATAACACCTAGAGCTACTTGATTTTTGTTTACTCGGCTACGTTAAGAGTAAGTACTGCTCTAATATCAAATGCAATATCCCCAAGGATCTCCCAATCGGGAGCAGATTAGGTGTTACCCTTACCATGCGGGGCCCACCTTGATAAATTTTTTGTATATCCATGCCGCCCATCCTTTTTTTCAGCATATTTTAGGACATTATCCTAATTATTAATCAGATCCAAGTCTCTGGTGGACCACACCACTGGAAAAAAGAGGTGAACGGCAATTAAAACTTTTTGTATGCCACAAAAGTTTTGGATCATGATGATCTTTGTATTTTCCTTTCATCCAGGTATGATTGACCTTATCAACGGGTTGGATGGAAAATAAACATTACGTATCTGCTTATCGTGGGCCCTAGGAAGTTTTTAATGATAAATGTTCAATCCCCACTGTTTCCTGTGGTGTGGTACACCTGAGATTTGGATGTGCTTAAATTTTAGACCACCTTCTAAAATAGGCTAGAGAAACAGATGGATGGCTTGGTTATACAACACATCAAAAAAGTGGGCCCACAGTTAGGGTAGCACCTAATCCGCTCCCCTCCCATCCCCTCGTCGGATCAAAGGCAGTGGAATCAAAATCAATTTCATGAAAAATGGAAATTTACCGAGTGTAACAGCTTCCTCCAACTTCAAAAGCTGGAAAATGACATGAATTACAAGGGTTTGAGAAGATGGATATGAACCCTCAGATTTTGTGATTGGTGTTTTTGTATAATTTGATTCCGGTAAATTATCTCGATCTTGGTGTCAACAAAGCGGATTAGGTGCAGCCCCTGGCCTTACCCAAGAGGTTGCCGTGATGGACACGGGCTTAGATTAGGTACTGGTGAGGACCTACGAGGAAACAAAGAGGTATGTGGCCCGTCACCATTGGCCGACTTAGCGGGCCCCACACCTCAGGTTTAATGTGGAGCTGTCAAACCTATCACATCCCACCAATATCGAGATGCAGGGCCTGCTGCATCTGCCAATGATGATGTGCCACGTCTCCCTCGTGCATCCTCCTGGGGGTAGTACCTCATTCGAGCCTGATTGACACATCACTTTGCCGCCATGTGTAACTTGTAGAGATGGGTCCTACCATATTTAGGTTTTACCTATTCTACCGTATTTGCTCCCTCTGTCTGTAACTCACTAGAGGCTCGGGAAACAAAGGGAAGATGTGTACGAATGAGATATCCAGCAACAAGAAGAAGGAAAATGATTGAATAAAGGAACTCCCGAGATACCATCTTCTTCGATTGAATGACATCTCTTATGTCAATGACACCAAAGGGATATTAAATGAATGGAATTGGGATATGCATGGAATATAATGAAATAGAGCCACTTTGAGGTTCCCTATGAAATGAGGCATGGAACGGAGCCACTACGAAGAAGTTCCGGGAGTTACGAAGGAAGCTTCGGGCTCATATTGGTCATGGGTTGAGAACGGGTTCGGTCCATATCCGGTGTGGGCGTTAGAGCATTGAGAGGACCTTTCCCTAGTACGAGAGGACCGGGAAGGATGCACCTCTGGTGTACCAGTTATCGTGCCCATGGTAAACCCTGGGTAGCCAAGTGCAGAGCTGAACCAAAAAAGTTTGGGTAGAGCCGGATCTAAGTGTTGGGTAGGTAAGCGTCCTGTAGTAAGATGAGTAGTTATGAACCCTGTAGACCATCCCCATGGGGGTGGTGAAGGGAGGGCCCCGATTGGTAGAAAAAAACACCCAAAGGGGCGCGAATTGCTGCGAAAGCCTTTTGCAAGCATCTCCTACGCAAGGAATCTGGGTGGGGCCCACCGTGAGGTTTGTGAGAAATCTACGCCGTCCAACCGTTTTGTGAGATCATTTTAGGCGTTGCGAAAAAAAATGAACGGGATCCAAAACTCAAGTGGGCCGCACTGAAGCAAAAGGTGTGTAGGGAAATTCTTACCATTGAAACCTCTATGGGGTCCACAGTGATGTTTAAATGCCATCCATTCCGTTCATAATGTCATTCCTACTGAGATGAACTGAAAACACAAATATTATCTTGATTCAAAACTTCTGTGGCCCCACGAATATTTCAACTGTGGAAGTTCAACTGTCATGTTTTCGGCCCACTTAAGTCTTGGATCCCGTTCAATTTTGGTCGCAACGCCTCAAATGATCTCACAAAACGGTTGGACAGCGTAGATTTCTCACAAACCTCACGGTGGGCCCCACCCAGATTCCTTGCACAGGAAATCCGCGCCCGACCCAAAGGCAGACAACGACGAGAGTCGAGACGCAGATTTCTTTGGCAGTAAAGTTCCTGCGCTGCGAACCTAGGTGGGGCCCACTGTGACGGTTGTGAGAAATACACTGTCCGTCCGTTTTGTGAGAACATTTTAGGGAATGAGGCAAAAAATAATCGGATCGTGAGGATTGAATGTCCACAGTTGAGATATTCATGGGTTTTGATTCGGACTAGTATTTTTGTTTTCAGTTTATCCCAGTAGGAACGACGTTATAAACAGTATAAATGTCATATAAACATCACTGTGAACCCAGGGAGGTTTCAACGGTAGGAATATCCCTACGGCCCACTTGAGTCTTTGATCCGGCTCATTTTGTTCGCATGTCCTAAGCTAAGCTCACAAAATGGTGGGATGGAGTGGATTTCTGGCAAACATCACGGTGGACCCCACCTGATTCCCAGCGGAACTTCCTGCGAAAGGTTCGCTTGGAATTGCGTCCGACAATGTGTTGCGCGGGAGACCTTTTCTCGGTAATCTCTTTTCCTCGCCTGAATGTTACGGCAGAGAAAAAGTCGGTTGCCGTTTACGCAGGGAACGGGTTGCCTTGACCCCGGTGCAGAGATATCTCTGTGCCCGGGGCTGTGTGAGGTCCTCAGAGATGTCCGTGATAAATCCACTCCGTCCATCTGTTTTGAAAGACTTCAATAGGAGAGAATTCTCAAATTCAGGCATATCTAAATCCCGTGTGATGATCTGCCTGAATTTTAGAATCCTATGGTATTGTGGTCCTTCAAAACAGATGGACGAGTGGATTTGTCACGGACATTTCTGTGGACCCACACATCTCCAGGAACACAAATATCTCTGTGCTTACGTGGGGGAACTGATTAGGTACGGCCACAACATCACCCAATACGGTGTGGCCGTGATTGTGGGGCCCACCTTGATGTATGTGTAGTATATCCACGCTGTCCATCCGTTTTTCCAGCTCATTTTAGGGCATGAGCCCAAAAATTAAGCAGATACAAATCTTAGGTGGACCATATCACAGGAAACACCAGTGATCGACTGCCATCATTAGAAACTTCCTAAGGCTCACTGGAATGTCTATTTTCCATCCAATCTGTTGATAAGGTCACACGGACCTGGGTGAAGGAAATAAAAATAAAAATCGAATATAAGCTGGATCTAAACTTTCGTGGCCCACTTGGAAGTTTTTAATGATCGATCACCACTGTTTCCTGTAGCGTGGTCCATCTGAGATACCTCCTGGTGGGGCCACCAGATCACTGATGTGGAAAGAACGAAACATGGGCACACGATCTGCACCATGGATCAAAAGGGGCCGTTGTAATACTCCTCCAGATTAGAAGATCCTAGCTGTCCAATACTTGGTTCTTCTTCCAACGTGGAATGTTGCTGCACAGTTTCCTTGACATCCCACGGGAGCCACAAAATTGAAGCTTTAGGCCCATTGGTCCACTCATTAAACAGCCTACCAGTGCACATCATCTGTGCGTTTTCAATTGGTAGATGTGCGAGCTAAATATATACTTTGATACAAACTGACGACTTGGTGGGGTACAACGTGGATGCGCCCGGCCTAAAAAATCATGTTCCCCTTTTATTTAGTTGAAACTAAATGAGAGGGTTAGGATTATAACCTGGTGGAGACTTTTGAGGTTTGGTCAGCATAGGGCTCATAAGATCAGTGGTCACCCAACCCCAGCCACATACTGCCTGGAGCCTAGAGGAACCGGATTCAAAGATATATATCCTATGGAAATCTGGTACACAAAATCATTTCTTACCAGTGGACTCCTCTCAAGTCATCAATTTGTCTCCTCACTTTGGCTTTCCTGCATTCACAAACTCTACAATGGAGTTTCCTCCTATGAGTCTATGGGCTTTTTGGTCATTTCTCCTTCTGTCTTCCTTTCACGTTCCATGCTTCTTCGGATCTGTCCCTCACTTCTCCAACGAAACCGATCGCCTCGCTTTGTTCCACTTGAAACATCAGATAACCGACGATCCTCTCCATTCCTTGGGCTCTTGGAACCATACTCTCCACTTCTGCCACTGGCAAGGAGTCTCATGCGGTGGTCGTCGGCATCCTCAGAGGGAACCTCACAAACCAGAAGTTGGTGGGCCCCCTATCCCCCTACATAGCAAACCTCACCTTCCTTGAGACAATCGATCTCGCAAACAACAGCTTCAACGGACCAATTCCTGAAGAGATTGGCCGTTTGTTCCGCTTGCGGTTTCTCAGACTGAAATATAATACATTCACCGGAGAAATTCCAGCAAATCTGACCCACTGTTCCAAACTCAAAACCCTTGATCTTTACCGGAACCAGCTTGCAGGGGGGATTCCCACTGATCTTGACTCTCTATCGAAACTCACCTTTTTGAGCTTTGGTATCAACAATCTTACAGGAAGCATACCACCTTCACTGGGTAACCTTTCGTCTCTCACTTACCTTTATCTCTCAAGAAACAGACTGGAGGGCAGCATCCCAGACGACCTTGGTCGGTTGGCAAGCTTAGCGGCCCTTGCCATTTATGACAATGAACTGTCAGGTATGATTGCGCCCCACCTATACAATCTCTCCTCTATTAATTTTTTGGACGTGGGGTCGAACAGATTGCATGGAAACCTTCCACCTAACTTGGGCCTCAATCTTCCTAATCTCCAAGAGCTTTACGCCGGAGGAAACCAATTCACAGGACCCATACCAGTTTCATTATCCAATGCTTCAGGACTTGACTTATTGATCTTCAAGAAAATAGTTTTAGTGGATCCGTGCCTATGAATTTTGGAAATCTAAAGGATCTCTACTCGTTACGTTTGTGGGGTAATGAACTTGGAATTGGGAAAGCTCATGACTTGAGTTTTCTCCATTCTTTGACCAATTGCAGTAGCTTAGAAATCCTGGATGTAGGTCAAAATCATCTCAGTGGTTCTTTGCCGGACTCCATAGCTAATCTTTCTACACACTTGACAATACTTGGGTTAGGGAGTAACAGGATATTCGGAAGCATCCCATCTGGAATTCAGAATCTTGTCGGCTTAACAGCGTTGGGTATGGATCGAAACAAATTGACAGGTACTGTTCCCATCGGTGTTGGGAAGCTTAACAAGTTGAAGAAACTGTACTTGGGTGCAAATGAATTATCCGGGCAAATTCCATCTTCCTTGGGCAACATCTCCGGATTGTACATACTCAGTTTATATGAAAACATTCTATCAGGGAGCATACCTTCAACTCTGGCTAATTGCACAAACCTGCAATTCATATACCTCTTCAATAATAACTTCACCGGTAACTTACCCAAACAACTTTTCAGCTTTTCATCTTTGATTGAACTTGATGTTGGAAATAACTCTTTTACCGATAGTCTGCCACTGGAAGCCGATTACTTGAAAGCTCTTGGAAAATTCAGAGCTTCTGATAACAAGTTGTCGGGCGAAATCCCAAGCTGGCTGGGCAATTGTCTCAGTCTAGAGTATCTCTCGTTGGATGGGAACTTCTTTCAAGGATCAATTCCTCCAACATTTAGTACTCTAAGAGGCCTTCGAATCCTGGATCTTTCACGCAACAACTTGTCTGGGAAAATTCCAAAATACCTGGAGAAGCTTGCTTTACAATATCTAAATCTATCCTTCAATGATCTCGAGGGTGAATTACCAAAACAAGGGGTCTTTGGAAATGCCAGTCAAGTTTCAGTGCTCAGAAATAGTAAGCTTTGTGGGGGTATCCAAGAACTAAAATTGCATCCGTGCTCTAGCCAAGCTTCCAAGAAACGGGGAAAGTCTCTCGCTTCAAAAGTAAAAATCTCAATAGTTGTTGCTGTTGTCCTGTGTCTTATCTTACTATCATGTTTATTTGCCGCTCGTTATTGGATAAGAACGTCGAGAAGGAAGCCTATTGCTGTGCCTTCTGCACAGGATCTTTTGCTAAACGTATCTTATGCGGAACTCTTTAAAGCAACAGATGGGTTCTCTTTTGCCAATTTGGTCGGCACCGGAAGTTTTGGCGCTGTATATAAAGGGATTCTAGATCGTGTTGGAACTATGGCAGCAGTGAAACTCTTCAACCTTCAACAACTAGGAGCTCTAAGGAGCTTCGTGGCTGAATGTGAAGTCTTGAGAAACATTAGGCATCGGAATATTGTTAAGATCTTAACTTGTTGCTCAAGCATTGATTTTAAGGGCGATGATTTTAAAGCTCTAGTTTACGAGTACATGGCTAATGGAAGTCTAGACAAGTGGTTGGGAGATGGTCATGAGCAGTTGAGAAGGAACTTGAAGTTTATTCAAAGGCTAAACATTGCTATAGATGTGGCTTCTGCACTGGATTATTTACATAATCATTGCCAAACGTCAATCATTCATGGAGATTTAAAGCCCAGCAACATTCTTCTTGATGATGACATGATTGCTCATGTGGGTGATTTCGGGCTAGCCAGGTTCTTATCTGAGATTGCTCAAACTAGTTCGGATGGAATGAAGGGATCTATTGGCTACATTGCTCCAGGTAACAATCTTATCTATTTCCACACACACATCCAAACCCCACGAAAGTAGGGGTCATCTCTGGTGCTCCCCACCATGAGTTGGGTCGAGGGCCAAAAAATCAGTCTGACTTGTGATTTAAGTGGGACACACCAAAAGAAAAAGTTAGGAGAGACTCCACCCTTAATTTTTATAAAGCCCACTGTGATGATAATATGAAATTCAATCCAACCTTAGATGGAAAATAAAATTAGGCCTGGGGCCCAAAATAGGCCCATCTGCAAGTCAGTTGGGCCATGCGAATGAAATCAATTTGTAGGGTGAGTGTTGCCCTATACACAGATTCCAATTGTATAGTCCACTTGAATTATGGATGGTGCTGATTTATGAATCCCAGACCTAAAACGAGGTGACTCGCCCGGGTGGATTTCACATAAACATTATGGTAGGGCCCACTTGAGCCACCAACTCCTTTGCTCGCAAGGATGGTCTTGTGGGACCATCACCCTCCCTCTCTCTCTCTCTCTCTCTCTCTCTCTCAATTACAAGTTATGTCCACACATACCTTATACGTTCCTACTTGGGTGTGTGGGACAAGGTAGCCCCAACTCATTAGGGCAGTTTTAAGAGGCATGTTAGCATTATTTTGCCTGTGGAGTAAACTTCTTGTTTTTAATAGATAGAAAATTACAATAAGGCTTCAATGAGCATAGATACTAATTAACATAATGAATGTATATTTATTTATATGAGAAATGTTCACATAGGATAATGTTGCATGTCCACTTTCACATGCTTCACATGCAATGCTTTCTTTTCCGGCGATTAACTCTCAGACCTTTTCATTTACTTTATCACTTGTGTGGAAAATATGAGCCATGTAAAAGGTGGCTATGCTATAAAGTGAACATTAGACCAATGAAGATATTAGGTGAGCCATAGTCATATTGTGAGTCAGACCATCGGCTCTCTTCCATAATTTCAATGGTTTGCCTGGTGAGTGGACCATCCTGTTTGTTTGTTTGTTTGTTTTTTTTTTATTATTATTTATTTATCCAAGGTCATCTTTATGGTGCATCCCACCCTCTGCATGGCTTGGATTTTCTACATAAATGACATGGGCAAGGGAAATTATTGTACGTAAAAGTTATCTTACAATGTCAAATTTCTCAATGTAAAGTTGCTTGGGTTATTAGGTGGATGGATTCTCTAGGTGGCACATGTACCACAATGGCACACGTGCTATTGTGGCACACAGTCATAAAATCATAGCTATCCATGAGCTTGGGCCATTTCAATTTTCAATCATGCAATGGGATAACATAATGCTTCCGGGTTGAAATGAAACACTAGTCATGGTTTTCTAATCTTCCAAAATTTTCCATACATTTGGCTGAATAATGGAACTTGTTACTGTATTGGTTCTGGTATTTTTCTAGTGGGTCCCACCTATTGCATGGCTTAGGTTTTTATATGCCCCACATAGGACCCAGGCCTGTTCTTTAGGTGGGCTCTAGCAAGCATGTTGCCTTGGCCTGATGATCATTCCTGTGATCAAGTAGGCCGCTCTTGTACATTGAATGTAGAACACCGATAAATCTTCTAATTTTTCTTTTTTAGAGGCATTCAATTTTCATGGTAGGACAAACTGAATGGTAGGGTGAAATGTCATCCAAACACTATGAAAGTCTTGTGGCCCAAAAATCAGTTGGGCCACAAAAAAGTGGGAGGGGATGTGCACCCTTGATTTTTTACCGGAGCCCACCTAAGATGCAAAACAGTGTCATGAGATGTCATCCAAACTCTATGAAAGTTCTGTGGCCCAAAAATCAGTTGGGCCACAACAAAGTGGGAGGGCATGTCCACCCTTGATTTTTTACTAGAGCCCACCTAAGTTGCAAAATAGTGTCATTTTTTTGCCTAATCCTTCATCTAATCAAAATGAAAGGTCTATATGACCTGGGTATCATATTACATCATGTGGAATGCGGTTTATTAAGCTACAAACGCATATGGAAGCCCATTACACACAATGCATCTCTAAAAGTGGTACATGAGTGCCATCTAATCCATGAATTTGGTGGCCTAGTCAAGTACTTAACCTAGATCAGATTCATACCTGACCTGAGCCTAAATTAAAACAAATGTACAAGGACTTGATGGATACCCGAACTCAATTTTATCTGGATCCAGGTCCTAAAAAAATGACCTTAGATTTGAAGGACCCACATGCAACAAGATTTAAACTTGGTGGCATTGAAATCTCATTAATTTTAAAGATCTATATGTACCAAGCATTAGTCATTTTCATTTTCACCCCCGCATGAATCAGCATAATAAGGTATAAAGAATTCTTTTGGGATAACGTCTTAGTTAATATATGTGTTACACATGAATCATACCATAATAAGGTATAAAGAATTCTTTTATGATAATGCCCTTAGTTAAGATATGTATGTTACATAAAAATCACAACAATAACTCATATATTCACTTGATGACAGAGGTGTTGAGTCCTTTCAGTTTAGTAGAGTCTTATTCAATGTAGAACATCTTTGCAAGAACTTACAAGTTCATAGCACACTATTGATGTTAGAAATTTGGATACTTAGAATAGCAAAAATGACAATTACTTGTTCAAATAGAATATTCCCTCACCTCACTCTCAAAATTCAACCTTTGATATTACTTATCTAAATGGTCACTAACATTTCAATATAAGATGAATAAATTACAGAGTATGGGATGGGCAGTAAAGCATCCACACAAGGAGATGTTTACAGCTATGGAATCCTTCTATTGGAGATGATCACTGGAAAGGGGCCAACTGATGACATGTTTAAGGACAATCTAAGCCTTCATCATTTTGTTGAATTGACTTTGCCTGAACGAGTAATGGAGATTGTTGATCCACAACTGCTCGACGAAGAAGTTGAAGTTACTCGACACAATGAAAATCATGTTGATAGAAGAAATAGGTTGCATGAATACTTGATTTCAATGGTCAAAATCGGTGTGTTGTGCTCTGCAGAATCTCCAGGCGAACGAATGTGGATGAGAGATGTTGTTGCAGAAATGCAAGCAATCAAGGACTTTTATCTTGGGGTCGGGATTCATCGAGACAGACAAGTTCAGTAGCAAATATTAGATGAAGGTTCATCTTACCTTAGTCATTACTAAGTTATTATTGATAGTTATGTTGAGAAAGATTTCAAAATAAAATTAATTTGTCTGTTAAATACTTTTCTAAACAAGCTCTCAATATATTTAGCCTTGGCATAAGAGTGTGCTGGTATTGATAGTGATTATATGAGAAGATGTGTTTCTTTTTTCTTTCTTTTTTTAATCTTGTGTTGCGCGAAGGGAGATTGTATCATAAATTTAATAAGAAAAAAGACATCATCTCGTTATAATAAGAATACTATTTGGTTACAAAGATGTTTAATCACTAATATATTCTATGCAAAAGTTTTAAAATGATATTTCAATCTTAAGGAACTAGTTTAGCTGTTCGACTACCAACTTTCAACTTAATATTAGTCTGATGAAGCATTCATCCAATGAATCCCATGATGGATTTGGCACGCGGGCACGCGCACACACACAAAAAAAAAAAGGTAGAAAGAAAGAAAAGGAAAGAAAAGAAAAGAAAAGGAAAAAATAAACTTGTATGATCTTGTTGGGGTCCCAAAATGTAGGGGCCCTCAAAACAGACCAGATGGCCACGCACCTCCAAAAGAATCCCACAAAACGCCTCCCAGCACATGCAAAATGAAAATTAAAAAAAATTCCCTTAGCCAATTTTGGCTGAAATCTCCAGCGAGCCCCGCGAATCACCGTGATCGAAACCGTCCGAAATTGAACCAGTAATTTCATTATGATTTATGATGAACAGTGCATGTGATTTCATTATCAAGTGGGCCCCACAAACCCATTGAAATCCAAAACCCAATTCAAAGCGTTCAAAAGACCATCAACGCACCCATAAAATCGAACTCCCACGCACCCAAAAATTCGGGTACCCATGCACCCGAAAAATCAACAAAAGCATAAATTAGTCTTAAGGATGCATAGAGTCCCACGCACCCCAAAAATGGTCCCACGCACCCCTAAATTCAACTCATTTCAGGATTTTCATTTAAGGTTGCAGGGAGTCCATGCACCCAAAAAATGAAAGTCCTAGGCACCAAAAAAATTAAATATTTTCGGAACGTATTTTTGGATGCGTTAGACCTCCGCAAGTCGATTTTGGGATGCGTGGCACGTGGCAGCCCCTCATTGGCTGAGTTCCAGTATTTTCGGGTATAAATACTCCATCCGACTATTTATTTGTACGTTCTAAAAAGAGAGAGAGGGAGCTACTATCCTCTGGGTATTTGAGATTCCCGTCGAAAAATCCTCGCCGGAGTACCTTTCCGATCACAGGAAATCCTTCCCGGTCGCCGGAATTCCTTTCCGATCACCAACATCTTCCACCGGAAGATTACTCTGACCAAGACTACCGCAGTTCTGAATCCTGAAAATCACAAGTTTGGGCACGCACCCATAAATTAAGTCCCATGCATGCACCCGAAAAATGGCCCACGGGTCCATAAATTCGGGTCCCACACGCCCATAAATTTGATGTGATTTAGACAAGGGCATCGGACTCCCACGCACCCGAAAAATGGCCCACGCATCCATAAATTCGGGTCCCACGCGTCCATAAATTCGATGTAATTCAGACTTGCATATCGGTGTCCCACGCACCCGAAAAATGCCCCACGCATCCATAAATTTATAAAAAAAAAAAATCAGGCGCTTAATTTAAGGTGTGTTGGAGCCTCACGCACCCATAAATTAAGTCCCACGCACCCAAAAAATCAGCCAATTACAGAACATGTTTACGAGTGCACCGGACTCAATTTTAAGTGTTTTCGAGTTCCGTTTGAGTCTATTTTGGGTATTTCAAGCGTTCCAGATGCAATGGAACGGTCAAATGGTCATTCTAGGGTCCCTAAATGAACACGATTCCGTACCTTCGAGGTTTGACCCGATTCAACGCAATGAATGAAATGACTTCTCAGAAAGAAGTCGCCAGCACCTAGAACTATGCAAATATATCATCATTTATGTTTACTGTAAGATATGACCCGATTGGGGGTTGAAAGCTAGACAAACGGGATTATGGTTATCACAATAAACCATATCAAAGAGTTTCAATTCGCTATAAAGCAATTGTTATGAACTGCCACAACACAATAGTCAATGCCCTACCCATTCAAATGTCATCCGTCGGTTGGCCTACTCAGGTATACACAACTGCAGATTGGACTTCCCGAGGTCACCTGTCCATACATGACAGGCGCGGGCCCAGAGTTTTCCTTCTCAGTCATAAACCCTGATAGTCTCAGCCCGGATCCCCGGTCAAAACATGGGACATAGACATCTGACTAATACAAAGATGGTCTAGTCCATAAAAAAATAAATACAGGTCTCTACGATCACAAACTCTAAGACTATAGTCCCCGCTGACTAGTCTTCTGCCTTTTAATCAAGGGTCATCGACCATTCGATGTAATTAAGGGCTCGTGCCAGATTACGGCCTAAAATGTATAAGATCTCAGAATCTCTGGAATAAAATTCGCCTTACGATATCCCTTCTTGTGTACCTTTTATGAATGCTTGTGATTATCTATAACTGTTTCCATTACTCAGAACCCCAAAGTAACATTACACAGAAAATGTCCTCGCTGCATTTTCTAGTTCTAACAGATCTATTGATTACATTCAATTGATAAAGTTATTTTTCCTAATGAATGTGAATCATTGCTTCATTTTCAAATGTATCTTGATTCACCACTAACAAGATGGTCATAATTATCAAACCATGGTAGTCTCTGACGTTGAATACTAAGAAGTGCAATTACAACTACCTCTCTCTATTCGGAAATATGGATTGATAAGCGCTTGAGAGGAGGAATTCACTTCTTCTGTTGAAAGAAATATCAATGGAGGTTTGCAAAGAGGATTAATACAACATGGCGTCAGAAAGCATAGGTTTGTTGGGCCCACATGTGAAGAGAGCCATATCCATTGCATGCAATCACACATGCCAATGTGGAGTATGTGCCACATCAAAGCTGAGCCACTCTTATTTTCTTGTGATTCAAAATAAGGCCATTTCACTCAGGTGAGCAAAAATGTACAAGACAAATGAGTGGCCTAAACAATTTTAGAAGTTAAACAGCATGATTGATAGGCCAATTATAACATCTAAACTTTGTCCCTACACAATGGAGAGTTTGCATCTTAGACCCTTGTATTGACCCTTCTGCAGAGGATTCTTTTGTTAACATATCTTATGCGGAACTCTTTAAAGCAATAGATGGGTTCTCTTCTACCAATTGGTCGGCACCGGAAGTTTAGAGAAGTGATTGCACAAAGATGGTCATGACCAACTGAGAAGGAACTTCAAGTTTAGTCAAAGGCTAAATATAGCTATAGAAATATGGCTTTTACATTGGATTATCTACATAATCATTGCCAAGCGTCAATCATTCATCAAGATTTAAAACCGAGCAACATTGTTCTTGATGATGACATGATTGCTCGTGTGGGTGATTTCAGGCTGCCCAAGTTCTCATTTGAGGTTCTTCAAACTACCAGTTCAGTTGGAATGAAGGGATCTATTGGGTACATTGCTCCAGGTAACAATTTTCCCTATTTCCTTATGTGTGTGTTATGCTTCATAGGAGATAGGATGTGCAAGGAAAGGTCTAAAGCTAAAAACTCAAACTAGTCGGTGATTTAGGTGGACCATACCAAGGGAAATTGTTGGGGAGAGGGTTGCACCCTTCATTTTTACATGGCCCACAATGAAATCCACTCCAACCATTAGATGTGTCTTCCCAAGTGTAGACACCCCACCCCAGGCGGAAAAACTAATTTAAAGTGACTAGATGGATGGAGGCTCATAACCCAATCCGTATCCCAAAACCCTAAGTTTAAACCCAGTCAAATTAGTCACCCAAAACCCAGTCGATAGCTCAAAACCTTAGGCCCGAACCGAGTTAACTCAACCCAAAACATCAGCCCGAAAAATAGCCCATAGGAAAACCCAAGTCAAAATTCTCCATTAGGTCAACTCGGTGGGTCAACTCGTTGAGTTAAATCACTGGATTAGCCCAACCCTTCAACCAAGTCAACTCACCTACTCAAACCCCAAAACCAAGCCTAAGTCCTAACCTAATTCCAACCCTCAGGTTTGGAGAAGGATCGGACAGGAAAGTACACCGAACCTGGAGTTTTTCAATCCAGGTTCGTCCGTATGGGAGCCGCCACTCAAAGCAACTATAAATACCCCCTCGCTCCATTTTTCATCATCCAGAAAATCCCAACTTTCTCCATTTAATAGTGAGTCCTCTCCTCCTCTTTAGCCCATTACTCCACCAAGGAAAGCCCGAGTGAGTGAAGAGCCTGACCCTAGTCTAGTCCAGCCTAACCTTGGTCCAAGCCTCTCAAGCCATTCAAGTCCAGATCCAAGCCGCTTGAGCTTGGTTGTTATCTAATTGTGGACACTCGCCTTTCCGCGCTTCCGAATCCTCCCTTCCTTTCGGAAAAGGGGTGCGTGCGTACGCGTGAATCGCCATTTGTGCTACTGGCTGGCCTCGTTCTCGAGGGCTTTTTATCTGTTGTCGTGTTAAGCTGGATATGTTGGATGAGTTTATGTAAGACCAGAGTCACCACTAGCCAGTTACTTCGAATCTACAGTCGGCTAGACCCCGTAGAAACGTTAGAGAAGAGAATCTGAAGATTCCTTCCTCTAAAATGACTCCTTTTGATCCGCGGCCAGAGATCCGAGGTTAAGGATCACGGTTACAGGGTGGGAAGATGTTAGGCACCCCACATTGCCCGTACTGATGTTAGGCACCCCACATAGCCCAGCTCAAGCCTGAACCCAGTCAACTCACCCCTAAACATCAGCCTGAAAAACCGCCCATAAGAAAAACCAGTCAAAAAATCCTTAAAAAGTCAAACTTGGTGAGTCAACCCACTGAGTCAAATCATCGAGTCAACCCGCTGAGTCAACCCGCCGAGTCAACTCATCGAGTTCCGAACCACAGCCTCGGAGCAGGTCCGGACTCCGAACCTGGGGCTTTTCTGCTTCAGGTTCGAAGGCCGTACGCTCCGAAGCCGAAGCGGAGCGGCCGTACGGGCAGCCCCCAGGGTGCCGCCCAAACTTATTTACGCAAGCTGCCACTGTTCGCAACTATAAATACCCCCGCCCCTTCTCATTTACAGCATCCACTTCCATCCCTTCACATCCAGGAAAAATCTACTCCCCTCTATCCAGCCCGAGAGCTCCGAGTCCATCTCCACCCCCCTTTAGCCCATTCCTCCACCAAGGAGAGCCCGAGTGAGAAGAGTCTAGCCCTGATCCAGCCCAGCCTGACCTTGGTCTAAGTCTCCCAAGCCACCCAAGTCTTGATCTAGCCACTCGAAGCAAACCCTTGCGACACCTCCGTCCATCTAGCTACCCTTTTACTAGCATCATCTCATTCGCATCTAGCATCAAGTGCAACATTTACTTTTCTTTCAACCCCCCTGCTTATCATGTCACTACAAGCACTTTGATTATTCAAACACACAGCATGCATCCCGCATAAAGCACCTGTCAGTTCGAGCGTATGCTTTGGGCTTGCCTGTTAATGGAAACCTGCCCATCAGAAACTCTTACTGTTCAGACCTGCATCCATGCATCATGTCATCCATGAAAATGTACGAGGATTAAATCAGACTTTCAAGTACTAGCTCGATTTGTGAAGTAGAGACCGTACTTCGGTACGAGCAGTGTGGGGTGCTTAACCTCTTCCCACCCTGTAACCGTGATCCCTTACCTCGAATCTCTGGCCGCAGATCAAAAGGAGTCATTTTAGAGGAATGAATCTTAGGATTCCCTTCTCCAACGTTTCTACGGGGTCTAGCCGACTGTAGATTCGAAGTAACTGGCTAGTGGCGACTCTGGTCTTATACGAACTCATCCAAATACATCCAGCTTAACACGACAACCGATAAAAAGCCCTCGAGAACAAAGCGAGCCAGTGGCACAAATGGCGATTCGCGCGCACGCACCTCTTCTTTTCCGAAAGGAAGAGAGAATGTTCGGGAGCGCGGAACGACGAGCGTCCACAGAATGGCGACTCTGCTGGGGAAATGCTAGTCCCACTGTAGTCACTCGCATCACACATGGTTTCAAAAGGAAGGCTCCAACCAGGTGGTTGCATTATGGGAGCACATATCAACATACCTTTAAGTTTGTCAAAGGCATTTCGCCAATCCTTATTCCACTCGAATGAGTTTTCCTTTTGAAAGAGATTACATAAAGGACAAGAGAGTGAACTAAAGTCCTTTATGAACCGTCTATAGAATCTGGTATGTCCTAAAAAGGACCGCACATCTCGTACACTTTTAGGGGGTGGAAGGTTAGAAATAAGATCGATTTTAGCCTTGTCCACGTCGATTCCATTTTGTAAGATGATGTGACCAAGGACAATTCATTTTTGAACCATGAAATGACATTTCTCCCAATTCAACACGAGGTTCTTGTCTTCACATTTTTTTAAAACAGTTTTTAAGTGCACAAGGCATTCAAACCACATACAGAGAAATTACACTACATGAAAAAGCGCTAAATTCGACGGTCCGCGCCGTTGAAAAAAACCGTTGTAGAGTAGCCAGTCTAATAAAAATTCGACGGTCCATAACCGTCGGTTAATATTCGACGGTCCTTAACCGTCAGTTAAAATTCGACGGTTCTTACCCGTCGGTTAATATTCGACGGTCCTTAACCGTCAGTTAAAATTCGACGGTTCTTACCCGTCGGTTAATATTCGACGGTCCTTAACCGTCAGTTAAAATTCGACGGTTCTTACCCGTCGGTTAATATTCGACGGTCCATGACGGTCGAAATATTTCGAAGGTTCCTACGCTCAAAACATTTCGACGGTCCACACCCGTCGAATTCGTATTTACATAATCGGCGGTTGTGAACCGTCGAAACTAATTCGACGGTCAATAACCGTCGTCTGCGGTTCGAATATCATAGAATATTTCGACGGCTACTAGCCGTCGGAAAAAATTCGACGGTCCTAACCCGCCTTTTCTGGGAAAAATTATAGGAAATTTCGACGGTCCCGGACAGTCGAGAAATAAATTCGACGGTCATACGCCGCCGTTCTGGGTAAAAATTATGGGAAATTTCGACGGTCCTAAGCCGCCGTTCTGGGAAGTTATAGGAAATTTCGACAATCATAGACCGTCGAGAAATAAATTCGACGGTCAAGGACCGTCGAAATTGTGTTTGCACGGAAAAAAATAACCAGTATTTTGGTAGGGGTGCCGCAATACATCATGTAGTTCGTAAATAATTTAGAAAACTACAACATTTACTAACACAATGTAGAAGTACAATCCTCCACATACATAACACAATACATCCACAATCCTCCACAGTCACATTACATAACCAACACAATACAACCACAATCACATTACATAACCAACACAATACAACCACAATCCTCCACAATCACATTACATAACCGACACAATACAACCACAATCCTCCACAAACCTTCGCAACCACAATCCTCCACAACTACAAACCTCCGCAACCACAATCCTCCACACCCACAATCCTCAAGTACAAACAATCCACAACCACATTCTCTACATGTACCAAAGAGTACAATCAACTTACAATATACCATCAACCAATCGAATTTATGTTTGCATGAAAAAAAAAATAACCTGATTTAATGAGGGTTGTGCCCCAATAGATCCTGTAAATCTGTAATTCATAAATAATTTAGAAAACTACAACATTTACTAACACAATATACAAGTACAATCCCATCATCAAAGGCTTATCACTTCCTAGTTGGTTAAAGGCTTCAATTAATGCAGATCCTGAAACCCGGACCAATGCCTGAGGCAGTTTCTAAACACTGGTCATTTTCTTGTATATTGGTAGTTTGAAACACAACCTATACAAGCAGCTATTATTTGCAATTGAGCACAACGGATCACTTTTAGTGGTATAAACTTTATTGACATATCCAGTCGGAACAAATTAGCCACACAACACCTGGTATTGCAGGGAATATTCTTAATATCATATGCATGAGCTATATGAAAGGAGTACACGACACCTGGTAACTTGAAAATACAACTATATAAGCTAAGCTAAGAAAAGAAAAAGAAAACCCATGGCTGAATGTCCTCATTTTCAGCCATCTTTTATATGGAGCCTGTATAAGCAACCATGAATCAAAACAGTTATGGATGAGCATGTTAGACGGAAAATACAATTGGGTTTTTTTCCACTTTATTGAACTAATAATAATTTGCAATTTAATTGGATAGTGCATCCAAACACACCTTCAATTGACAAAGTTAGATAATAGACATATTTACTCATTTATCCAAGTAAAAAGCTAAGTACGATTAAAAACTTCGATTGTACACTTTCAAATTTTGAACACAGTTGATCCGTCGGCTCCTATGGTTGGAGAGATGCACATGGCCACATGTTTTCTTGCATAAAAGCCACTAATCAAGGGCCGTGAAAGTCTGAAAAGAATTTACGGTTTGAAATGGATCCAAAAGCACAGTTTTTCAATTCAAAGAAATCAGGCTTCTGTTTATTCTTACTAAGAAAAGTCTCAATTTTTTCAAGGTTGCACCTAAAAGTTCATGACAATTCCATCATGGACCATGTTCATGCAATCAGGACCACAAACCTAACCTAATCTCTCACTAATCTATCAATAAAAATGACCTGTTCTTGCTCGATCCTGCCTGCTCGTTGCTGCATCGCAGAAATTATCTGATTCTGCAGAGTGCCGTAGTTGTTCGTTATCTCATCCAACATGCTTCTCAGCTTTCGATTCTCATCGTTCATCCGTTCTAGCTCGATTTTGAGTGTAATCAACTACAAAACAAATCAAAATCCTAAATCTTAAGAAATAAATAAATAAATAATCAAGCACCTCAATAGATCTTTAATCCAATCCACTAATTCAATGAATCATGTATAGTCACATTATTCTTGGGTTTCTCTTCAATCACCGATCGACGGCTCCAAGAGTCCAAAGTCCGAAGATGCAATCCGATCTGCAGGACCAGAGATCAGTATCGTTCATTGTTTACCGACAAGGCCATTTGAGCTTGACCCACATGGAATTAGTATCTAGCAATAGCAATGGACACTCAATTTTCATAAATCACCTACATGGGAAAGACTGTATGCAGGTCATTGGTGATCTCCTTAAATTTGTTCATTTTCCATACGGATGGCCCTGTCCTGCAAAATCCAGAATATAACTGCGAGGAACCGGGTTGCACCAGCCACTAACTGCGAGGAAGAAAAATGACCATGAACTTCAGAAACAACACAGTATAAGTGCCTCAGATTTTGAAGTCCCTTTGGAGGATAGTTTGTTTCTTCAAAATACAAAGGCAACTGGTCATGGTCAATTATTTCCATTCCCATCTCCTTTGATGGAAATCACAGGAACGCACACATGGAGCTTTGACATAGTATAGACATAACTAAATAATCAACACATAACGGCTAGGGCTATCATTGGACGGGGGCCAAGAAAACCAAAATTCTGGATAGGGCCATGACGAGCCAAGCAAAATCAAATTTTGGAAAACACACAACCCCACCAGCTAAAAATCCGGGCCCATACCAACCATGGCCCAGCCTGTTGACAGCCTAATGGCAGCTTTGTGTAAAGAATTAAAATTTCACTTGTTCCAAGCCTTCATGTCATGCAAAGAAAATGATTACGTCACAAAAGATTACAGAGTCTAACAGCATCAACATGGCATAAAATGAAGAAAACTTGGTTCAGATGTCTGAATCTCTGATTGAAGCCAACTACTAAAAACAAAAAGATTACACAAAGGAGTGTACACTTGTATTTGATTGGAAAAAGAAGAATACCCACAAGTAAAGAGAGCTCTGCAAAGACTCAAGAACTTACTGGACCAGCTGTTGTACGGTCAAGAGTAATAGCAAAGTACATTTCATTCACCAGTGACAACTTTTCGCACAAGTAAACCTGAAAAATGCAAGCACTAAATTTTCAGTTTTTATATTATGATAATAAATTGAATTTGCAGACAAACAGACATTACTTGAACATTGCCAAGCAACGGTAGCTCAGATAAAGGGAAAGGTATAGGATGTATTCTAAGAAGAAACATGCTTGAACATATTGCATTTGAGCATCCATTGTGTCAGGGGATCACACTAGCCCCATTAATTCATCTGCATGTTCTATATCCGGCACTACTCTATTTTGAAGTACCTAGTGTTGTATTTGTTTGTTTTCTTTTTTCCTTTTTTTCTTTTTTAAAAGTAACTCAAGATTTATTAGAAAAAGGAAAAATGAAAAATTAGCAGCTCAGGATTTATTAGAGAAAGGCAAAATTGAGAAAATCAACAACCCAAGATAAAAGAAAGAGACTAAAAAGAAAACAAAAGAATCAAAATTGGAACAATCAAAAGGCTTGAGGGCCACTCAATGAAATCTTGCTTTGCCAACACCTCGCCAGGGCTGCACTGACAATTTTGAAAGCAACTATTATATCATTCAGCCCAAATTGACCACAAGCATGAGAGATGAGTCCCTACAGAATTTTCCCTTTAGAACTGCACACACCACCATGCCACGCAAGAAAGAATGAATAAATCGAGGGTGGCATGCCCAACAACATTGGAAGAGGTAGAAGAACCTCAACTCCAAATGCTTCTCTCAAACAGGCAATGCAAGAAAAGGAGGTTGCTGTCCCAGAGCACCAAAGGCAAGAGTTGCATACATTTGTTACAAACATGACATCTCCAAAGATTGTTACATGTGAGCACTTTATTCTTGACCAGAAGCCAGCAGAAGGCGATGACTCTGGGTGATCCTTTATATGGCCACATGAACTCTGAGGAGAGCAAAGCACCACTTTGAGGATCAAACATACAATATTCCAGATCTCTCCAACTTCCAGATCCATCCATCCTCTCCAATTTCCAGTGTAGTATTTGTTTCACCATCTTCATGATCATTTTCAGTATGTAACCTTGAGCGTCACTGTCAACACATGATTGAGTTGGGTCATTGTGATCAATCTAGAGAAATTTGGCCTGCAGCATCCAGCTATAAATCACCCTAGGCTGAGAGAGAAGCAATGCTTAGAAGGATCAAACAGAAAATATTCCAGATCTCTCCAACTTCCAGATAATCCATCCCTCTCCGATTTCCAGTGTAGTATTTGTTTCACCATCTTCATGGTCATTTCACTATATAACCTTGAGCATCACTGTCAATCTAGAGAAATTTGGCCTGCAGATCCAGCTATAGATCTTCTGTAAATGAGAATAATTAAAAGACAATATTTGCCTCCGTTCAATTCAACAAATTGTTTTTATCTAGTAGAACTTGCAGGATAGACTCACACTTTTGGGAAAGCAATAATCAAAGTACACTTGTCAGTTAAGATGTTAGAGAAAACTAGCATTATAAAGGACTGATATAACCTTCTGAATCATCTAATTTTAGTGAAAAGCAAACTGCATGCCTCCAATTTGGCCTTCCAAACAGAATCTGAACCCAATCTACTATACCTTTTGAACGTATGCATTAAGCGGAAAAGATCAATAGCCCATGATTACAAATTGAAATCTAATACTGATATGTTAAAATATCAGGCTTTACAACATTCAGTTTCTAATCATGATTACAAATTGAAATCTAATACTGATATGTTAAAATATCAGACTTTACAAGCATTCAGTTTCTAATCTGCAGTACAGAACCTAGACATACTTACTAGTGCAAAGTTCAGGGGCAACAATTGGCACCCCCAAGCAATGGACTTCAAAATACAGCATTATTAATCTTTCCATGAAAAACGGGACTTAATTTACTTAGTCGTTCAACTTCAGTTATGGCTATAAATTATCGCCTTAATAGAAAAAAAACCAAAAACATTATGCTCCATCTACAGAATTATATACAATAAAAAGACAACATTCAGAAATAAAAAGCATTACATTGTCAAAAAATCAGTTTGCAATACTGGAGCCCTCCCAGGGTGTCCACGTTCATGTCACTGTGGTGGGAGATAAATTGCTTACTCTAAACAATCTAAAGAGGAAACTGTTTCATCTTCCAAACAGGTGTGTGACATGCAACAATGAGGAAAATGTGCATCATCTTTTCCTTCCTTGTCTAGTGGCCATGATGTAGAACAAATCTCTTAATATGAGGACTGAACCCCTCCACTGGTGTGCACCCAAAGAGGACTGTTATAGGTTAAAGAGGGGCTGCTTGAGGTGGTAAAGGAATGGTGGAATGACGGGCTTAAAGGGGGCTGCTGGAGGTGGTAAATGAAGGATGGAATGTGCTGAAGTCCCTTGATATACATTGATACACCATCCTCTAACAGCTCGAGCTTTTAGAGAAAGTGGTTGTTTGACATAATGGAGTTAAAGGAGCAGGTTTATGGAGAAGGTTCTAGAGCTTGAAAGTCAAGGGTTGAAGGTCTGATTAGTAACTTATG
This sequence comes from Liriodendron chinense, assembly GCA_003013855.2. NCBI lineage: Eukaryota > Viridiplantae > Streptophyta > Magnoliopsida > Magnoliales > Magnoliaceae > Liriodendron > Liriodendron chinense. The sequence continues at coordinate 366,624 of ML058465.1, read as the reverse complement.
AGAAGTAAAATAGAGCAGGAACCCCTATAACTCCTTCATTCCCCCATTCATTTACCACCTGCAGCAGCCCCCTTTAAGCCCTTCATTCCACACCGGCAAAGGTCACCGTTTAAAAATAATAATAATAATAATAATAATAATAAATATATAAAATAAGGGAAAGGTGAAATTGCGGTTTTACCGCTTGTAGAGACACTTGGAGATATGGCTATGGACCTAGAAGGGGGTGAATAGGACCTTTTTGAAAATCTTTTCGCCTACTTATGCAATTGAACAAGTTTAAGCTAGGTAAGCAAGAACACCTTGGCTTCCAAGCCTTGGTGGGTCCAATCACAAGACTTGCAAGAGTTAAGCAATAACCAACCCTAGTCTAAGCATGCATAGGTAAGAAAATGATTCAACTAATTAAGCTACTAACCTATGCACCTTGTGTAGACTTATGAGATTGGATCAATGAGCTCAAGTCTACACAAGTAGTGAAGGTACATCTTGTGCAAGGATGCCTAAAAAGTGCCTAGCATGCATTCATATCAATCATTCATAATTAAGCAATTAAACTAACAATGCAAAGATATCAATGTGCTCAATAACAATCACAAACACAAGGATGTATAGTGGTTCGACTACGTGTCTACTCCACTCCCGGTTCAAGTACTCAACCCCTTTGAGCACACCGGCATTCACTATCGGAGGTTTTAAATGAGGTTCACCTCTCAACCTTTACACGGAGGTTTTATCGGTTCACCTCTCAACCGTATCCGGAGTTTTAGACATAGGCTGACTCTCAACCTTATCGCACGTTTACTCCCGTGTCGGAGGCTCCCCCTTGGAGACTTAGTTTAGGCCCGGCTGACGGGCCAAGGAACGGCTAACGTCCCTAAGGCGAGTTGACAAACAAACTCTAAAATGGACTCTCAAATGTGACAACTTACTTGTCGGATGAGCCCCTTGTTTAGCGCCGTATTGGGTTGCTTGATCTTTGCTCTCCCGTGCTTCAATCAGCTTCCCTTTGCTCCCTCGATCGTGCCGCCGTTGCGTTGCCAATGCCTCAGCCACATTCGATCAAACACCTTGCATGCGATGCCTTGAAAAGCCCAAGGTGCTAGGAGGATGGGTGAATCTCATACATGGGATGTGTAGGTTGTTCCAACTAGGAGATTCACCTAGAGAGTCTTCTAGAGGTCTTGGACAAAGGATATACCTATGTGGAATAGTGTCACACCTCTAGATTTGAGAGAGGAATCAAGTCATTTCTTGATAGCATTTGAATGCCCCATACTTGTGTTTGAAACACAAGGGATATGACTTGAAAACCTCCTCTTTGAGGCCCCAAATGATGTACAAGATAAGTGTGGAATGGGCTCTCAAAAACTTCTCTACCTTGCCCAAGAATGGAGCACCATATATATAGAAAAGAGGGCTCCAACGGCTCTAAAACGGGCAGAAAACGGTCATAAACGACCTGCCCCGACCGGTCATGACCGGTCGGACTCCCCTGCTGAAGAACCTCAAGTGTATAGGCCACATATATGGGCCGACCGGTCATGACCGGTCGGACCCCCTCACTGGACTGCCTGAACACTGCAGGCCGACCGGTCATGACCGGTCGGCGTTCCTTGCTGGATGAAGGAATTCCTCCAGGCCGACCGGTCATGACCGGTCGGCCACCATGGTTTGTAAACGACCGACCGGTCATGACCGGTCGGCTGGCCATTGCATAAAGCAGCAAGGCTGCTGGCCGACCGGTCATGACCGGTCGGACCAGCCTGGTTCTCCCCACATACAAGCTGCACTCTACTATCTTCAGCCTGTACATAAAGTCCTAGGAAAGGTTGATCAAATGGGACACCTAGGGCCTATCAATGATGCCTAAAGGGTTCTAAATATGGTCAAGGTCATCAAGGATACAAAGGAGATAGGTTTTAGTCGAGGTTAAGGCACCAAGGCATCTCATATACCTGAATCTTCTTCCTTGATGTGGCTGGACGTCTTGAGTCTTCGGTCTTCGTCTTCATTGGGCTCAACCGACACAAGACTCACAGCTGTAAGTGATTGACAAACAAGGTGCACTAGTATGCCACGAAAAAGTGCACTAACAATCTCCCCCTTTGTCAATTACTTACAAAAACTTAACCTACCAAAACAAATTACATGTTCAAGATATTACAATGATAAAGCATAAATTACAGGACTCTTGACATGCCTAAACTAAGCTGCTCCTCTTCAGTTTGCTCCCCCACAACCTGTCAATCCCTGCATCACAAAACAAAGCAAACTAGTTTTGGTGGGATTTGATCTTTCTCCCCCTTTTTGTTAGCAATTGACAAACTATTCTCTCCCCCTTAATGATATACCAATGAAGTTAAGGTAAGAGGAGATAGTGTGTCGCAGTTATAACTATAAGCACATGCTAAAAGGAGAGTGTAGGGTGCATGAATCATAAATACATGGAGCATGCTAAGAAAAACATGATTAACAGGAAGATATAACTATCTAAGCGTAGGTAATCATGCAATATTGGTCAAGGACATACATTTGCAATGAAGCACAAAAGGCTTATAGCCCAATCAACCAACCTCCCCTAATGGTATATCAAGACCAATACTAAGCAAAGATTAGCATACATGAAGCATAAAACTCAAGATGATTAGCTAATCTAAGCAGGAAGACAATATAGCAAGCAAATGTATTAAATAAAAGCAGGGCTAAATCATCAAAATCTGGGCGAATGAGGCTGGAATCCTATGATTTGCCCATACATACAGAAATGAGGCTGAAATCCTATGATTTGCCCATACATACAGAAATGAGGCTGAAATCCTCAGATTTTCCAATAAAAGCATAACTAGCTACCCTCACTAACCATGATAAGTTTGAAAAGCCAAAGGGTAGCAAAATTCCTCAACACCCTCATAGAATGTAGCATGAGGTGAGGGGTTGGGAACTCCTTCTCCTCCTAGAAGGGATAGCGGTTGGGATCCCCTCTTAGATAATCTGGTAAAGGGGTCGTGATGGAGGCCAAGAGAGCAAGATCTTTATGTTGGCTCTCATCATCAGATTCGGACTCCTCCGTATCATACCAAGTAGCAGCCATAGCCTTTTTACCTTTCGGCTTAGGCCCTTCCGGACATTCCGGGGCAATATGGCCACGACGACCGCAACCGTAACAACGGACGGATGAAGATATGGATGATTTGCCTTTATGTTTATCACTCTTCTTGTCCTTCTTGTCACGGCTATTCCCTCTATCAAATTTGAGGAATCTCTTGAATTTTTTGTTCAATTGTTCTTCCTCATCATCCTCATCATCGCTATCATCCTCCGTCTCACTTTTGATTTTCTTGTGTCTGTGAGAGGACTTGAAGGCGATGTTTTTCCTTCTAGAGGGGGCTTTAAAGCCAAGCTCAAAGGTTTGTAGGGAACCTATGAGTTCTTCAACTTTCATTGTATTAAGATCCCTACACTCTTCAATGGTGGTGACTTTAGAAGAGAACCGTTCCGGAAGAGATCTCAGAATTTTCCTACAAAGCCTATGTTCCGGAACCGGATCCCCTAAGCCCCACATATCATTTGTGATTTTGTTCAGTTTGGTATAAAATTCAGTAAACGTTTCATCCTCCTCCATAGTAATATTTTCAAAGAGAGTGGAGAGGCGCTGGAGTTTAGAATTTTTAACAACATTTGTTCCTTCATGGGTAACTTCAAGAATATCCCATGCTTGTTTACTGGTAGTGCAGTTTTGGATCCGACCAAATTCTTCTCTCGATACTGAACAAAATATGGCATTCAGGCCTTTGGCATTATTAATACGTTGAGCTTTTTCATGAGCAGTCCACAATGCCTTGTCTTTTGGCCTGAGAACATCCGGCTCACCTTCCTTGGAAATAGTGACCATTGGGGGTTCATATCCAAAATCAACCATGTCCCTCACATCCGAATCAATGGATTCCAAGAAGATTCGCATTCGGGCTTTCCAGTATGGATAATTTGACCCATCAAAGAAAGGAGGCTTAGTGACGGATGAAGAGTCCTCTCTAGACATATTTTCAAGTTTCTCTTTAGGATCTACCTCTAGGCAATTAAGCCCTTAAAGAGGAACCCTCTCTGATACCAATTGAAATTGCGGTTTTACCGCTTGTAGAGACACTTGGAGATATGGCTATGGACCTAGAAGGGGGTGAATAGGACCTTTTTGAAAATCTTTTCGCCTACTTATGCAATTGAACAAGTTTAAGCTAGGTAAGCAAGAACACCTTGGCTTCCAAGCCTTGGTGGGTCCAATCACAAGACTAGCAAGAGTTAAGCAATAACCAACCCTAGTCTAAGCATGCATAGGTAAGAAAATGATTCAACTAATTAAGCTACTAACCTATGCACCTTGTGTAGACTTATGAGATTGGATCAATGAGCTCAAGTCTACACAAGTAGTGAAGGTACATCTTGTGCAAGGATGCCTAAAAAGTGCCTAGCATGCATTCATATCAATCATTCATAATTAAGCAATTAAACTAACAATGCAAAGATATCAATGTGCTCAATAACAATCACAAATACAAGGATGTATAGTGGTTCGACTACGTGTCTACTCCACTCCCGGTTCAAGTACTCAACCCCTTTGAGCACACCGGCATTCACTATCGGAGGTTTTAAATGAGGTTCACCTCTCAACCTTTACACGGAGGTTTTATCGGTTCACCTCTCAACCGTATCCGGAGTTTTAGACATAGGCTAACTCTCAACCTTATCGCACGTTTACTCCCGTGTCGGAGGCTCCCCCTTGGAGACTTAGTTTAGGCCCGGCTGACGGGCCAAGGAACGGCTAACGTCCCTAAGGCGAGTTGACAAACAAACTCTAAAATGGACTCTCAAATGTGACAACTTACTTGTCGAATGAGCCCCTTGTTTAGCGCCGTATTGGGTTGCTTGATCTTTGCTCTCCCGTGCTTCAATCAGCTTCCCTTTGCTCCCTCGATCGTGCCGCCGTTGCGTTGCCAATGCCTCAGCCACATTCGATCAAACACCTTGCATGCGATGCCTTGAAAAGCCCAAGGTGCTAGGAGGATGGGTGAATCTCATACATGGGATGTGTAGGTTGTTCCAACTAGGAGATTCACCTAGAGAGTCTTCTAGAGGCCTTGGACAAAGGATATACCTATGTGGAATAGTGTCACACCTCTAGATTTGAGAGAGGAATCAAGTCATTTCTTGATAGCATTTGAATGCCCCATACTTGTGTTTGAAACACAAGGGATATGACTTGAAAACCTCCTCTTTGAGGCCCCAAATGATGTACAAGATAAGTGTGGAATGGGCTCTCAAAAACTTCTCTACCTTGCCCAAGAATGGAGCACCATATATATAGAAAAGAGGGCTCCAACGGCTCTAAAACGGGCAGAAAACGGTCATAAACGACCTGCCCCGACCGGTCATGACCGGTCGGACTCCCCTGCTGAAGAACCTCAAGTGTATAGGCCACATATATGGGCCGACCGGTCATGACCGGTCGGACCCCCTCACTGGACTGCCTGAACACTGCAGGCCGACCGGTCATGACCGGTCGGCGTTCCTTGCTGGATGAAGGAATTCCTCCAGGCCGACCGGTCATGACCGGTCGGCCATACTTGCTGGCCACCATGGTTTGTAAACGGCCGACCGGTCATGACCGGTCGGCTGGCCATTGCATAAAGCAGCAAGGCTGCTGGCCGACCGGTCATGACCGGTCGGACCAGCCTGGTTCTCCCCACATACAAGCTGCACTCTACTATCTTCAGCCTGTACATAAAGTCCTAGGAAAGGTTGATCAAATGGGACACCTAGGGCCTATCAATGATGCCTAAAGGGTTCTAAATATGGTCAAGGTTATCAAGGATACAAAGGGGATAGGTTTTGGTCGAGGTTAAGGCACCAAGGCATCTCATATACCTGAATCTTCTTCCTTGATGTGGCTGGACGTCTTGAGTCTTCGGTCTTCGTCTTCATTGGGCTCAACCGACACAAGACTCACAGCTGTAAGTGATTGACAAACAAGGTGCACTAGTATGCCACGAAAAAGTGCACTAACAAAAGGAAGTTCTATGGAGGAGGCCGTGGGTGTGGAATATGGAGAGCCCTCTCTCCACCGTTCACATGGCACATGAGTATATCAAATGAAATGATATTTCTTTTTTTCTTTTTTTTTTAAACCTTGTTTGGTAGGGGGCTTAATTGTATGAAGATTATCAGACTAGCAAAAAAGTAAGGCTGGTTCAATCATCAGCATCAGTGTGGAACACACCATAGCAAACAATAAGCACCACAAAACCAACGAATTCACATGTGACCCACCTAGTGATTTGTTTGGACCCCTGATAATCATGGGTGGGTTGGATGTCACACGAAAATCACATCAGCTGGGCCCACTGTGATGTCAGTGTTACATCCACTCCACTCTGTCATGTGAGCACGTCATCTCAAACAATCGGCCAGATTCAAAACTCCAAGTGGGCCACAACGGTGGCGGATTGAACTCGATCCCGCCACTGAAACCTTATTAGGGGCCATGCTTTCTCTTCATCCTGGTGGGGGAAGCTTTCAATAGTAGCCATTTCCATCCCCACCCTTTCCCATGGTGTGGCCCACTTGAGTTTTGGATTGGACGGTAACACAGACAATCATGGTGGCCCCCACAGAGTTTGGGGTTAACAGGAAACTCGTGTCCCTGTACACGTGGCTCAAACTGAACCCACCAAATTACAGGGCCCACTTCACCCACCCTTTCCCATGGTGCGGTCCACTTTAACTTTGGATCTTCATCTTTTTTCTACCCAATGCCCTAAAACGAAAACGGATGGACGGCGTGGATAAAATACATATATCACGGTGGGCCCCACAGAGCTTGAGCATCTCTTTACAAGTTGAATCTGGACCATACGAATGACGACTCCATTTCGCTACATGGCATCTCGCCGCCTACGCCGCCACATTGTCAACAAGTGGGCCCCATTTTCAAGATTTCACAGCAAAAAATAAATGAAAAAAAAATGAAAAAAACAGAGATGAAGGGAGATAAATACCGGTGATGATCGGTGATGCTCCTCAAGATCGGTGATGCTCCTCGACAATCGGCGCCCCGACGAGAGAGAGAGAGAGAGAGAGAGAGAGAGAGAGATTTGTACCGAAGAGAATGAAGAAAAGAGGGGAAGAGGGGGGTTTTGAGAGTTGCGTGCGTGCGTGCATGCCATCTCTGTTCCGTCCATATGTTTTTCCAGCTCATTTTAGTGGGCCCACCTAGAATGTATGTGCTTTATCTGTTCCGTCCATATATTTTTCCAGCTCATTTTAGTCGTTGACCCCAAATTTTAAGGATATCCAAAACTCAAGTGGACCATGCCACGACAAGCAGTGGGAATAATGATTTCCACCGTTGAAACCTTCCCAAGCCTACAGTGATGTTTATTTGTCATCCAACCTGTTCATAAGATCACATGGATATGGATGAAGGGAAAACACAAATATCATCTTGATCCAAAACTTCTGTGTCCTCCGAGAATTTTTCAATGGTAGACATTCAGTTCACACATTTCTTGTAATGTAGTCCACTTTAGATTTTGATATGCTTCATTTTTTAGCACCATACCTAAAATTTTCTGCTAAGATGGATGGACGGAGTGGATAAAATACGTAAATCACCGTGGCCCCACAGAGTTTACTCCACACGCTAGCGTGTGCGGAGTTACTCAGCACGCAACTGCTTCCAGGGCGTGAATTAGGTGTTACCCCGGGAGCAGCAAAGTGGGTGTTACCCCCACCGTATGGCCCACATGGATGATATTTTGTATATCCATGCCGTCCATCTGTTTCTACAGCCCATTTTAGGATGGCGTTCCAAAAATTATGTAGATCCAAATCTCAAGTGGACCATAACGCTAAAAATAGTGTGATTGATTGCCCCACCATTAAAAATTCCAAAGAGCCCACCGTAAGGTTTTTGTAATGTTTATTTGCAATCCAAGCTCTTGATAATGTCAATAAAGTCTTGATGAAGGGAAAATATAAAGATCAGCTTGATCCAAAACTTCAATGAATCATTTAGGGTTCGTTCTGTCTCTAAGGTTGAGCGGGACCACCAACATGTGTCACACAGTTGGGGCCCACATGCGATGATCAGATCATCCGAACTGTCCAATCTCTGGTGGCTATGAAATCAAGCTCGATTTTTTAAGTTGAATGAGATTCATTAAAAAAATTATTTCCAATGGTCTAAATTTAGCCGTACATATCAACGGTCAGAATCATCGGTCTATATTAAGTTTCCAACTGTGGCCTTTCTATGATAGAACTAACTACATGGACGGTTCTGATCACCGGATTATCTTTACATATGGGTACTAATAGGGTGACACGTGATGTTTATCTTGAGAGTCATGTGGGCAGAACACAATCAAATATTTTGAAACAGGCAAATGATCACTATAGCAATGACATAAAACAACAACAATCGTCCATTCCGATCCCACGTGCCAACCTGGCTCAACAAAGCTCGGGTGGCCCAAAAATAAAAAAATTGATTGACCTTTTTGAGAATTAAAATATATTTAGGTGGCGAAAAAATAAAAAATAAAATGCTTGACGTTTTGAGCAACAGAATATGCTTCATGAGATATTAAATGGGCAAAATGCTGCCGTTGGCTTTTCTCTAAGAAAGTCAAGTTGAGCATTGTGGGGCCCACTGGTGAACCCCACCATGATGATCTAACGAAACATAAAATCAGGCCAATTCAATTGCTGGGTGGGCCACACCATAAAAGACAACACACACCACTTGATATTTGGATCTTCTTCAAATTTTAGATAATGCCCTAAATTGTCTTGAAAAACGAATGGACGGTGTGGATGCATAATACATACATCAAGGTGGTCCCCATGGTAACTCCACGGTGTGGATGCATAATACATACATCAAGGGCCGCACCATCTTGGGTGAGGCTAGGGTCTTATCAAAATCACTCTTTAATTTTATCATTCATTAGTGTCCACCAAACGGATAACTAATTTGCTTTATGATCCATCTATGGTGGGGCATCCATTAGTCATTTGCAAGCCACGTGTATGATTTTCCGGTGCATGTGCATGAACCATCATACTCTTCCAAGGTATGGATTCCTAAATTGTGCTCTTGGACGCTGGACGGTCTGATCTATGAGAATTTTGAGGTTTGGATATTTTACCGTATGGATGACCTGGTGAGTGGTCTAGATCTCATCCAGTGGACCACGTATCGTTCCTTGCATTCCTCTTCAAGTCGGTATAAGCGAAAAAAGCATTAAAAAAGAAAAAAGAAAAGAAACACGCTATTTGCTTCGCACACCGTAAATGTGCAGATGGTGACCAGACCATTATACCTTAGATAGATGGCAAAGATTAACAATTCTGCATATGACTCATTACCTCTTTTTCAATTGAATGTGGACCGTCGCCAGAATCATCTAACCTCTAACCATTCTTATCTTGAAAATCCAAATATCAAGTGGACCATACCACTAGAAAGAGTTCTGATTGAGTGCCACACCACTAAAAATTCGAAAGAGCCCCATCGTAAGGTTTTGGTAATGTTTATTTGCAATCCAATCTCTTGATAATGTAAATAAGGTCTGGATGAAGCGAAAATTTAAAGATGAGCTTGATCTATAACTTTTGTGGTCCCCAAAATGTTTTTAATGATTATTCATCACTCTAATTTCTGTTGGTATGGTCCACTTGAGATTTGGATCTTCTTATCATTTTGGATCACGTCCTAAACTTATACAGAAAAACAAATGGACAGGGATATACAAAAAATACATCAAGGTAGGGGTAACGTACACCCACTAGTGGACCATCACGAGAAAACATTAGTGATTGAATGTCCACTATTGAAAACCTCATAGGGCCCACTGTAATGTTTATTTGACATCCAACCTCTTAAATAGGGCAAAAGTCCAAATATCAGCTTCATCCAAAACTTTCGTGGCCCCAAAGAAGCTTTTAATGGTGGACATTAATTAACATTGTTTCTTATGATTGGGTCCATCTGATCGAGATTTAGATCTACTTGAGATTTGGACTCATACCATAAAATGATCTGGGAAAATGTATAGATGGCGTGAATGAAACACATACATTATGGTGGAACCATAGAAATGGTACACTTGAGATAGGCAATTTGGAATTTTTAATGGTGAGGCACTAAATTACCAGTATTTCTTATGATGTGGTCTACTTTAGATTTGGATCTATCTCAATTTTGGGCTCATACCATAAAATAATTTGAAAAAATGTATGGATGGTGTGGATGAAACACATACATCATGGTAGGGCCCATAGAGCACCAATCAGTACTAACTAGTGGCTAGTCAAGGTATCTAGCTAATCCATGCACACTACTTTAACCGTGTGAGTACCAAGTTGAAATATTTTATGTATATTATATCCCGTTCATCTGTTCTTAAATATCATTTTATGATGCCATACCAAATCTCAAGACTTAAAATCTAAATCTCAACAGCTAAATTAGAGTTTAGGGTCCAATGACTGCACATTTCTTGGATTTTCATGAGGTCAACAAGTCCCAATGCAATTTTGAACAAAACATTTGGATCAATTTAGAATTCTGATCCAGTAATTACTTTATTCTACTCATCAATATCTTCGATTTGACTAGTCACTACTCACCTTGATTGGATTTCGAATGAGAAAGATATTAGGCGGACAAAATTGATCAACAATATGATGGGTCATATCTTGCAATCCAACAGTTAGATTTGACTAAAATTTAATCTAAATGTCTAAAGTCATTTACTATTCAATCTTGACCGATCAAATTGTCCAAAATCTTTCTAGATCTAGACAAACTAATCGTGCCCATTTAAAGAGTGTTTTGGACGGATCTAATTCGTTTCATGTCAGTTTGGGCTGAATTTTGTTCTATAACTTATTCAGCACGTTCCAAATATATTTGACCATTCAGATCAACTTTACGATTACCTGATTATAGAATTTAATCAATCTCATCATTATAAGTTATTCTTGTAATTACACATCATTATACTTAGGCCCTCATTTTTTGTACAAGTGAATTAACTTGTGGGTATGCATAAACCAATATGATAAACTCAATGACTGTAATTTTTTATTTTCAACCATTCAATAAATGTCCACTACTAAATTTTGTCCACTCATTTCAAATTTCTTAATTTTTTTCAATCTCAAAAAAATATTTTTAAATATTTTTTTCAAACATTTCAATTTTGTTAAAAAGCTTACTTTTTTTTTATTTCAAAATCTCAGTCTTTTTTAAAATCCCAATTGTTTTTTTTTTTTCCAAACTTTTGAACTTTTTCAAACCTATCATAAAACATTTTTTTTTTCAAATTTATCAATTCTATTCAAACATATCAATTTTTTCAAGATTTAATTTTTTAAAATGTTTTTTTTATTTATAAATTTCAATTGTTTTTTTCAAAACGTAATTTTTTTCCAAACATTGCCAAAAAATTTCCAAACTTTTAAACTTTTTTCTTTTCTCAAAATCAAAATTTTTTTAAATATTTAATTTTCTTATTCAAAATGTTAATTTTTATGTCAAAACCCCAGTGATTTTTTAAATCTTAATGTTTTTTTTTAAATCTCGATGTTTCTCAAATATCGGTCATTTTCTTTTTTCAAAATCCTAGTTGTCTTTTTTTTTTTAACGTTAGCTATTTTTTTTTCAAAATCATAATTTTTTTTAATGTTGGATTTTCGAGAATTCGACGGTTCTAGACCGTTGACGTTTTAAAGTTGCTATATTCGACGGCTTTAGATCGTCGATTATTTTCGCGCGCTAATTGCCGATTGTACTAATTCGACGGTCATTAACCGTCGAATTTAGGGCATTAAATTCGACGACTTTGGACCGTCGATTTTTTTCGCGCGTTAATTTCGACAGATCCTCCGACTGTTAGTAAGTCGAATTTTAGGTCCTAAATTCGACGGCTTCGGACCGTCGATTTTTTTCGCGTGTTAGGTCCTAAATTCGATGTCTTTGGACCGTCGAAATTTTTCACGCGTTAATTTCGACTGAGATAATTCGACTGTCAGTAACAGTCGAATTTCAGGTCCTAAATTCGACGTCTTTGGACCGTCGAACTTTTTCACGCGTTAATTTCGACAGATAATTCAACTGTTAGTAACAGTTAAATTTCAGGTCCTTAATTCGACGGTTGTGGACCGTCGAATTTTTTCGTACGTCATATTCGACGGTTCTGGACCGTCAAATAAATTCGACGGTTGGGGACCGTCGAATGGTGGAGTCGAATTTAGCTCTTTTTCACGTAGTGTTGCCCATGAAGATTTCAAGAATCGTCCCCACCAGATCAGAAAAAATACTCAACATATAAGGCTGAAAGGTGGTAGGGGGATTGCATAGTCCAAACGGCATCCTTCGATAGGCAAAAGTGTCGAATGGACATGTGAATGTTGTCTTCTCTTGGTCCTCTAGGGCGATCTCTATTTAGTTATACCCTGAATACCCATCAAGGAAGCAAAAGTGGGAATGACCCGCTAACCTTTATAAAATTTAATCAACAAATGGTAAGGGGAAGTGGTCTTTCCTTGTAACCGTGTTTAGCTTCTTGTAGTCAATGCACATTCTCCAATTGGTAGTGACTCTGGTTGGTACGAGTTCATTGTTGGCATTGGCTACAATGGTTATTTCGGATTTCTTAGGCACCACTTGAGTCGGACTCACCCATTGACTATCGGATATTGGGTAAATGGTACCTACATCCAATAGTTTCAACACCTCGGCCTTAACCACCTCATTCATGTTTGGATTGAGGCGTCTTTGTAGTTGCCTAGATGTTTTCGCATTCTCCTCAAGGTGTATGCGATGAGTACAAATCAGGGGGTCTATGCCTTTAAGATCCGCAATTGACCATCCAATGGAATTTTTATGCTCTATTAGAGTGGCTATCAGCCTACTCTCTTGTTCCTCATCTAAATGGGAAGAAATCACCACCAGATATGTCTCATCTCGACCTAAATAAACATATTTCAAATCAGTAGGTAATAGTTTTAGGTCAAGCTTCGATGCCTTGATATTAGATGGAAACGGCTTGTTCTCGCTTAAGGGCAAAGGCTCAAATGGTGCCTTCCATCTTTTATTATCAAGTACCAGTATAGAATCCAAAATGACATCCCTCTTATCATGTCATCATCAATCTCAAGAGAATGGGCCAAGCATGCCTCCAAGGGGTCGGAATAGAATGTCAGGAGGGATGTGTCTTCCATGAATGATTCAATCAGATTTATTTCATGGACCTCGTCATCAACATCCCGTGGTTGTTTGCATAAATAAAAAATATTCAGCTCTAGTGTCATATTTCCAAAGGACATTTGTACCAGCCCGTTTCTACAATTGATAATCGAATTTGAAGTGGCTAAGAAAGGGCGGCCAAGTATGACAGGAATTTGAGCACCGGTTCCCATCACAGGATGTGTATCTAAGACAATAAAATCTACTGGAGAGTAGAATTCATTAATTTGGACAAGGACATCTTCAATCATCCCTCTCAGTATACGAATAGATCTATCAGCGAGTTGAAGTGTGGTTTTGGTGGGTTTTAATTCACCTAACCGAAGTTGTTCATAAACCGAGTATGGGATGAGGTTAACACTTGCCCCAAGATCGAGTAAAGCTTGTTTGATCCGGTAGTCACCTATGATGCATGAGATGGTAGGACTACCGGATCCTTGTATTTTTAGGGCACCTCTTGTTTAATAATGGCGCTCAAATTCTCAGTCAAAAGCACTTTGTTGTGAACATTGTGTTGCCTTTTGACTATACGTAATTCCTTCAGAAATTTGGCATAAGATGGTATTTGTTTTATAGCATCCAACAAAGGAATGCTGATCGTCACTTGCTTAAAAACCTCTAGGATTTTCAGATTTTTATCTAAAGGTTTGGGTGAAATTAACCTTTGGGGAAACGGGGCAACCGGCTTATATTGCCTTTCCGGTTCTTTCTCATATCGCGTGTTGTTCGAGATATCATCCTTATTGGCTATTTCCGGATCATTAGGCTTTGGGGCCGTCACCGGATTAGATTTATCAATTGTTTTGCCACTCCTCAAAGTGGTGATAGCTTGAACATGCTCCGTATTTTGGGAGGATGGGCTGAGGTCTTGTATCTCAAATTAGGTTCTTGGGTTAGGGAGAGGTTGGGCAGGAAGTGTGCCTTTCTCTCTGACACTAAGATGAGATTCAACTCTCACCATTGAAGTTTTCAAATCATTGATGGCTTGAGATGAATTCTGGTTGAATTTTAGTTGTTCTTGCATGAACCCATCGATTTTGTGAGAATTATTCTTATTGTACTCAGCTTAGGCCGAGACGAATGTACTCAATATTTCCTCAAGCGTAGCTTTTGGGTTATTGTTTGCATTCTCTGATGGCCCATTCCTCAAACTGAAATTGGGATGGTTCCTCCAACCAGAATTATATGTGTTCGAGTTTGGATTGCTAAATGGTCGTTGATAATTATTTATGACATTTGATTGTTCTTGTAGAACTTCCTGGAACGCAGAAATTGTAAGACAATCTTGTGTTGCATGTTGGTTACTGGAAAAAATTCCACAAATATTCTCAATTTCCTTAGTCTTTTCTCCCTTCCCTAATTGCATAGCCTCAACTTTTCTAGTGAGGCTAGCTACACGTGCACTTATGTTGTCTTCTTCGGAGAGGACATAGATTCCTCCATTTTCTCTTTGTTGGCTAATCTTGGGATTTGCTTGTTTAGTTGTATCCTAAGATTGTGCATTCTCGGCTAAGATATCAAAATAGTCTCATGCTCCCTCGGCTTCCTTATTCATGAATTCTCCATTGCACATCTTCTCTACGAATTGGCGCATGGACGAAGTCAGTCCTTCATAGAAAAAGCTTATTACTCGCCAAGTTTCATAGCCATGATGTGGGCATATGTTTAATAAGTCTTTGAACCTCTCCCAACATTAGAAGAAGGTCTCATCCTCTTTTTAAGTAAAATTCATGATTAGGCGCCTCAATATGTTTGTTTTATGAGTAAGGAAAAACTTTTTAATGAACTCCCTAGTCATCTCAGTCCATGTGCCGATTGATCTTGGCTTTAATGCATGAAGCCAAGGCTTAGCCTTCTCTTTAAGAGAAAAAGGAAATAACCTAAGTCTCACAACATCATCAGATACGTTTGCAAAGTGCAACGTTGCTATCACCTCATCGAATTCCTTAAAATGTTAATATGCACTCTCATTGTCTAAACCAAGGAACTTCGGAAGGAGTTGAATTACTCTTAATTTTATATCAATATTCCCTGCATTGAATGAAAAAATTATGCATGAGAGAGTACTCGCTCTTGCAGGTTGCAAGTAATCACGTAAAGTTCTAGGTCGAGGAACATTCTCAATCTCATTCTCACCCATTTCGGTTGGCCCAAATTTTGATTGGCCATAGGGTTGGGTTGATTCTCAGTTATACTATCAGACAAAATTAGAGAGTCTAAATGTTTCTTAGCACGTGGCTCCTTATCAATCTCTTCGACAATTTCCCCTTCACTAATGAGTCGGTTATTAGAATCCCTAACCCAATGTGGCATGCGAATCTCAGAAAAATAAAAGAAAAAGGGTTAGAAAAACCTAATTGAAGTGACTATTCAACTCCTAGAATCCCTGCAAAAACAGAACAAAACAAAATAAAACAAACTAAGTTAGTAGGACTCCTAAAAATCTTAAATATAAACTATTTTTAGAAATTTTGTAAAAACCGTCAAAATTCCTAGGCAACGGCGCCAAAAACTTGTTCGCTTCCCCAAGTGTAGGGTTGCGATGTAGTAATAATTCGCTAGAGACCGAGATTGTTCTTAGGGACTTGTTAGGAATTCACAAAATTACTTCTAATATTCTCTAATTGAGAGCTAACCAAACAAATTTCTAGAATTGAACGTAGATAGAATTCTTAAACTAAAAGTGAATGTGATCAATATAAAAGAGCACTAGGGGTCGAAGGATCCACTTGTAGCAATCCTTGATGCATAATTCACTGTGGTTTCCCAATTACACAACTAGAATCAAAATCAAATCCTATCTAGTCGGATGATAGAGCGGTTGTAACATACAATCTGTCACATGTGTGATTTATATACATGATTCCCTCAATTCAAGTTAGGACTAATCTGTTAAGCATGTCTCCAAGCTTTCTAGTTGTTCAAGTTGGAGGAGCTCTTCTTCTTCAAAAGATTCGAGCATATTTACCTCGAAGAGCTCATCGTCATCAACATCTGTATGCCTTTTGGCCAAGTGGAACACATTCACCTTTAATTTCATGTTCCCAAAAGATAATTGCATCACCCCGTTCCAGCAATTTATGATTGCGTTTGATGTAGCAAGGAACGGGTGGCCTAAAATCACTAGTATTTGAGTGCTAACATCTATAATTGGTTGTGTCCAAGATGATAAAATCCACCGGGTAGTAGAATTTGTCAACTTAGACTATAACATCCTCAACTATCCGTCTTGGTACACGGATGGATCTATCAACGAGTTATAACGTGGTTTTGGTAGGTTTTAATTTACCAAGACCCAATTGCTCATATATCGAGTACGGGATCAAGTTTACGCTTGCCCCCAAGTTTAGCAATGAACGCTCAATCCGATAGTCACCAATGATGCAGGAAATTGTGGGACTACCGGTATCCTTGAATTTTGAAGAGGTCTTTTGAGTGAGAATGGCACTCACTTGCTTATTAAAAAAGGCCTTCTATTGCACATTATATTTGCGTTTAGTTGTGCATAGGTCATTTAGAAACTTGGCATAAGAGGGGATTTGTTTGATGGTATCAAGCAATGGAATGTTAATCTTGACTTGTCTGAAAATCTCTAAAATATCATGAGAGTTTAGAGAGATTTTGGAGCAACCAATCTCGAAGGGAATAGTGCTACGGGCTTGTAAACGTGTTCCGTTTCTTGTGGGGCTAAGTTAGATCCGTCCTCATCCTCAGAATTTACCAAATCATTAGGCTTGTTGGCCTTCACCGGAATAGATTTGTCAATTTGCTTACCACTTCTAAGAGTGTGACGGATTTGTCTTGCTCCATATGTTGGTTGGGGGGATTAGGGATGCTTACTTCATGTAATTGCTTTGGATTGGGCTGAGGTTAGGTCGGAAAGGTCCCTTCCCTAGCATTCAAGCGGCCCTTAATCTCATCAACCGAGACTTTAAGCTCTTAGAACATTTATTGATTTGATTGATTGATTGATTTGTGTTTACCCTTGCATAAACTCCTTTAAAGTATCTTCCATTGAGAATTAAGGTGGGGCCATATTTTGCATGGGTAGCCCTCCTTGAGAGTTGGTAGGATTGCCTGTGGGAACATTCTTCCAACTGAAATTTGGGTGGTTCTTCCAAGTAGAGTTGTACGTGTTACCTACTGGTCCATTAAAAGGCTGTTGATATCCATATGTGGCATTTACATGTTCTTGTAACACCTCTTGAAATGCAGGAATTGTAGGACAATCTTGCATGGCATGTATATTGGTGGCACAAATTCCACATATGTTCTCAATAGCATCATTGGACTTTGAAACTCCACTCTTGCTAAGTTCCATGGCCTCGACTTTTCTTGTGAGGTTAGCTAGCCTTGCATTCACATCATCTTCCTCCTTAAGGATGTAAATCCCTCCTTTCTCTATTTGTTGAGGAGGCTTGTGGTTATTAGATTTGTCCAAAGTATCCCATGATTGGGCATTCTCGGCCAACATGTCTAAGTAACTCCAAGCCTCATCTAGATTTTTACATATAAACTCGCCATTGCATATCATCTCTACGAATTGGCGCATATTGGAACTTAATCCATCATTAAAGAAGTTTATGATTCGCCAACTTTCGTAGCCGTGATGTGGGCAAGCAAGTAGGAGGTCCTTAAACCTTTCCCAATATTGGAAGAATGATTTATTCTCTTTAACCGAAAAATTCATTATGGCTCTTCGAAGGGTGTTTGTTTTATGAGTTGGGAAGAACTTTTTCAAGAATTCTCAAGTCATCTCATTCCATGACCCTATCGAGTGTGGTCTAAGAGAGTGGAGCCAACTCTTGGCTCTTTCTTTCAATGAAAAGGGAAAAATTTTAAGTTTGATGACATCTTCTAAGACATTTGCATATTGTAAAGTAGCCACCACTTCTTCAAATTCCTTTAAGTGTAAGTATGGGCTCTCAGAGTCTAGCCCATGGAACTTTGGTATGAGTTGAATTATACCATTATACCCGGCTTTATATCGATGTTTCCTCCGGTTGTTGGGAGAATCAGACATGAAGGTGTTGTTGTACGAGCCGGTTGTAGGTAATCTTGTAAAGATCTCATTGGAGGAGCATTGTGCACTTCATTCTCTCCTACTCCTTCATGATTTGTATTTGTGGTTGGAGTAAGGTGGGGAGGATTCCCTAATGGAATTTGATCCATACTTCCCAAAAATTCACGATGTTCTACAGATTTTTGGACTCGTCTATGAACGGAGAGTGGTGCAACTAAACCACCTTCGATTTGTTGTGAGACGATTGTTGTGGTCACGTTCCCAACGGGACATAAACCACATAATTCAAAATCTAAACTAATCTTGAGTCCTAAAATCTAAAAATAAAAACTGAAAACTGAAAGAGTTCAAGTTGGAAGGATAGTACTCGATTTTCTTGAACTAGAAGAACTTCTTATAAAACAAAACAAACATTGTTAGTTCTATAATTCAGAAAAACTAATTCTAAGAAAATAATAAAACCTAACTACTTCTACTCTATAGCCACTAAAATAATTTAGAACCGTTTAATCTAGCTTCCCCAGCAGCGGCGCCAAAAATTTGTTCGCTCGCCTCAAGTGCAAGGCTGCGATGTAGTAGTAATAATTCTCGATAAGACCGAGGTCGATCCACAGGGAATTAGGTAAACCAATTCAAATTGTTCCAGCAACTTCAAATTCAATGAATTAAGGATTTCAAGTTTATAAACTAACTTAAAACAGTAGTTGTAAAAATCTGTAATTAAAGGGAGCTAAGGCTTTCGAGGATCCACTTGTGATAGCCCTCATGTGAATTCATTCATCCAAGCATAACACAACTAGAATTGAAGTTCTATCTCTCTTCTAGTAGGAAAATATGGCATTCAACACAAACAATCTCTACTCAAGTTGAAGAATAAGGTTCCAGTTCTAATGAAGCATGTAGAAGTCGAATATGTAGCCTTCGAAGTAACGACCATGCCAATGGACTATGGTACGCTCTAAGGTTACAACAATTCGAATCTAATCAATCCAAACATGATAATCTCAGAGAATTGCAAGGAACTCATGTCCGAAGCACATGAACTCTCATAAAACATCCAAAAATATCGACTTTTATTCAAACTAGAACTTAAAAATTCAAACTTTAAGCAAAGTACTTGAATTAGAACGAATCCAACATGATAACTACTCACAAGCTTCACCTCTTAGCCTTAGCTAAGAGTTTCTAGCTGAGCATCATCATGCTTCAACTAGAATTTAAAGAAAAACTAAACAAAAAAACATAAAAAATTAGAAAAAATCCTAGTTAGAGGAGTTGCGGTCGCTCCACAATGCTCTCCCTTGCCCCCCACAAACTTAGAAATCTTCTAGGATACCTTAGCAAGGATGCCAATGTGTCCTTCTATAGAAAAATTCACGAACTGCCTTGGATTGTGTAAAAACTTACAAACTTATATCGGTTGTCGAGCGCTAGTCGGGTGCCCGACCGTGCTTTAATTCGGTCCTGCAGCTTTTGATGAAAATTCACTTGAATATCGGGTGCCCGACCAAGTGTTGGTCGGGCGCCCGGTCAGGTCCAGAACTGTCCAACGGGTTCAGCAGAATTCTCCTAATTTCGGGCGCCCGACCATGTTTTGGTTGGGTGCTCGGTGGCCTTCTGTTATGAATGCTGAAATCCTCTTTTCTTCTGGCCGATCTAGGTCTTTCTGATGCGATTCTTCAGGGCTTCTTTTCAGTGTCTTCAATGTGGTTCCAAAGGATCCTTTTAGCAACAAATTCATGACTTCTCTCTCTCATTCCTACATACACAAAACAAGCATTAGATGGGTCTTTTAAGCATACAAACCATGCATGCAATGTGATGTAATGGGCTAGAAAATGTATAAAACGGAAGCTTAACAGCCGGTTAGCACTCCATTAGCCAACCACTTCAAGCTTTCTAAGCAGCAGGGGGCTAAGATGCAGGAGGAACGAGAATACGTGGCTAAAGTCCCATACGCATCAGCTATAGGGAGCCTCATGTATGCTATGGTTAGCACAAGGCCAGATATTGCTCAAGCAGTGGGACTTGTTAGCAGGTTCATGAATGACCCAGGGAAGGAGCATTGGGAAGCTGTGAAGTGGATTCTCAGATACCTGGTAGGTACTGTGGATATAGGGTTGTGTTATGGAGGATCGGAAATCGAGCTACAAGGCTACGTCGATTTAGACTTAGAAGGGGATATTGACAGTAGAAGAAGTATTATAGGGAATGTCTTTACTCTGGGTAGTGCTGCAGTCAGTTGGATCTCTCAGTTACAGAAGATAGTGTCCATCAATACAACGGAAGCAGAGTATATTGTAGCTACAGAAGCGTGCAAGGAGATGATGTGGATGCAGGTCTTTATGGAAGAGTTGGGGAATAAGCAAGCAGATTGTAAGATGTATAGTGACAGTTAGAGTGCAATAAACTTGGCTAAGAATTCAACCTTTCATTCAAGGACTAAGCATATTGACATCAGATATCACTTCATATGTTCATTACTAGAAGATGGATCGATTGCTTTGGAGAATATCCATACAAGTGAGAACCCTCCGGATATATTGACTAAGGCAATCACACGGGAGAAGCTGAAGCTATGTTCAGCTTTGATTGATCTTCAAGCTTGAAGACGGGGAGGTGGTGCACTCCGGATGTAGAAGACAAAAGATTATGGTGATGTGTCTCCAAGTGAAAAATTGTTGGGGTGTGGAGCTAATCACACCAGTCAACTAGGAAGTGGTCGGGCGCCCGGCGGTCAGTGGACCGAGAGCCCGGTGCCCAAGGCGGGCGTCCAACCAAGTTTGATCGGGTGCCCGATATTTAGCAGTTTTCCCCTTTAGTTCGTTAGACATATGTTGCATTGGCCGGGCGCCTGACCAAGCCTGACCGAGCGCCAGACCGGCCGCGACTTGTTGTGCGGGGTTTCCTATTTTGAGACCTATTTTCGAATTTTACTATATAAATGGGTGTAATCCTAAATTCGTGTACGAGATTTGGGTTTCTATATGTCCAAGGTGAGAAAGAGAGAAAGGGTTAGCAAAAAGGGCCATCTTTGTGCATGGGAGCATCAGAAAAGGTGAGTAGATTCATTGTAACTTCGTTTTCTTCATAGTGGAGCTTTGTACCGTGGTTTTTTACCCTCGTTGGGATTTTTCCACGTAAATTGTCTTGTGGATTGTTGGTTTGTTTCAATTCCTCTTCTAGTTATTATTTCTTCCTGTTGGTCGTTTGTGGGTGAGGTCGGAGATTGGATCTTGGTTCACCGGCGTTGTTGGCATGCTGCGCAACACCATAATGATATGTGTCCGTGATTTATGGTACATACCATGTACCAAACACACGTCCGGGAGTTTCTGTCGCAACTCTTTCTCTGTGTGTTCGAGGAATAAGAGACTACTTATTATTTGATTTTCAGGCAGAGTATGATGATCCATGCATTCACGCAACTATTTTAGACGTGGGATAAACGTACCAAGATTCAAACCATCTAAATGATGGGCCCCACTTTGATTGGGAAACGGTTTAAGTATCAGATTGAAAGGACTATCCTAACCTCGTTGATGGAAAATTGTTCGTAGAGTTCCAATCGCCGAACCCATTTCTTAATGTGTCCAATGCATTTGAGTATTCAAGCAGTTAAAGAGGTGGGCCACACGATGATGATAAGCTGGGGGAAACCAGATTGGTGCACTGATAGAGCAGTAGAATGTCAAAATCAATGGGCAGCAGATGGTATGAATCATTAATTGTATAAATGTAGACCACCCAACGAATATATTGGACTGATTTTCATACCACCGTATCATCATGACATGGCCCACTTCTTTTGTCATCATGTCATGTCTAAATTGAACGAATGCTAACATAGGGCCGGGCTGGCCCACAGGCTTTTTAGCCTCGCCGCTGCAGGCCGTAATTGGTTGGAATACAAGACCCAAGGGACAGGCTTGGACAGACTGATTATACAATTGGCCCCATGGCCCTGGACCAAGCCCATTTCAGGGCATTTTTATAGTATATATAATGCGTGGAGGGGCACGCTTAACGTATGGCCTGGATGCTGCACAAAAGTGGATGCGCTATTCACCTAGTGAAGGATGTTCCTAATATCAACCTGATTTTTTTGGGTATCTCATTTTCACGGTGGGACATTTTTTTTTACTTTCTGGATGGGTGTCATACAAACATCACAGTGGGCCCCACAAGCCAAGTAGTTGGATGTACAACTAGTTTATGATCGAGAATTACCGATATTTGAATATTTCAACCCTTAGTTTGTCTAATGTTTTCTTTCGAATATGGGTCAACTACTTAAAATGTTATTTTGAAGGCCATCCATAAGGTCGTCCAATCTTAAATATTATTTTAGTTTTCAACCATCCATTATATGGTCCATCGTACAAATTTTGTCGATTACTGTAAAATAGTCCTAAATTCAGGCTGTTAAAGTAAAGAGTCAATAAGTTCTGACCTATTTACAAGGGCTGATTACAAATTCATCCTATATTCCCTAGATTTAAGTGGGCCATAAAATTCTCCATCATCCTCTTGTCTTAATGCAGGGCTGGCAAAATCCCGACCTTAAGTTGTGAGACACACTGCGTGATGTTGGAAACAGAAGTCATAAATCCTCATTGCACGGGGCCACCGGGCGGCCGGTCACAACGAATTTTAAGCAGTAAAGCTACTAGACCAAAAATGGACCATCCAGCCGGCCGGCCGGACAATCGGTCGGCAATGTCCTATGGCAACACGGTTTCTTGCGTGGTATTACGCATAAAGGTTTCAAAATCCTTTTTTCTACCTATTTAAGGGGTAATACGGAATTAGAGATATCCAAGGTTGCAAAGGGGATTGAAAGAGCTTCTTGGTGAGAGAAAGAGCTTGAAGAAAAGGGTTTTCTTCTTGGGGTAGCTTGGATTTCTCTTGTGGGCTTGGTTTTTTGGGGCCTTGGGTTCCATCTCTTGTGACTTTTGATATTATAGTGGATTGGTGTCGCTTTGTGCTGTGGTTTTTTACCCGTGAGGGATTTTCCACGTTAAATTTGGATTGTCTATGTGTGGATGGTTGCATGCATTGTGTTGCTTATTTGATTCAATTTGCTGTTTGTGTTCGGTTTGCTTCCACTGTCGGCCCTCCTACCCCAACAACTAATATTAGAATGATCGTTGGGGTGTAGCAGAAATTCGAATCTGAGACAAGAGCATAGCATCGGGCATGAGGTTCGACATAGAGAAGCATTCGGGGAAAAACAATTTTGAACTTTGGAAGGTGAAGATGAAATGCCTTCTAGTTCAGCAAGGATTGCAAGGTGTGCTCCTTGAAGAGCGACCAAAAGCTACGAAAGAGGAAGAGTGGAAGAATATTGATAAAAAGGCCAATGTCTCAATCTAATTGTGCCTGACAGATGAGGTCCTGTATAACGTCATGAAAGAGAAAGACTGCGGCTAAAACATGCATGGGTGAAGTTGAAGTATATCTACGCGAAGAAATCTCTGAAAAATCGCATATATTTGAAGCTTCAATATAATTTGAGGATGGCGAAGGGGGCCAATGTCGAGAGCCACATCAACAATTTCAATAGGTGTATTTGAAGTTGATGGATGTAGATGAACCGATAAAAGACGAGGATGAAGCGTGCGTTTATCCTGTTAAATTCTCTTCCAGAATCATATGAGTCGCTCAAGGACTCTTTGTGAGCAGGTAGGGAGACTATTGGCGTAGAAACCGTTATCTCAGCCCTTCAGGCGAAGGTAATGAGAAGGAAAAGTGGTGGCATGGGTCCCTCTATGGATGAGGCACTGGTTATGATGGGGAGGAATTCTGAGCGGGGTGGAGGATTTCCTTTATTGAGATCTAAATCAAAAGGCAAGTGGATGAATGATGTGAGATGCTGGAATTGTGGGGAAGAAGGACATGTGAAGAGAGATTGTTTGAATCCCGAAAAGAGGCAGGAGAAATCTGGAGATTCTTCTAGGGAGGGAATCAATACCGTAGAGGACTGTGGTAACCGTTGTAATGTATTGACTGTATCCGGTATAAAGTCTCTTGGTGGAGAGTGGCTCTTGGATTTAGATGCATCATGTCATGTATGTCCTGACCGAAGTTCATTCATGTCATATAAGGAGTATGATGGTGGATCGGTGTTTGTGGGTGATGGTTACTTTCGTAATGTGGTGGTGATTGGTTCAGTGCGCATTATGATGTTCGATGGAGTCGAACGGATCCTTGAAAGTGTAAAGCATGTCTCTAAGATGAAGAGGAATGTGATATCTCTTAATGCACTCGAGGCGAAAGGGTACAGGTTCATCGTCTGTGATCAGTATTGTAAAGTGGTGAAGGGAGCACTCGTGATGATCAAGGCACAAAGGTGCAATAATCTTTACAAGGTGATCGGGAGCACAATTCACGGTGGAGTTGCGAGATCGGCAACGGGATCTACGGTTGTTCGTGTGTGGCAAGAGAAAAAGTGCCACATGGGAAGAGCAACAAGGCGTGTGACAATGCAAGGATAAAGTCGATGGGGCACGAGAAGCGACGGGACTATAATGATGACAAAGTAGAAGCGGAGGTTGTGCATGGCAAGGTGGTGCATGATGATTTGAATCGTGGTAGAGTTTTACATAAATGCCTTATGGTAAATTTCTCTCCCTATATTTTTAAATGAAGCAAAGTTTTAGTCATCTGAAAAACTATATAAGTGCAACCTTTAAAAGAATATAACACTCTTTAACTATGGTGTGTGTACAAGAACATAAGATAGTTGGTCCCTTGGCTTTAATTACAACCTCACTTAGCTTCATTGAGGAAGAGTGTCAACAACCTCTCATACGTGCCAATTGCTCCTTCAAGCGTGTCAATAGCCCTCCTCCGATCCTTCACCACTACACCCAAACACTCCTCCAACCCCATCACCTCCTTCACCGGCCGCCGTTGCATAGTTATCTCCCTACCTGAAAATTCTCTGAAATCATCACCGGGTCACACCCCAGCCCCATCATTAATACTCATTTTGCTGCCGCTGTTGCTGCTTGCAATTCCTTTCGCCACCACAAGATCGCTAATGGCATTGCTTCTCTCTTGCCCAACAACCCTAATCACCTTACCACTCTCCACCTCCCACAGCTTAATGCTTCCATCTTCTGAAGTCGACACAAGACATTGATCTTGGTTTGTCATTGCTAAGGCTGTCACGGCCCCGTTGTGCTCTTGGGCCCATGCCGCTACCTCTACGTACGTCTGCATCTCTATCTGTTCTCAATTGTCTCCTCCTGCTTACCACCTTCAATTTTCCAACATACACCCTCCCATCGGCACAACCGGCGTAAAACTCTGACATTGTGGGGTCCATCACTACACACCAAATCATGCACAGGAAATGCACGGTACGCATGTGAGTGCCACTCGCCAAGCTCCAAAACTTGCATGTGCAGTCTAAGGAGCATGAAACTATTGTTCTATTACATCCGCCAATGCTGGACTCAATGGCTGTTATCGACAATGCATGCGCAGGGAAGTGGTCAACGCAAGTTGAGAGATGTTAGAATTATCTTCCGAAGGGGCGGTGATGGTGGCGTCTGAGAGCCGCATGATTGGGAGCACTGCAAGTCTGCAATAACACCATCATCCCCACCAGAGATAAGGAGAGATCCATCAACCTCACCATTGATCTTGAGGCATGTGATGGGCCTACGGTGTATGGTAAATGAACGGAGGAGGTCGCCACAGAGAGGCCAGAGGGAAGAGAGAGAACGTGAATTTGACCAGAGAGGCCACCACAGAAGAGGTATAAGCCATCGGGTGTGGCCGCAAGGGGTGCAACTGGTTCGGGGATGGGTAGGTAGCGGAAGGGGGCAGAAGACCACCAGTTGTAGAGGCAAATCATAGAGGAGGATGTGGTGGTGGCCGAGATGTGGGAGGTGGCAATCAATGTCTTTCCGGCGAGGGTGAGACCCTTGCGTGGAGATGATCGGCTGCCATTGGAGAAGTAGGCCAAAGCGTTGCCTGTATCTGCATCATAGGCCGTGATGGGACCCTCTGGAGAGCTTGCAAGAAGGATTTCCCAGCAAGATGACGCCATTTTTCCTGGCCGATTCATGTTTCTAGTCACAAGAAGGATGCATTTATGCATAAATAATTTAAATATGAATAGGAAACATTACAATCAAACACCTATAATTATAATATAATTACAGTTTTTTTCTTTTCTTTTTCCTTTTAATTTTTACACACATGCAACTCGGGCACTCGAACCCACAACCTTAGTGTTAAAATTAGAGTTATACATGAACCAAGCCAGCTCAAAAAGCACGCTCGGCTCGGCTCGGCTCGATAAAGCTTGGTTAGCTCGATTCGTAGGGTGAACAAGCCAAGCCAAGCCTATTTTTGGAACTCGTTCAAAATTCGAGCCAAGCTTGAGCTTGCCCGAACTCGATTCGGCTTGATTTGAAACCAGGCTCGAATGTATATATATATATATATATATATATATATATATATATATATATATATATATATATATATATATATATATATATATATATATAATCAAAACGAGCACCCCTTTTGTTGCCCTAATCTCTACATCCAGTCGACGAGCGCCTCCCTTTAGCGCGTAGCCCGCTCGGCGCCCCAACGCCCTTCCTCACCGACTATCCAGAGGCTGTCCAGCAACACACCTCTCTCTCTCTCTCTCTCTCTCTCTCTCTCTCTCTCTCGCTCCCTCCCTCCCTAGATGGTTAGCGTGCGCCTACCTTGAAAGCTCGAGCTCAGATCGGCTTGACCTGGCTCGAATTTGACTCAAAAACTCATCCAAATCAAGCCAAGCTATCCAATTGAGCTCGATGACCAAGCCGAGCTAAGCTCGAACCCAACCACTTTACTGGTCGAGCCAAGCCAAGCTGGCTAAGCTGGCCAAGCTCGATTTGATTCAACTCGTGCACAACGCTAGTTAAAATGCACACTCTCTGGTGCAAGCCATGGGTTGGAGCCCTAGTATAATTACAGCTACATCACCTATGATGCTTGATATGCTGGCATTCAAAAATTATAGGCATGGCATGTATAAACTCAAATAAAATCAACTGGATTGTGCAACACAGTCTTGAAGTTACAACCCACTTGTTTTGAAAATAGGATGGTTATTTTTTATTTTTAACTGTCTAATAGATGTCCACCAATTAGATGGTCAGATAATCAAATTAGCTTAATTTTTTATTCATGATACATCAGCACTGGACACCATACTTTGGAGGTTTCATCTGACTACTTGTATACAACTTCTAAGTAATTTTTAGCGCCTGTGTATCATCTATCTCTGTTAGAGTATAGAAGTATTTTTTTTTTTTTTCCAAAAAAGTTAGATTTATTAAAAGGTATTTGCGATATCTAAGTGAATAGATTTATTAAAAGGTATTTGCGATGTCTAAGTGAACTCATTCTCTTGACCCTTAGACCAAATGTATAAAAGAAAATCTTATAAAATTAATAAAGTGTAATTGTAATTAAATAATTAATGAGTTGTTATACTACAATTTTTTCATATAAATATAGAGAATAAGTTACAGATCTGCTAGTTATAAATTTATTTTGGACGTAATGTACGGCTGAGATCAATCAATTTGATTGCCTAACTGAACTGAGATGCAACTAAGAGCACTGTTAATTTACGGTGCTCTGAGAGCCCTAAAATATAAAAGATGCTTAATGACAAATTTCAAGATTGTTGACCAAAATATGAGTGGACCCATTAGAGATGGCCACTTATATGACCTTTGGCCGGTTGAATTTGGATAGCTAAACATTGTATTTTAACCGTCCATTTGATATCCAACATTTCCATGGTTAGGATCGTCCTGTCAATGCAATTTCCCAGATATCCACCATTCATTATGAGGTCCACCACCATTTGGTCAGTTCAAATTCTTGTAGATAGATGGTTGCCATAACCATAGTGGATGGATCACAACCATTTTGCATGTTGGTGAATTGTACCGAGTCTTGAAACGGAAAAGTATCTTCTTTGGAAAGAGGGGAACAAAAAGTCCTGAAATGCCGTTAGAAACAAGGCGCATTTAGTAATGATTCATGGGTTTTTTTACCACGGAGCTTCTGGCCGCTACTGGTTTTACCAGATAATGCCTCCGGCTTCTCGAAGCAACTGAAAGTGCTCACCGGCACGTGAAATGACCACCATGTCCTCATCATCATTTTACTAAAAAAAAAAAAATGGAGTTAAATTTCAAGGAGCCCAGATCGTGCATTCACCAGGTTTATCAAGCTGTTATGTTCAAATAAACTTAGGCTGATCTAATCATTAGATGGGCCATACATAAATTTAGGAGAGTGGATTAGGTGTGGGCCAGTCCCACCCAAGACGGTGTGGCTCTTACGGTAGGGATGACCTTGATGTATGTACCCTATGTCCATGCTGTCCATCAGATTTGACCGATCATTATATGGCATGAGCCCAAAAATGAAGCAAATCCAAATCTCAGGTGGCTCATGCTTTAGGAAACAACAGTACTAATGGAACGCCCTATCATTAAAAACTTACTAGGGCCCACCATAATGTTCTCCATAATGCTCATTTGCCATCCAACCTGTTGATAAGGTCAATACGCCTAGATGAAAGGAAAAAACAAATATTTACTTGATCCAAAACTTTTGTGGCCTGTTAATGGTTAATCACCTATGGTGTGGTCTACATGAGAATTAGATCTACTTCATTTGTGGGTTCATGCCATGAAATGATCTAGAAAAATGGATGGACGGTGTGGATATAAAATACATACATCAAGGTGGGCCCCACAGTAAGGACCGCACACCTAATCCGCTCTCTAAATTTAGAGGGTTTTGGTTGGGTGGTGTATATTATTATCTACAGTGTGGCCCACCTAATAGTTGAACTTGCCTTTTTTACTCGATCGGAATTGTTGGATGCATAATTTGAATGTCGGACGAAAATCATTTGGGCCCACAATGCCTCAACTTAGAAACCCTTTTAAGTGAATATTAACGGAGGTATTTTAGTCATTTTACTCACCGAATAGCTCGAACAGCACTATGCTGCACTTCTAAAAGGTGGAGGCAGTTTTTGGTAAATTCATAAGTTGTGATTATTTTTCACTAAAAAACCCTAAAATTAATTATAAGTTATTTCTGATTTCTTTTACAGCCACCAATTTTAATAATAAAATAATATTTCTCTTCAAAATTCATGAATTCACTAAAATCAGTGGATCTACTCTTGTAAGTCAACAAACCCAAATAAGAAATCCACAAAAAAAAAAAAAAAAAAAAAAAATCAACAAAACAAATTATTTTTATCACTTTAAAATTCCTACTATTTTCTACTATTTTGAAAAAAATGCATATTTATATGTATGATTTCAAGGAAGAAATGATTAGGTCTAAGTGTATATAAACAAAATAAAATTTACAGCAGATTATATATATATATATATATATATATATATATATATATATATATATATATATATATATATATATATATATATAAAAGAGATGGCAAGTTGTTACCTCAGATTTGAAGGGTTTTCAGATACTTGAATGGCCGAAGCTGGAAATTCGAAAGGTTTTGCTCTGATTTCAGATTGTAAGAGAGTTCAAAACATGCGAAGATGAAAGAAAAGGAGAAAAAAACAAATCTCATGCCTCTTTAGTTTGGGAGCGGATTAGCTGTTACCCGGATAACAACTCAGTGGGTGTTAATCTTATCGTGGGGCTGACATTCATGCATTTTTTTGTATATCCACGCCGTCCAATCGTTTCTTCAGACCATTATAATATTTTCTACCAAACATTAAGAAGATCAAAATATCAGGTGGACCACACTACAATAAACAGTTGTGTTTGAGTGCCACACCATTCAAAATTCCAAAGGGCCCATCATGAGGTTCTAGTAATGTTTATTTTCCATCCAACCTTTTGATAAGACCTGGATGAAGGGAAAATGTAAATATCAGCTTTATCCAAAACTTTTGTGGCCTGGAAAATGTTTTTAATGGTCATTCGTCACTGTTTCTAATAGTGTGGTCTAACTGTGATTTAGATCTTCTTAAGTTTCAAGATTTCGTAATAAAGTGAGATTCAAAAACATATGGACGGTGTAGACATACAAAAAAAAATATCAATATGGGCTTGGGCATGTATGAGAAGGTGACTTCTTTGAACTCCTCGATCAGATTGTCAAGATACACATGATACGATATCAACTTCTCGTCCTTAGTTTTCCATTCACCATTAGTTTGATTGATGATAAGCTGTGAGTCTCCAAATACTCGTAGCTTCTTGACGCCCAAGATTATGGCTTCCCTTAAGCCAGCGATGCATGCTTCGTACTCTGCCATGTTATTGGTGCACTCGAATGCTATGCGCCTTAAGATGGGAATAGGGACATCATCTGGAGAGTAGAGGATCGCTCCAATACCACTCCCTTTAGAATTTACTGCGCCGTCGAAGAATAACGTCCACTCATCTTTTTTCTTCTTTTCTTCCTCTTCAATGAGCAAGAGATCTTCATCAGGGAAGAATGTCTTGAGCGGTTGATAATCTAGGAGGGAGTGGGCCGCTAGATGATCGGCAAGGGCCTGCCCCTTGATTGCCTTCTGAGTGATATAGGTGATGTCGAATTCAGACAGGAGTAGCTGCCATTTAGCTATCCTTCCAGTGAGTGTCGGTTTCTCGAACAGGTACTTGAGCGAATCCATGTGAGCGAGGAGGAGAATAGGGAATGCAATCATGTATTGACGGAGTCGCTGAGTTGCCCAGACTAGGGCGAGGCAAGTCTTCTCGATCGGGGAATACCTGGTCTCGTAGTCGGTGAACTTTCGACTCAAATAGTATATTGCTTGTTCCTTCTTCCCGGTTTCGTCGTGCTGGCCGAGGACACAGCCAATGGCTTCTGCTGCTACCGAGATGTATAACAATAATGGCCGTCCAGGAGTGGGCGGCACTAGGACTGGAGGATTCATGAGATATTTCTTGATGCGATCGAAGGCGACTTGGCAATCATCATTCTATTCTTTTGGAACGTTCTTTCGGAGGAGCTTGAAAATGGGATCACAAATAGGTGTGAGTTGTGCAATGAAGCGACTGATGTATTGAATTCTGTCGAGAAAGCCACGTATTTTTTTCTCTGTTCTAGGAGGGGGTATCTCGATGATTGCTCTGGTTTTGGTCTCGTCGACCCTGATGCCATCCTCGCTCACCATAAAGCCGAGGAGTTTGCCTCCCATTGCACCGAAGACACATTTCTGAGGGTTGAGGCGGAGCTTGTACTTTTCTAATCCGTTGAATAATTTCTTCAGATCTTCAAAGTGTCCTTCAATTGTGCAAGATTTGATGATCATGTCGTCCACATATACTTCAAGCTCTTTGTTCATCATGTCATGAAATAATGCTGTTATTGCCCGCTGATATGTTGCTCCTGCGTTCTTCAGACCGAACGGCATTACCCTGTAACAGAAGGTTCCCCAGGGAGTGATAAACGATGTCTTCTCGCGATCTTTGACGGCCATCTTGATCTGATTGTAACCTGAGAACCCGTCCATGAATGAGAAGACTTTGTATCCAGCAGTATTGTCGACCAGAGTGTCAATGTGTGGCAAAGGGAAGTCATCTTTAGGACTGACCTTGTTGAGATCTCGGAAGTCGATGCACATTCGAACCTTGCCGTCCTTTTTTGGTACTGGTACAATGTTGGCAAGCCATTCAGGGTAGTTGGAGACTACCAAGAATCCCGTGTTGTACTGCTTGATGACTTCATCTCCGACTTTCAGAGCCCATTCTGGCTTCATTCTTCGAAGTTTCTGCTTTACTGGCTTCATATCTGCCTTGGTTGGCAGATGGTGTACAACGAGCTCTTCATCGAGCCCCGGCATGTCTTCATATGAGAACGCGAAGTTGGACAATCTTGGAGCTAGGAACTCTATCATTTTCTGTTTCATCTCAGGTGGCAACGATTTTCCAATGCGTACTTCCCTAGGGATCTCAGGTGTCCCCAAGTTTACTATCTCGAAATCATCGGCTACAACATTGGCTTTGGATTTGAACCTTTTGAGGAGATCCTCAAGTTCGAGAGCAGGATCATCATCTTCCTCATCACGAGCTTCGTCCATACCCATGAGTTCGAAGTCTAATTCGATGTCAAAATCATATGATTCGACTTCAAACTCATGTGACTCTTTAGACGAATTTGGCACACTACTGAATGCAGGAAAAGAAATGTTTTTTTATTTTTGAGATTTTTCTGAAATGGAAATGCTAGATGTTTTTGGCTTTTGAAAGTTTTTTATTTTTTTGGCTTTTTAAAATTCACGGGACTTTGAACAAGCAGGCATTGCAGACCATGATTGAGCCCAACTTGTTCCAAAGTTCCGGTCGCTGCTTAAACAGGCATTTTTTTTTTGGAAGCCAGAGCCCTCAGATGGCTCTTTGGCTTATTCAAAAGTTAGAGGAATGGATGACCATTTAGGACCCCACACTTCCTCCCCTGAAGAGGTGGGGGTTGATGATTCGGGCGAAAAATCACAGTCTGGCCCAATGACCATGATTTCTTGCTAGTCGGGTTCGAGATCTGAGTCGTACTCAGTCCCTCCCGGGTCACTTACCTCGCATTGCAATTCGTCTGGTTCCCCAATGAGACACATGTTTGGGATCTGGACATCGGACCAATCCAGGGCTGGCCATTTCCCTTTCTTGGTCCAATGGATGGGCTGCTTCTGCCCCTGGCTGATAATTGATGATGTTGATTCTGCAGAGATGGGCGAGCCGTGCCCCTTGCTGATTGATGCTGAGATGGGCAAGTTGTGCCCCTGACTGGCTGGAATTGAAGTGGGCAGGCTGTGCCCCTGGTTGATTGATGCTGAGATGGGCAAGTTGTGCCCCTGACTGGCTGAAATTGAAGTGGGCAGGTTGTGCCCCTGGTTGGGAGCAGGTATCAGAGTAACCTGGTCCTGAAGCTGCTGTATTTGATTTCCTTCTTCATCTTCATCATTTCCTTCTTCTTCTGGAGACTTAGACGGTTCGAGAATCTGATCCCATCAAATGGGGGGCCATGTGGCCCAAACTAGGCTCATCGGGAGGCCTTTGTGCAGTGCAGTCGGTTGATTCCCTCCTGGATCTTTGCAAGGTTCTCCTGGCTTGACGAATTGGATGGGTGAGCACCGAAATTTCTTCCTTCTTTTGTCCATGAAGGTTGCCTTGTATCCGAGTCTCCAGTTGCGTTGGTTATATATCAGCAGTACCTTTCTGGACTTGAAGTGATTCTTCATTCGGTGTTTGAGGCTCAGACGCTCTGCCGGTGAAAAGACACGGTCCACCCTTATCGGTTCTGGATTGGCGATAGAGTTCACAGTCTCAAATTCGAAACTGTGAAACGGGATGTCTTCTTCAGAATGTTGGATATCGATGACCGGGATGTCTGGTTCAGTGGCAGCAGCATTGGAAGAAATGATGAACTCCTTCTCTGCATGGATAGAGATCACTTGATTTCCACAGATGTATTTCACCCGTTGATGCAGGGTTGACGGCACAGCTCCAACCTTGTGCAGCCAAGGCCGTCCGAGCAGCATGTTGAAAGAGGCTGATATATCCAGAATTTGGAATGTGATAGTGGAGATTTCCGGACCTATCTGTACCTCTATGTCGACCTACCCTTCTACTGATCGGCGGGTGTTGTCGAATGCTCTGACGCATATGGTGCTTGGTCGGAATGAAGAAGGATTGATTCCCAGACGTTCCGCAGTCTTAAGTGGGCAGACGTTTAAGCTTGAGCCATTATCGATAAGGACCAGTGGGACGCAGAGGTCTTTATATCGTAAGGTTATGTTGAGGGATCGCCCATGATCTCGTCCTTCTGGTGGCAACTCATTATCTGTGAAGGTGATGGCGCGCGGAGCCAGGAGTTGTCCAATCATCAATGCTATCATTTCTGGTGCCGTATCAGAGGAGACGTGAGCATCGTTCAAGGTCTTGGCAAACATTTCTCAGTGTATGCGAGATGTACAGAGTAACTCCCATACTGAGATTTGTGCAGGGATTGACTTGAGTTGAGTCGCCACATCGTATGCGGCTTCATTTTTGTTGCCGAGGCCTGAAGGAGCGCCTTTGGGATCTCCTTTGTTTTGATTATCTCTTCGGATGCAACGCCCGTTGGGATTCATGTTTCCTACTTCCGCACATTCTGGATAGTGCCATGGGACCTCTTTATAACTTTCCTCTCCTTTGCCTTCTAGAATCACCGGTTCTTGCGACGGTGCTGGTGTGGGTACCAGATCTTCCTCGTATGGAGCTTTTGCCTTGAGGACTACATTGTTGCTTGTGCTGAAGGGGTAATATCGAGGCTTGTCTTTATAGACCACATAAGGTCCTGGTCCTGGCTTGACTGTTCTTGGAGCAGGAGGCTCCCATGGAATGAGTACTGGTCCTCTTGATATGGCAGGGGGTTTCTCTGTTCGTCCCAGCTGCCGTAGTGTGATTGACACACCTCTGGGATTTGCCCCTTGCAATATGATTGGCTCGACTGGAGGAGCTCCTTCCAAAATAATGGGTTCTTGCTGCTGATGAGTATAATACCTCCATTGCGGATTGGATTGTTCTGGAGTTGCCCCTTGCAAGATGACAGGTTCGTATGTGGGCTCAATGTATGATTGTGCCCCTTCCAGGACGACTGGTTCCCAACATGAGGGACCGTAAGATGCCCCTTGCACAACTGGTACATCATATGGAAGTGCTCCTTCGAGTACTACTGGCTCGAAGACTGGAGGAGAAAAGGGACTTGCCCCTTGCATGATTGGAGGAGGATTTGTCGGCCCATAAGTGTAGGCATGAATGGATTGGATGGGGGAGAAGAAGTGATCGAGGCGTTCTTCTTCTTCTATGCTATTAACGGTGGGGCCTCAAGATGAAATGGGATCCGTTGGATGTTGAGGCAGAGGATTATGAAGAATATTGGTGGAAGCTGCTGCAGGAGTCCCAGGGACCGAGATGACGATCTTGCGGTCATCAATCAGATCTTGTATGGCATTCTTCAGAGTAAAACATCGATCAGTAGCATGACCACGTCCTTGATGGTAGGCACAGTACTCATTTTCTCGGTAGTTCGGAGGTAGAGGATGAGGAGGGGGCCTGGGTGCCATTAGAGTGAGCAGCTGCTTCTGTACCAGCATAGTCATGACTTGACTAAGTGGTTGAGTGAGTGGAGTGAATTTCCTGAGCTCCCTGTAATTCTGCCTGTTCTGGTATGGGTACTGACCATTTCCTCTGAACTGCTGCTGCTGTCGAGGTGGTTGTGGTTGTGGTTGAGGATGGTCGTGGTTGATATCTCTGAGGTTGGTACTGAACCTGATTCTGCTGCCGCTGTTGATGTCCCTATGGGGGAGTATTTTGATTACCCTGAACAGTGGTGTTGATGTTGTTTACTTCTGTCGGGCGGGGAGGAGAACCGCTCCGGTTTCCGTTCCCATACCCGATAGGTCTTCCTTCCACTCTGTTTCTTTTAACTGAAGTGGCTTGATGAGGCCATGGGGAGATTGTCCCGGCACGGATTCCTGCTTCGACTTGCTCTCCAGCACGGATCAGCTGCGAGAAGTTCGCATATGGATGCGAGATGAGATATCCAGATATGCCCGGATATGTTGAATGAACAATCATGGAGATTTGTTCTTCGTCATCGATAGGTGTCCGCATTCTGGCTGCCATAGCTCGCCAACGTCCCACGTAGGCAGATAATGTTTCATCACTCCTTTGCCTGAGAGCCGTGAGGTCAGCTCTTCTGGGTGCCATGTTGAGGTTGTACGCGAATCTGTCAACGAAAGCCTGGGAAAGCTGTTCCCATGTCCTGATGCGGTGGCAGTCCAATGAAGTGTACCAATCTAGGGCATCGCCCTTCAGAGATTTTTGGAACAAGCGAATGAGGGCCCCTTCATTTCCTGAGATTGCACTCAGCTCTCCACAGAAGGCCTTGAGATGTGCTGTGGGACAACCGCTGCCATCGTATCTTTTGAATTTTGGAACCTCAAAGTTTTGAGGTACTTGAGCATCTGGGAAGGGACATAAGTCTCTGAACTTGGTCGAAGGTAGATCAATTCCTTGTTGTCGCTGAAGCTGATTTTGCAAGATCTGGAACTGCTCCCACAACTCGTCCAGTCCTGAGTGATCTGTTTGAGCGACTAGTGCCTCTTGGAGTAAGGCACGTTCTTCTTCGGCATAGTGGTCGATGTCTTCGACCCTATGTGCTTGCTGAAAAGCAACCGCGGGTTGCTGAAGTTGATTCGATGATTGAACTGGATTCCGATAAACTTGTGCTTGAAAGGATTGCAACTGAACTGGAGACTGTACTGAAGGTTGAACTGGAACTTGCTGGAAATTAACTGGAGATTGCTGAATTGAAGATTGCTGGAAATTAACTGGATTTTGCTGAATTGAAGATTGCTGGAAATTAACTGGAATCCCATCGGCGGGGATGTGCTGGAATTGAAAACTGCTCCTGTTTACAGGAGGCTGAGATGCTAGGAAGTGACCCCCTTGTTGGGTATTCGCCACTGTCCGCTGATTGATGTGGGCTTGACACTGACCCCCATTGCAGGCATTCGCCAGTGCTGTCCCTGTTGCTGGAAATTGAATTGAAATCCCATCGGCGGGGATGTGCTGGAATTGAAAAGGTGTCCCATCGGCAGGGACATGCTGAGATCTACTGAGACTGTTGTTGGCAAGATTGACTGAAAGCTGACTGGAAATTCCTGTGACGGGAGTGTTCTGAGATGGCCCTGTCGTTGCAGGAAGGTACTGAGGAGGATGCCCCATGGCGAAGGGCTGAGTGGCTGCTGTCGGTAGTCTTGGGCAGACTTCGATGGTTGTGCTTGATTTGAACTGGAGGCTGGAGGGATCCGGCATAGTTGCTGAGACTGCTGAACTGGGCCAACCTGATTGTTGGCTGCTGCGGTGGCTTGTGTTTGCATGAATTACAAGAGCATTTCTTGCATTGCTCTCACTCCTTGTGCCAATTCTTGTATGATTGGCGTATTATCAATGGGCTGTTGCGCTTGAGGTTGCGCCTCGGTCATCTCAAGAGCAGGGAAGAGATGAGTTTCTTCTTCGTGGTCAGACATGGCTTGCTGTGCCCGAGTGCGGATTATGCTGCGGAAGGGAAGTTGTTTCCGAACACGTTGAGCCCGAGGAGGCGCAATGGTAAGGACTATACTCTACTCTTTTTGGGTTTTGGGATTTTCTATTTTTTTCTGGTTTTGGGATTTTCTATTTTTTTGTTGTTTTGGAAAGAATGCTATGCAGATGAGATTGTATGAGGATTAGTGACTTTCAAGTACGGGAAGGATTCTGTTTTTCAAGTCGGATCATGACTAGTGGGACTAGCTCATCCCCAGCAGAGTCGCCATTCTGTGGACCCTCGCCGTTTCCGCGCTCCCACACGACGTTCTCGTCCCTTCCCCTTTCGGGAAAAGAAGGAGAGGAGGATGCGTGAGTGCAAAATCGCCGTTTGTGCCACTGGCTTGCCTCGTTCTTGAGGGCTTTGTTTGGTTGTCGTGTTAAGCTGGATGTGTTTAAATGAGTTTATATAAGACCAGAGTCGCCACTAGCCAGTTACTTCGAATCTACGGTCGGCTAGACCCTGTAGAAACGTTAGAAAAGGGGATCCGAAGGTTCCTTCCTCTAAAATGACTCCTTTTGATCTGCGGCCAGAGATTCAAGGTAAGGGATCACAGTTACAGGGTGGGAAGAGGTTAAGCACCCCACACACTGCCCGTACCGAAGTACGGTCTCTACTTCACAGAATCGAACTAATACTTGAAAGTCGGTTTTAATCCTCGTACATTTTCATAGATGACATGATGCATGAATGCGGGTCTGAACAGTAAGAGTTTCTGATGGGCAGGTTCCAACAACGGGCAAGCCCAGAGCATACGCTCGAACTGACAGGTGCTTAATTTAAGACGTATGCGGTGTGCTTGAATAATCAAGGTGCTTTATAGTGAAGCATGAATGCAGGTCTGAACAGTAAGAGTTTCTGATGGGCAGGTTCTAACAACGGGCAAGCCCAGAGCATACGCTCGAACTGACAGGTGCTTAATTTAAGACATATGCAGTGTGCTTGAATAATGAAGGTGCTTACAGTGAAGCAGGGGGGTTGGAAGAAAAGTAAATGTTGCACTTATGCTAGATGCAAATGAGATGATGTTGGAAAAAGAGTAGCTGGATGGACGGAGGTGTCGCAAAGGTTGCCTTCGAGTGGCTGGATCAAAACTTGGATGGATTGGGAGACTTGGACCAGTGGTCAGGCTGGGCTGGACCAGGGCTAGGATCTCCTCACTCGGGCTCTCCTTGGTGAAGGAATGGGCTAAGGGGTGAAGGAGGACTTGAATTGCACTCGGACTGAATGGACTTGAAGGGGTGCTGAAATGAGAAGGGGAGGGGGGTATTTATAGTAGCGGGCAGTGGCATTTCGCGTAAATATTTTTGGGCGGCCCGCTGTGGGCCGCCCGTACGGCCGTTCCTCGATTTCCAGCGAGGTACGGTCGCTCCCTCGAGGCTGCTATTTGGCTCGGTGGGTTGACTCAGTGAGTTGACTCAGCAGGTTGACTTGGTGATTTGACTCAGCGGGTTGACTCGACGGGTTGACTCGGTGTTTTGACTCGACGAGTTGACTCAGCGGGCTGACTCGACGGGTTGACTCGGCGTTTTGACTCGACGAGTTGACTCAGCGGGTTGACTTAGTGGGTTGACTTTTTTAGGATTTTTTGACTGGCTTTTCTTATGGTGGGTTTTTCAGGCTAATGTTTAGGACTGGGTTGACTGGGTTCAGGGTTGAGTTGGGCTATGGATTGGGGCTTACAAGGGTGAGTTTGGCTGAGTTTGGACTTGGGATTTGGGGGTATGGTCCTCCATTCATCCAGCTATCTCTACCAACAGTGTAGTCGAAGGTGGGGTGTCTACAAGACCACAATCAAGGAAAAAATGAATGGCAAACCAAGCATCGAAACCAGCAGATTGGGTGGAAAGAGTCCACCCGCACATACCTAGGCGTGAATGCCTGAAGTACCTATACTGAGTCTAAGTCGGCGTAGTAGAATCCCGTAAGACTACGACGCAGGACATCTAACCACTTTGACAGTCAAGCGAAACAAGTACTCCTGGAGTGATCCGGGAAAACATCGAACATACAATCAATCACAGGGTCAGTAACCTCGTAAGACTACGACGCAGAGGCTCTGCTACACCTTTCCGATGTTAGTACCGATCGGGAATGGAAGGGTTGCGATTGGGTACCCAGGTTGCAGCAAACTGCAGGGACAATCGCAACGTTTTCTCCAAACTTTCACGGTATGTGCGAGTGATCGATTTCCAGACGATCAACTGGCACAGATGCAAAGGCAAACAAAGATTTCAGACCATGATCTATGAATGACCGGGTCAGAAGTGGGGTGTCCACTCGCTTTGGCATTCGGTTGCACCCAACCTCTACCAAAGAGGGGCATCTGTAGACACCCCACCTTCGGCTACACTGTTGGTAGAGATAGCTGGATGAATGGAGGACCATACCCCCAAATCCCATGACCAAACTCAGCCAAACTCACCCTTGTAAGCCCCAATCCATAGCCCAACTCACCCCTAAACATCAGCCTGAAAAACCCTCATAAGAAAAACCAGTAAAAAAATCTCAAAAAAGTCAAACTCACTGAGTCAACCTACCTAGTCAAATCACTAAGTCAACCCGCTGAGTCAAACCGCCGAGTCAAAACACCGAGTCGAATCACTGAGTCAACCCACCGAGTCAAATCACCGAGTCAACCCGCTGAGTTGACCCACCGAGTCAACTCACTAAGTTCCAAGCAACAGCCCCGAAGCATGTCCGTACTACCCGCTGGATCCCGAGAAACGTTCGTACGGGCGGCTCCCTGGGTGCCGCCCAAACTTATTTATGGGAACTGCCACTGCCCGCTGCTATAAATACCCCCCTACCCTTCTCATTTCAACAAGCCTTTAGCCCAAGTGCGATCCAGTCGTTCTGAGTCCACTTCCATCCCTCTTTTAGCCCATTTTCCCACCAAGGAGAGCCCGAGTGAGAAGAGCCTAGCCCTGGCCCAGCCCAGCCTGACCACTGGTCCAAGTCTCCCAAGCCATCCAAGTCTTGATCCAGCCACTCGAAGCAAACCTTGCGACACCTCCGTTCATCTAGCTACTCTTTCACCAGCATCATCTCATTCGCAACTAGCATAAGTGCAACATTTACTTTTCTTCTAACCCCCCTGCTTCACTACAAGCACTTTGATTATTCAAACACACAGCATGCATTCTGCATAAAGCACCTGTCAGTTCGAGCGTATGCTCTGGGCTTACCTGTTAGTGGAACCTGCCCATCAGAAACTCTTACTGTTCAGACCTGCATTCATATACATATCACTACAAGCACTTTGATCATTCAAACACACAGCATGCATTCCGCATAAAGCACCTGTCAGTTCGAGCGTATGCTCTGGGCTTGCCTGTTAGTGGAACCTGCCCATCAGAAACTCTTACTGTTCAGACTTGCATTCATGCATCATGTCATCTATGAGAATGTACGAGGATTAAGACAGACTTTCAAGTATTAGTTCGATTCTGTGAAGTAGAGATCGTACTCCGGTACGGGCAGTGTGTGGGGTGCTTAACCTCTTCCCACCCTGTAACCGTGATCCCTTACCTCGAATCTCTGGCCGCAGATCAAAAGGAGTCATTTTAGAAAAAGAAATCTCCGGATTCCCTTCTTTAACGTTTCTACGGGGTCTAGCCGATTGTAGATTCGAAGTAACTGGCTAGTGGCGACTCTGGTCTTATATAAACTCATCTAAATACATCCAGCTTAACACAACAA
The DNA here is from genome assembly GCA_003013855.2 of Liriodendron chinense. NCBI lineage: Eukaryota > Viridiplantae > Streptophyta > Magnoliopsida > Magnoliales > Magnoliaceae > Liriodendron > Liriodendron chinense. The sequence goes on along the minus strand of ML058465.1, from coordinate 325,416 downwards.
CCAAACAAAGCCCTCGAGAACGAGGCAAGCCAGTGGCACAAACAGCGATTCGCGCGCACGCACCCCTTCTTCTTTTCCGAAAGGAAAGGGAGAACGTTCGGGAGCGCGGAAAGGTGAGGGTCCACAGGTACATAATGATGTTGTGGCGAAGATATAGTGGTGGTAAATTCCACAAAAGCTTAATGACAGATTTGGTAGGTGCACAATTGGTAGTCTTTGGATGAGCCACATTAAAGATGAGTAAAAGTGTAAGAGAGACTTAAAGCATGAGAAAAGACAATATGAAGACGAGTGTTGTCCAGAGAAGAAGAACCTAAAAAGGGTGATCATAGGAAACAATTGTTGTAACCGTCTGCATTAGGATAGTTCGAAAGGAGTCTATGAAAGTAAGAGAGTTGGACAAAGCAAGAGGTCTAGCACTAACCAAATTAAATCAAACCAATAAATTTTATCTTTCAAATTACAATGCTTCTCAACATTTTGCTCTTGATATTCCTTAGCGTAATATGCAATTTTATTTTCTTTAGTATAATCCTACTCATTACATTTCGTAGCAGTAATCTAGTAGCAGATAATTGTAGCTGTACTCAAAGTCTACACTCATACGCTGGACTTAGTTTAATGAATTTGCAGTCTGTCTCTTGTGGCCGATTATAAGTGTTTTCTTCCTCTTATTTTGTCTTTAGTAAAAAGTCCTTTCGCACGGAAGGTAGAAGTGTAACCCATCATTAGAGGAAGAATCCCACCTTCCAAACATCACTTGATCACTATTAAACAACTATTCGAGTGGCTAAATAGGTGACCGATCTTCAGAGATTCAGGTTATATACGTTCGATTGCAAAATATCTTCCTATCTTAGTGCTTGGGGTCAAAGTTGTTCGGTTGGAATTGAGTCGCATAATCAGTTTTAACATGCTCAGTACTCGCGATCGAAAATTAACGAGCAATAATTTTTTGCATGCCCAATGGGACCCGGTCTTAATAGACAAGTAATTTTCATTTTAAGTTGGCTAGGAGTAAGAAAATGAGCCGAAGAGGTGCCCGATCAAACAACCAATTCTAACGAGCCTGCTACACCTATTCACTAAGTCCTATTGAGGAAGTGCATGTGGAACCACACGACAATGGATTAAACTTAAACAATCCAATGCTAATAATCTCCTTAGGCATTTGCGACATGCAGCTAGGACTTTAGCATATCGTAGAGCAGGGTCACTTACAAGCCGAGTTTTCGAGCACAATGGTTGAAAAATCCCACCTTGAAAGAGAAAGTTCCAATAGGTGGATGGTTTCCCAAACCGAAAGTGTGAAAAGATTGGTAAATATAGTGGCCGCACGAACAGCTCAGGTTTCACCACAATCGAATGTTGAAACGAGTTTAGTGGAAAATCCCATCCCACAGGCACCACCTCCACAACCACAATGGAATATGAAATTACGTCTTTTGATCTAGTACACTTAGAGAGCAACTAGAATTATGGCTAAGTCCTTTGGGGGGGGGGGGGGGGGGGGGGGGTTGATTAGGACCTTTTAAAATTCTTTTCGCCTACTTAACAGTTTTATCAATTTAAACTAAGTAAGCAAGAACACTTCGACAACTAAGCCTAAGTGGGTCCAATCACTAGACTAGCATATGATTAAAGCAATTAAAAACCTAGTCTAAACATGCATAGATTAACATAAGATTAAACTAATTGAGCACCTAATCTATGCAACCTAAGTAGAGTATATGAGAATGGATCATATAAGCTTTAGTTTACTCAAGAAGTGAAAGTACATCTTGTGTGTGTGGATGTGTTTATCAAGTGCCTAACATACATTCTAATTAAGCATTCATAATTAAACATTAAACACAATACATAATAACAAATGTGCTCAAATACAATCACAAACACAACGATATATAGTAGTTCGACTTTGGGTCTACTCCATTCTCGATTCAAGTACTCAACCCCTTTGACCACATTATCATTCACTAGGGAGTTTAAATCTGGTTCCTCCTGACCAAAGTGTTTTAAATCGGATCCATCCAACCGGGGAGTTTACAGGTTTCTCCCAACCTATATGTTCACACCCGTGTTGGTGGCTCCCCTTAGAGACTTGTTTAGGTTTTACTTAAGCCAAGGTCCTACAATCGAACCTCAATGGTTTTAGGCTCTACAATCGAGGAAAGATCCTACAACTGGACTTAGCACTTACTCCTGCCGGAGGCTCCCCGCTTAGAGGCTTAATTCGATCCTACAACCGGGTCTAGGTCCTATAACCGAATCTATTGAGTTTGAAGACAAATTCTAAACTCGATTCCCTACGGGAAGAGAGTGGATGGACTCTAACAAATGATAGCCTTACCTGTCAAATTTGAGCCCCGTTGTACGCCGCTTCGGGTTGCTTCTTCTTGTTCTCCCGTACTCGAATCAGCTACCCTTGTGCTCCCTTGATCTTTGATGTCGTTGCGTTGCCAATGCTCCAGCTCCAAGATCAGCTCCCTTGCATATGATGCTCCATTGAAGATGCCCAATGTGCTAGGAGGGTAGGTTTAAGATCTCTACAACTAATGGGAATGGGTTGCCTAGAGTATCTCACCTACAATGATCTCATTATAGAGTTTTGGATAAGAATATAACTATCAAGGATAATTCAAACTCTAGAGATCAAAAGAGGGGCAAGTGCATCTTCATCATCAGCTTGGAATGCTCCATTCTTGTGATGAATCACAAGGAAGATCACTTGTTAGGGTTAGGAATAGAGCTTTTAATGGTTTTCAACAAATATGGCTTCTATCTCCTCAAAATTCCTCTCACATGCCCAAAAATAAATCCCTTGCCTTTATAGATTTTCTTCCAACGGTAAAAAAAATGGGCAGATTTGCGTATCTCCAATTGATCGGAACATGGTCTGATTAATCGAAGGTCACATTCGATTGATCGGAGACCTGTCCGATTGATCGAAAATCTGTCCAGTGAATTTCTAAAATTCTCTGGAACAATTTTCGATTGATCAGAACATGGTTCGATTGATCAAAAGTACCTCATTTGATTGATCAGAGACACTGTCCGATTGATAAAAAATGTGTCCGAAGAGTTTTGGAAATGCTCTGGAACAAATTTCGATTGATCGGATGAATGGTCTGATTGATCGGAGTCCCATCGAAACCGATGTCCAATCAATCGAAAATTGTTGTTTGGGTCGGTTTGAATACAACAGCTTCCACTTCTTTTATTAACCTAATTTATCATGTTTTTCTATATGATCTAAGGCTACTAAGGATGACTAAGGGTATTCCTAGTTGGTCCAAGTCATCTAAGAGGTTTTAGATGTTTTGGTCTAAAGGGTTAGGTCATCAAGGCATTTCATTTACCTGTTCTTCTTCCTTGATGCTCTTGTCCACTTGAATCTTTGGTCTTCAGCTTGCCAAGGCTCAATGACATTACAACACATGGACTCACGTGATTGACAAATAAGGTACACTAGTATGCCACAGATAAGTGCACTAATGGAATATACATCCTATTCCAATTCTGAATAATTGGAATGCACCATCGGCTGTTGAATTCAGGCAGCTAAAACGGGAAGTAAGGAATTTCATGCCTTCACCAGAACTCCAGAATAATTCTGTGCCAGGGGGTATACCTCCTCCTATGAACCTGCCTTATCAAGGAGGACATTAACATGAAGGTCCAAGTCCTCCACCATTAGAGGAACTCCAACACCTCGACTGTGAGCAAATAATGCACATAGTTTAGGAAGTAGCAGGCCAAGTACTTGGTCGCACTACCACTCTAGTTTATTATAAGCCATATCCTTAGTGGATTGATAGACAACATCCTTTGCATAAGAATTACAGGCCTAAATTTGCATTATTTGCGGCAATTCTGATCAGTCGACCATCGAACATATCGGTTGATTCACCATGCAATGTGGAGAATTGTTAAATAATGACTACCATAAATTGCAATGGTTTAGTCATTCATTAACTGCAGTGGATTTTACTTAGTATTCTAATTTACCGTTGAATTCTGTGCAAAATTGGCAAGAGATGGAGGAAAGGTTCCATGCTCAATTTTTTTTATAAGGATAGAGAAATAACTATGGTTGATCTTGCACGATTCCGACAATTACCCGGAGAAACATGTGAAACTTACATTGCACGGTTTAAAAGAGCTAAAAGTCGATGTAAACTAGTGGTTCCTGAGTTTGAATTTGTACAACTTGCATAGAATGGTCTAGAGTACAAAATCAGGAAGAAATTTATTGGAATTGAGTTGTTCGATTTGTGTGATTTAACAAAGAAGGTCTCTCGTTATGAAGACTTACTTTAAGAAGAGTCAATTCAACAAAATGCATCCGTAGGGACATTATTATGACCCCAATTATGAAATTGTGATAGCCGAAGTTGTGGCTAAGAAACCCTTTGTGTGTTCGGCCTTGGTCAAAACAGAATCGACCATGCCGGTTGCACAAAAAGCTCAAAAGACCTATACTTTTAATATTTCGAAGGTTTGTGAGATTTTTTATATCATGTTGGCTGGAAAATTCATCAAAGTACCTATAAACCATAAAGTTCCATTGGATGAAGAAGTTAAAAAGAATGGATATTGTAGATGGCATGGGACTCAAACGTAATCATTCAGTTAACAAATGCGTTGTTTTTAGGAACGTCATTCAAGACAATATCGACAAGGGTTTGTTAAAGTTTCTTGAAAAAGAAGCGAAGGCAGTGTAAATCGACGTCAACCCATTTTTGCTAAATGTGGAGGTCAGCATGGTCACACCTAACTTGTAGAGGTCGGATCAGCTGCGATAAAAAGGTTGAACTTGGATCTACTAGCCATGCAGCACCATTGTGGTAGCCCAGGAAGGAGTCGTACAGATCTAAGCGAACATTCGCATGTGGTGAGCCATGACCGATGGACTCTAAAGACAGTAGACTAGGGATGTTGGGATGCGATTACTATGTTTGGGCGATTGAGTTAAGTCGTCGCACACCCACAATTACCCCGAGCGTGGATCGTCGCGTAGAAGAAGATCGCGCTCTCGCAGGAAACAGGAAGAATCAAAGGTATGCGAAGAACGATCCCGAGTAATCCAAGTCCCCAGTCGTAGGACGGTGAAACCTCAGCCGTCCTAGGAAGGGGTATGGAAAAATGCTAAGCATCAAAAATTTCCGTAGTACCAGAAGGATTGACTAGAACCCAAAAACGTCGATGGTATGGGAAACAAGCGGCGAAGCGTTGGAACCCTGATCATGCTAAACACATGAACTCAAAAGCAAGATCGGTCACTCAACATTGAGGATTCCTTAACCTGAGGGTGAACAGTTGACTATCGATATAGTCAATGTGGTCATGAAACAAGCCAGTCTAGACACGGATGACCCAATAGGGCTTATCAAGAATGAGCCTATAAACCTGGACAGTGCAAAGGCCGTGGGAGTTTCAGAAGGGTCGCCCGAATATCTCAATGATGAGTGCTTTTTAGGAGATGATTTATTGATTGAGTAGCTCCATGCTATGGCCAAAGCATTGGAGTTACCTCCACACAATCGTGAACCAATTTAGGAGGGTCCAGTTTTAGAGAATGCAATGTCATGCCCCAAACTCGGGGACCGGGCTCAATAAATTCCCGGCCGCCGAATTCGGTGCCGACAGCCTCCGTAATACCCCATTCTCGGCTCCTAGCTTCCATACGCCAGGTTCCGATCCTGGGATCCCACAAGGAGGATTTTCAGGGTAAACTTTTTTTTTCTTTATAGATGAGCATAACCACAAGTGTACCAAACTAAAAAGCATCACATCACATATCCACTAAAATAATCTTTTAAGTACAGTGCTGTAAAAAGGGAAATACAATGCATAACTAAAAGCTGAAAGTTCAAATGCGCGCCCCTGTCTCACTGCTGTCGTGCTATAGCATGTCATGCACATAAACAATGTGCATAAGCTTACTATGAAGCTTAAAGAGTGCATGGTGTGTGCACAATGCATATGGCAGGTATACAGATATCAGAGTAAGCGGAAATGATGACAGGCTACACTACCAAGTCTATGAATGTTATTAGCCGTCCCGAGGCTATGCAATGCAAGGGGCCTATATGGCCGAGTGTCATATGCTAAAGATGCAATGTGTGCATGTTAATCTTCAACTGCCATATATCTACAGTTTACAACTGGGACATCACCGGGGTCTAGTACACTCTTGACATTGGTTGCCGCCCATCGCGCGCATAACGAAGCGAGTGGAAGAAACCTCACTATCCGCCTCGTCAATGGCATACAAGAAAATCCACCCAGCTCGTCGATAGCGAACCCATTCACGAGCTGGTCGAACTCAACCTATTATATAGCCCTCTGCACCCGGGTGGGTAAGGTCACACCCCCTTCAAACCGACCCCGACACAGTGGGAGACGTGATCTACTGGTATTTGGCCCTCATGCGCTCATAAATCCACTCAGTCTAGACATTGGAGCATCCTACTCGTACCACAGGGTTTAGGGACTTTCACCCAAGGGCATGTTTGGCGCTCAAGTGCTAGAACATATTTTCGGTATCCATTTCTACTATCCACGATGTGACTGTGGTGGCCACAACCCCGATGCCGCTGGGGTGAGAATTTGATCACGACATACATAATGCGAGATGCATGAGTCATACCATCAAAGTCATGCACCAAACCTGCGCATACCGCGCGATCATATGGGGCGACCCTATCTCGTACAGGTCCTCTAAGTATCTCAAGCCGTAAGGCACATACTATGATCAAGATCATCCATCGTCAGGCATACATATGATGCGTATGCACAAATGAATAGGCATGATATTCATTACACTAAGCATATTATCAGTGTGACCTACCAGGCTAAGGATACTAGCATGCTTCAAACGTATCATGTGATGTTTCAAACGTATCATGTGATAATCGACCTCAAATGGTTGAATATTCAGGGAGTGGGATCTGAATGGAGAGCCCAATAAAAGTCTACTTGGCATAGCCCACTTGAGACTTTACAGCATGGATGAAATACGTGCATCTAAGGCTAGTCCCACTTGGGACAGTCTGGATATAACATATGCACTAAGGTGTGGTCCACAGCTAGTCCCTCCTACAGGTTGAATATCAAATAACCTTTCCTTATGCCTCGGGAAATTTTCAACCGTAGGCACTCAACTGTCACTATTTTCTAAGTGTGGCTGATCTAAAACTGGGTCCCACGCCCTGCCAAGAGGGATGGTAGGGTATACATTACACCCATCAAGGTGGGCCCCGCGAGATGGCCCCACATCTATTGGTTGGTTAAAAAAATAAACATTACAGTGGCTCCAAAAGAAGTTTCAATGGTGGGCATTAATAACCACTATTTACAACAGCGTGGTCTACTTAAATTTTGGATTTGTCTCATTAGGTGGGGTCCACATGCTAAAATGATATGGAAAGACAGATGAACAACGTGGATAAGACAGATACATCACGGTGGGACCCACAGGGTGGGCCACCTGCTGGACAGCGTGCGCACGAACGCTGCCTGCAGCGTGGATCCACACAGGTCATGAAAGCTTTGGATAAGGCTGATATTTGTGTTATCCCCTTCACCCGGACCTGTGCCACAAGTCTGGGTGGCATATAAACATCACGTGGCCATAGGAAGGTTTCAACGGTGGACATCATTACCTTCACCATTCCAAATGGTGTGGCCCACATGAGACTTGTATCTGATTCATTTTTGGAACCATGCCCTGAAATGATATAGGAAAATGGATGGACAGCTGGGCTTGGTGGGTCCCACGAGGTGGGCCACTGCTAGGCAGCGTGTCCAGCACGCTGCCTTCAGCGTGGGCCACACTCGTGGCCCCAAATTTTTTTTGGACCGAGCTGATATATGTGTTTTCTTTCCATCCAGGTCGGTGTGACCTTAACAGCAGATTAGATAGTAAATAAACCTCACAGTGGGGCCCCACACGTGCAACAGTGGGCCCCAACTATTTTCAACGGTGACCGTTCATTCCCACTGCTTCCCATGATGAGGTCCACTGAAGTGTTGGATCCAGCTGATACTTGTGTTTTCCATTCATGCAGGTCTGCATGACCTGATGGACGGGTTAGATGGAAAATCATCATGACGGTGGGCCCTGAAAAGATTTCAACAATAGGCATTCATCCTCACTGTTTTCTGTGGTGAGGCCCACCCAAGATCTAGATCTTCTTAATATTTGGGCTTTGGCCCTGAAATGATATGGGAAAATAGATGGACGGCTTGGATAAAACTAATACATCATGGTGGGTCCCATGAGTGGGCCACCTGCTCGGTTGCCAAGGAGCCCAGCGTCCGTAGACGCTGGCTACTCCCAGCGCCTCTGACGCTGTGAGATGCCAGCGTTCAATCGCTGTTTCTTTTTTTTTTCTTTTTTTGTTATCATCAAGTGGGGCCCACATGAGAACGATCCACTCCGATCAGGTTTATCAGCTCATGGGGGACCCAATGAGTCCAATATTGGACAGGTTATAAGGTCTACAAACTTCAAGGTGGGCCAAAGAAAGTTCGACAGTAGACATTATTATCTCCACTGTTTCAGGTGGTGCGGTCCACTTAAGATCTGGATCTGTTTTAAATTTGGGCCCTTGCCCTAAGATGATCCGGGAAGACAGATGGATGGTGTGGATTCAACACAAACATCAAGGTGGGTCCCACGAGTGGGGACCCCACTCACGCCCTTTCAGGGTCTCTGACGCTGGACAGTTCCAGCGTCTAAGCTGAGAACGTCCAGCGTCTTTTCCTTTCTTTTTTTTGTTCTTTTTTATTATTATTTTGAAATTATGTAGCTAGGGCCCACATGTGGGCGATCCCCAAAACTCTGTATCAAGCCAATCTTTGCATTTTTCCTTCATCTATATCTTTGTGATCTAAAGAATGGGGGTAAGATGGCAAAATAAGCATCATGGTGGGCCACACATAGAGGTGGACAACGATCCGATCCGAGTCGAACATGGACCAGATCGGATTGTTCGGCTGCTTGAGTGGGTGTGTTCGAACAATGTTCGAACAAACATTCGAACATGATGTCTTTGTTCGAACTCAATTTGGTCTAGCCCAATTATATTCGAACATGTTCGAACATATGAATTTCGAACAATTTTTATGAGTTCGAACAATTTCACTTTTTTTGCTTGAAAATATTTTTTCTACTACTGAATAGTAAATACCGATTTTTTCATTCTGTATGTCCCACCATGATGTATTTGCTTTATTCACTCCGTTCATCCATTTGTACAACTTATTTTAAGGCATTAAATAAGAAATGAGGCAGATACAAAACTCAAATGGACCACACCACAGGAAACAGTGAGGAGAATGATGTCCACCATTGAAACCTTCCTGGGCTCATAGTCACGTTTATTTATCATCCACCCTTCTTCTTCTTCTTCTTCTTCTTCTTCTCTCTCTCTCTCTCTCTCTCTCTCTCTCTCTATATATATATATATATATATATATATATATATAGAAATGATCCACTGCGCTCCAGAGCGCAAATAGCCTTTTGCGCACTATAAATGAAACCTCCTAATTGGGTCTTTCGCTCGAACAAGAGAGCCCGAAGTATTCGAGAGAGACTCGCCGGAGAAAATCTCTCCAATATTTAAGAGGGGCGCGACTTGGGTGAGACCCCGGAACTAGCAATGTGGGTGAGACCCTGACCATAGGGCTCACCTAGATGTATTTTTTGTATATCCATGCCGTCCATCTGTTTCTTTAGTTTATTTTAGGGTGTAGTTTCAAAAACGAAGTAGGTGGAAGTTTTAGGTGGACCACACCACAGAAAACAGTGTTCATTGAACACCTACCGTTAAAAACTTCTTGGAATCCACCATAATGTTTATTGACCATCTGATCTGTTGATTAAGTCACGTAGACAGGGAAGAAAGGAAAATAAAAATATCAGGTTGATAGAAAACTTATGTGGCTCACATAAGGTTTTTAATGGTCATTAACCAATGTTTCTTATGGTGTGGTCCACCCAAAACTTTCATCTGCTTCATTTTTGGTACCATGGCATAAAATAAGGAGTGCGGATCGTCTGTGTTGAGAGCACAAGAAATTCTAGTGCGGTCGCTTCTCGTTCGGCCACGTCATTTCCGTTATCTCCATCTCACAAAATACCCCGTATTTGTCTCTTCAGGTACATTGCGTGCTACATAGCACATCTTTTAATGTATGCAACTTCACCGCCCATCACCATAACCTTTGTCTTACATCCACACCGTTTATCAATTTTTCCAAATAGATTTAGTGCATCGTTCCAAAAATAAGGTACATCCAAATCTCAAGTGGACCACACCAAAAGAAAGTAGTCAGGATTACACAAACTTTGGTTGAAACCTTCCTCGGGCCAAGCGTGAGGCTTCATCTAACATCTAATCAGTTCATAAGTCCACCCATACCTGGATGAAGGTACAACACAAACATCTGCTTGATCAGAGCCGTCTGGGCCTTAAGAAGTTTTCAACGGTAGCATCAATTCCACTATTTCCTATGGTGTGATCCAGTTGAGCTTTGAATCTAACTTGTTTTTAGGTTTATATCCTGAAAAGATCTGAAAAATTATATGGACGGTGTGGATCTAAGAAATAAGTCATCATGGGCCGCGTAAATTTCCCACCTAAAGAAATTCCGCTCTTAGTTAGAGAGAAGAAATCTGGAACAGTTGAAAGGTCATGATGTATGTATTAAATCCACACAGTCCAATCATTTTGTTTCATACCTTTTAGTCACGAGGCTAAAAATAAATCAGATCTAAGGCTCAAGTGGGCTACATGACGGGAAAGAGTGGGAAATGAGCAACTACCATTGAAAACTTCTTGTTGCAATAGACAGCTCTGATCAAGCTGATGTTTATGGTTTACTTAAATCAACGTCTAAGTGACCTTATGAAGGGGTTAGATGATAAACCTCAAAATGGACCGTAGTAAGGTTTCAATGTTAGTCGTTCAATCCCATGCTTTCTGTTGCGTGGTCCACTTGAGCTTTGGATGTGCTTCATTTTTTATCTTATGCTTTAGAATAATCTGAAAAAATTGATGGACGGTTCTGATATAAGTGATAAATTAGGATGAGGCCCAGGGAAATTCCACACTGTAAAAGTGGGTTGTGTAGCGTGCAATCCATACGTGAGAGAGAAAATCAGCTGGTTTTTTTAGCTTACGTCATTGGCTATGATGTATACCAATGAGAATAGCCACACTGAATTTTTTTGTGTCTTCAACATAGATGATCCTCACTCTTATTTTCCATCCAAGTTATTGATAAGGTCACACATACTTTTAGATGAAGGGAAATTACAAACATCAGCTTGATCCAAAACTTTATAGCCCAAGAAGTAGTAGGCGCTCAATCCCCACTTCTTTCTGTGGTGTATTCTGCTAGTGTTTTGGATCTGTCCAACTTTTGTGCCATCTCTTTCAATGATCTTGAAAAATGATTTATCATCTCCTTAAATGATCTGGAAAAATTAATGGACGGTGTGGATATAACACATACAATAAAGTAGGCTCCATAAAACTTGGTCACCTAAACACAGATACCATGCAATCCGCTTCTCATGGAGAGATTTTCTCTAGCAAATCTCTCTCAAATGGGCGCGACTTGGGTGAGACCCCTGTAACCAGCAATGTGGGTGAGATCCTGACCGTAGGAGCCCACCTCTATGCATGAATTGTATATCCATGCCATGCATCTTCTTTTCAGTCTTATTTTATGCCATGGTACAAAAAATGAAGCAGATGCAAGTTTTGGGTGGACCACACCATAAGAAACACTGGGTAATGACCATTAAAAACCTTATGTGAGCCACAAAAGTTTTCTATCAATCTGATATTTGTATTTTCCTTTCTTCCCTGTCTACGTGACTTAATCAATAGATCAGATGGTCAATAAACATTACCGTGGATTCCAAGAAGTTTTTAACGGTAGGTGTTCAATGAACACTGTTTTCTGTGGTGTGGTCCACCTTAAACTTCCACCTACTTCATTTTTGAAACTACACCCTAAAATAAACTAAAGAAACAGATGGACGGCATAGATATACAAAAAATACATCCAGGTGAGCCCTACGGTCGGGTCTCACCCACATTGCTGGTTCCGGGGTCTCACCCAAGTCGCGCCCCTCTCAAATATTGGAGAGATTTTCTCCGGCAAGTCTCTTTCGAATACCTCGGGCTCTCTTGCTGGAGCGAAAGACCCGATTAGTAGGTTTCATTCATAGTGCGCAAAAGGCTATTTGCGCTCTGGAGCGCAGTGGATCATCTCTCTCTCTCTCTCTCTCTCTCTCTCTCTCTCTCTCTTTATATATATATATATATATAATTGAGTCGAACGAACGAGTCGATCAATATTCGAGTCGAGTTCGAGTTCGAGTCGAATCGAACAGCACTATGTTTGAAATTGAATTGAATTTTTTTTCGAACACACATGGTGTGTTCGAACAATAAGACTTTCTATTCGAACAGGGTTTTACCGAGTCGATTCGAGTCGATTCGAACGGTTAAACTCAGTTCGTGTCTAGCTCTAGCCACACAGGGTGGTCAGGGCATGATGTCTAACAACATAGCCCACTTGTGGGCCAAAAAAATGAAAGGAAAACAAGGAAAAGGGGAGTTTATGTCCCCCTTTGCACTCACACGAAGATGGACGGTTGGATAGTCGATCGGACGGCTTGATGGGGTGGATCTCCTTCTCTAATCACCTAAGCTCACAAATACCCTCTCTTGACTCTCCAATCTCACTCTTTTCTCACTAATCTCTTTTTTTCTTAACTCTCTCTCTCTCTCTCTCTCTCTCTCTCCAAATGAAAGTGGCTACATATGGGCCTTTTATGGTGGTAGGGACTTTGGGATATAAATGAAATTTTGAAAGAGAATGATGATAGAAAGGGAATGGGGCATTTATGAGAGTGAGTGGCTTAGGTATGGGCTTAGTTGACTTGTGAGGAGAGAGACGGATGTACTTGATGGAACACTTGATTGATTGATGTGATGCTTGATTGATTGATGAGATGTTTGATTGATTGATGGAACAACCTTGAGATTTGTGCAAGTCGGGCCCACACCATGCATATGTAGCGTGGCCCGCCTTGATTTGCTCACATGTATGCATCTTTCAAACTAGGTGTCGAAACGGAGTGTGCCGCGCGGTGTTAGAGTCGTGGCGCCTGCGCGGTCGCCGGGGTACAAGTCTCGGGTCATTGCAGTACCAAAATAGGGCGCCTGATCGAAACTCGCCAGTTTGGACTGTTCCGAGTATGCCGAGTTTGGAAATGAGGTATACGGAGGGCTAATTAGGGTACGGGTGTTACAATGCAAACTCGGCTGTGAATCTATAACCAAGTGTTAACACACTTGGGGGGGGCAAGGTTCAGTCGTGGAAATTACATTTGGGTCATTCCCACCAATTTTTTTTATTGCAATATGGTACTTATGCTTCCAACTAGTTTTCAAGCTAATCCCTCACAGCCTAACGAGAAATGGATGGAGACGTAGAAGAACTTGTCCACCAATAGTTATACAAGAGGACGCTTAGCAAGATACCCCATCTCAAAAGAAAGATGTGAATGTAAGTACCGTTACAGTTGAGCCTGGGAGTCTTTCCGAAAGGATAATTATAAAAAAGTCGACTTATCTCATGACACAACACCTGAAGCCACTATACATATCGGCACATCTAGAAGGGAGCCCATTTTCCAAAATGTTGGTTGATAATGGGGCTGTAGAAATCTTCTGTTGGCCAGGATGTTGTCACAGCTATGCAAATCAAGGGCCGATTTGATAGCTTCAGAAGTAACGGTCGCTAATTTCGATGGAGGGCTAACTGGTACCTACAAGATATTGCCTGTAGAATTGATGGTAGGCACAAAGCAGGTACTAGCGACTTTCTTCGTGGTTGATTCATCATCTAACTACAACGCATCGCTGGGACGAGATCCTATACATTCATTCTCATGCATCCTGTCATCGTTACATCAGTTTGTGATTTTTTTTAATCAGGAGAAAGTCAAATTAGTGTTGGCTGCTAATAAACCATTTTTTTGCCACATCTAACGTGAGCGAGGCTTACTTCTACGGAGTAGAGGTAGGTCTGATTCATTTTACTGGGCAAAATAAATATGGACGACCGATTGGGTGGTCTTCAGCCAAAAATCCTGACAATATCATACAAGATTTGACCACCATATATATTATGTACATTTAATACCCAAACGAAGGACATCATCCCCTATTGGCCAGTGTCTCGCTGTGTTATTGAAGAGATCCCATGACTAGTCCAATATCAACTAGTTTTGAGATGGCCGATCTCACAACCAAAATAAGGCAGCTAGAGTTAAGTTTAAATGAATACGAGGATGAGTGTTTTGTCAATTCGACTGACGTAGTAATACTGGCTGATACAATAGTAGAAGATGGAATAAGTATGAAAGATTTGGGCAAAGCACCTGAAAAGTTAGAGGATTCCCAAGCCCAAGTGCAAGATCCCCTGATTGAAGTAAATCTAGGAACTGACTTGGATCCTAGATTGACTTTTATTAGTGGTCTTCTAGAATCGTAGGTGCAGGCCTAGCTTACGAGCCTGCTTAAAGAATTTAATTATTATTTTGCATGGGACTACCACGAAATGCTAGGTTTGGATCAGAGTTTACTGGAACATCGATTGCTGATCAAAGAAGGTTATCTACCGCATAAGCAACCACCTAGGCGGATGACGGTCGGGGTAACCCAGAAGATCAAAAAGGAGATTGAGCAACTATTAAAGGCAGGATTCATCCATCCCATCAAGTATGTTGAATGGATTTCGAATAGTCCAGGTTACCAAGAAGAACGGTAAGCTCAAACTATGTATCGATTTTAAAAACTTAAATTTGGCCATACTAAAAGATGAGTACTTAATGCCTATGGCTAATCAACTGATCGATCGAGCCGCTGGGTACAAAGTTGTATCATGTCTACAAAGTAGCTCTCACCACATGATGGAGGCTTTAAGAAAAATTCATGGTCGTGATGATGAGCGGCCTCAGGTTGTTATTGGGGCTCGCGGTTGTCAAGTTCATGGTGCAATACCCGTGGCAAATCACAGACCACCACCCAAAGATGGTGGATCTAATGATGAGGAGATTGATGATATAGTTTTCTAGCAAGAAGAACAAAGAGGTACCTAGTTGGATCGAGAGAAGGTCGATCTCCCTAGCTTCAATGGCCAACTTCACATCAAGGTCTTCCTTGATTAGCTTTTTAAAGCGGAGCAATTCTTTGACTATGTATACATATATGGAGATTCCTAAGGAGAAAAAGGTCAAGCTTGTGGCCTACAAGTTGAAGGGTGAGCCTCGGCTTGGTAGGAACAACTCCAACTTACTCAAACTAGGTAGATGAAGCCACCCATCCGCACGTGGCAGTGGATCAAGCAATTGATGCAGACATGATTCCTACTGAGTGAATATGGTAAGGTGGGGACCATATATAGAGTGATTTTATCGTCAGTCCACGAGAAATGATCTAGTCATGAATGAGTCGCAATAGGTCATCAAATTCATTAATGGTTTACATATGGCAATCTTACATCGAATTCATATGTAACCCATTTGGACGATTAATGAGGCAATTAAGTTAGCCATCCGAGTGGAGATGGAACTAGAGTGTCCCAATGCATGGAACTATGCTTCAAATAGGATATCTACTTCTGAAACTTCATGGGATACATCACAATCCCAAATAAACGAACTTGTGGGGATTGACACTGCACCTGGGAAAAAAATGACTATCCAAAACCGTCTCAAATCACCATTCATGATGACCATTGTTTATTAACGACGGTTATCGACCGTCGGTAATTTTCAATTTCTAAAGATGGAGACGGTCGAGAGCCGTTGGTAAGAAAATATCAGTGGCGATTCTCATTTTACTTCCACCTGATAAAAAAACTTCAAGCAACACAGCATGGATTAAATTTTAATAAGTAGAATTGCCAAGGTAAAAAAGAAAAAAACTTCATTTACTTTCTTTTTTTTTTTCAAAAAAAGGTGGGATCACACCACCTAAAATATTTAACCACATCAACAATGTATTTTCATAATATTATTATTTCGTAAACATAATTGTTGAGCTCTTAATTGTTCACATTCTAACCCCAATTCATCACTCAATATGCACGGTTTACATGTTTAAAGGAATATTCTAATGCATGATTTGTGATTGTAGGAACAAGATGGAGGTTTCACCATTTGAATGCTAAATAGAGCTCTTTATGAGTATTTAAGACCATTAAAGCAAGGAAAGAAAAGAAAAAGAAGAAAGAAAGAAAGAAAACATCAAAAGAAAGAAGTCCGACCGGTCAAGACCGGTCGGCCACACCATTGGACTGATCAGGGAGGAGGTCCGACCGGTCAAGACCGGTCGGGCATAGCTGCTGGACTAAGGGACTCATAGGACCGACCGGTCAAGACCGGTCGGCCATGCAAACAGCAAGGTTTCTATTTCGGAATTCCGGAATTCTCGGCGCAAGTGCGTAAGTTTACGCAAGATCTGGAACTTTCTGGCGTAAAGGACACCTCCAAGCTATAAAAGGATGCCTTCCCTTCATACCAAAGCATGCTAGGACGTGGGGATTACTTAGGAGACGGATTCTACTTCGGATTTATAGTTTTCTTCCTGTTTTAGTTATTTTTTATGTTTTTAGAGGCTTCTAGTTCAAGGATGTTAGAGATGAACTAAAACCTCTTAGCTAGGGCTAAGAGGTGAAGCTTTTGATTCATTTTTGATGGATTGATGCAACCTAGGTTTCCTTTCATGTTTTAATTGATGAATTTTAGTTCAATATAAGTTTGAATTAAGTACTATTTTGGTTTTTTACTTTGATCTCTTGATGACTCCGGGCTCATGTGATTCTTAGTGATCCTAACTTAGTATCTTAGCCTTTTGAGCATTGTTATGCTTGTGTAGTTTATTGATCTACCATCGACTCCGGGTATGGTAGACGCTTTGATTGCCTTGTATGCAATGGCCTGATTTTCATGTGGGAACTCATTCAACTAAAATTCTTATCTTTTGTTGTGTAATCTAGAATAGTTATTTATTGATTGATTTTGATTTAATTAGAGTTCTAATCATGAGTTGTAATTAAGTCTAGTGACAGGATTTGGTGAAAGTTATGGTTATGAATCTCAACTAGATTGGAAAGAGGCTTGGCCTATACAATTGAGTGTGCCCAAGGCCTGAGCATGGTTGTGGGAATCAAATCAATGAATAAGCACTTGTTTTAGATGATTGTTGATTGAACCGCTCTATATTCCGATCGGATAGAGATATGAATTCGATTCCGATTGAGTTGTGAGAGACCTACTTGTGTTGATGCATTGAAACTTATCAAAAGTGGATCCTTGGCGCTCTAGTGCCTTTTTAGATTGAAATTACCTTAACCATTCACTGTTTAGACCCAAATCGCTATTTTCCAGCTTTAGTCCTTAGTAGGATCTTAATTACTAGTTGTTTTAGACAAATTCTGAAGATATCCATACATAAATCTCTGTGGGAACGATACTCGGTCTTTCCGAATTATTACCACTTCGCAACCCTACACTTGGGGAGTGAACAATAATGATCAAGAAATATTCAGTATCAAAATCCCCAACAAAATTGTGCGCTAGGAAACCAACCTGCCTAAGAAACCTAATAGTTTCGAATACTTTAAAAAATTTCTCCATTGAGCCCTCATCCATAGCTGCCTACAACCTGCAAAACTAAATAACAAAAAGAAATTAATTAGTGATAAAAGGATGGCAAACAAAAACAAAAGAAAGAAAGTGAAAGTATTTGCGGAAGTGTGGGCCTCTAGGATTCGACGGTCTACACGATGAGAACCTTCGCAAAGTCGAGGATGTGAGGTGCGATCCAGCCGTCTGCCTGCTACAGGAACAAGTATGTTTGATCACCCCTCTGATCCTACGGTGAGGATGGTCCCCGGATCACAATCTATGGCTTAGATTGAAAAGGACGGGCCTAATGGACACTTAATGATCTTTCATCCTTTTCTCTCCGTAGTAATTATTTTCTTTTCACTGCATTAATACGGGAGAGAGTTACCCCTTTTATAACATACATACGAGGGATAAAAGGGATATGATGGTGAGATGAGATAGGGTTTATCCTTATATCATCTAACCACCTCCGGAATTTGAAAATTAAATTCTCGGAAGGAAAATGATGAAAGTGGATGCGGTAACATCCTATGGGCCCCAATCCACAAGTGGTTGCCCACAAGTGGGCCCCCAAAGGTCCACAATCAACATCTCCCACTCAATCACATTGTGGGATAGGCACATCATGAATTGTCCATCTAGCTCATCACATAACAATCAAAACTAAAGAATCACGATCAAAAGAATCAGAAGCGTGGGACCAGCTAGAACACTGTTATCTTCTCACATGTATTTCAGTACTAAGTGACTACCTAACTAGCGCTCAATAACCCAAGCTTTGTATTGCCTGTCCTAGCCTGCATGACCACACCGGATAGAGTTAACTCCCAATCTGGAGTACTCGGCCAACATACGCACTTATCCAACTTATTGAGTTTTTACTGAAAAACTTGGTTTTCCACAAACATCAATTTGAATTCTTTTTAAAGTAATATATATATATATATATATATATATAACTTTTGAAAGAGAATATCGTTTGCAAAAGTCTAAGAAAACTCGATACTGCCAACGAATAAGTCTTCAAGTGCGTATTTATAGTTCTAGAAACTTAGTGTAGCTGTCACAGAATCTTCCCCACGCAGATGTGTAATTTCGAATCGATCAAGCCGCTTTCCTAGCATAACCGAGTCTGACCAATCAAGGGCCTTTCGTTATCATATACTAAAGTAGCGACAATCAATCTCATCCTCCTGTACACAAGAGGAGGGTAGCTGGGGATACAAGAGTCACCTACGGGACTGGCTACTCACACGTTGCAATGATTAGATCGAATTAAAGCAATCTGTAGGTAAAGGGACCTAGCACGTGGCTACAATCTACGCCATAAAGTAGACAATACTAGGTGTATATCAGGTCTACAATACGCAAGTCGTCTCACATGAGGTATATATGACTCATCTCATAACCTCATGACCTGGCTATAGTTCAGGCCATAACATAATTCACATGAAGAGTAATGGTGAGACTATGATATTCGACTTATCAGTCTTATCTTCAATCTTTTAGGACTGAAGGCGGATACAACTCATTCGCATCCTCATCCTTTATTATTTTCAATAAAGGGGGGTTCATACCTCAATGTATGAACATCACCCCAAGTGTACTGTTTACTCGCCTCAAGTGCAAGGTTGCGATGTAGTAATAAATCTCGGTAAGACCGAGGTCGATCCACAGGGAAGGAGGTAAACAATTCCAACTATCCTAATAACTAAAATCTAAAGAGGTTTGTGAAATTAGTTTTGAACATAAAATAGAAAATCTGATAATGAAAAGATAACTAGAGCATCAAGGATCCACTTATAGCTCTCCTTAGATGCATAATTCGCTATGGTTTCTCACTTTCTCAACTAGAATCAAAATTAAGTTCTATCTAGTCGGATAATAGAGCAGTTAAAACAGGCAATCTGTCAAATGTATGATTCATGTACATGATTCTCTCAATGCAAGCTAGGACTTGAGCATACTCAATTGCATAGGTCAGTCCCAATTCCAATAGGTTAAGATCACAACCATAATCATCATTAAATCCTGTCACAAGATAAAACTAGATCATGATTTGACCTTGATCCAAATCAAATACACAATCTCACATACTTCAGAATTTCCAGAAAAGTAGACCTTTGGTATGAAGCTCCCACAAGAAGATCATAGATCTAGAGCGTATTCCAATTCCTCGGATCATACAGGTCTAGACTGTCTCGAAATAGTTAAGAACACAAGCAATTCTTCTAAACATCCACGAGCCATCATAAGACTAAGAAAAAACTACTTTGAACTTTATTTAAACTTCAAACCATTGTTCTTTAATAGAAATCCAACTTGAAACCAATAAAACGAATTAAACAATCTAAGAAAACTATAAGGTTCACCTCTTAGCTTTAGCTAAGAGATTAGCTAATGAAAAGCATATTAAAAGCAAAACTAAAACTAGAACTAGAAGAAGAAGAAAACTAGTTGTAGGAGGCTAGGAAGCCTCCTAGGTCTTGAATCCTTTACTCCCCACGTTGCTAGATGCCCTAGGAAGAGAGTGGAGGTGTCCTTTTATAAGTTAGAGCGGAAGATTCTAGATTGCGCAAGGAATCACGCAATTGCGCAGAGAAAATCGGAGCTTCACGGACAAGCTCTGTTACGCTGATGACCGGTCGCACGACCGGTCTAAGCTCATGAACGACCGGTCGCACGACCGGTCTCAAAACCTCAAAAACAATCCAGTGAGTTTTGTGTTTCTGGACTCATCTCGACTTGTCTGGCGACCGGTCGGGTGACCGGTCTAAGAGGAGAAAAACAGTCCAAAAATACACTATAGACCTGTCTGGCGACCGGTCTGGCGATCGGTCTACAGACAGGTCTAAGAACAAAATTTCAGATTTTCTTCTTTGTCTCTTCTCTTTCTTTCTTGCTTCTTTCTTCCACCTTTTGGCACTTGTTCTATTGATCTTCAATGCATATAAAGTGACTTTTTTAACTATGAATTAGTGAAGTCTCCTTCTCATTCCTACAATCACAAATTCATGCATTAGATTAGTCTTTAAATTATGAGAACCATGCATAATGAGTGATGAATTGGGGTTAGAATATGCACAATTAAGAACTCAACACACCCCCCAACCAGCATTTTACTAGTCCCGAGCAAAACATGCGTGAAACAAGTTTCATTCTCCGAAACCCAACTCTTCTTTGGAAACTATGTTTCTATACATTTCAAGACATGCAAGTACAAAAATCAGCAAAACTGAGTGATAGAAGTTGAGACCTTAAACTTCCAAAAACATAACAAGTGTTCATATGGAAGTCCCACTGATTGATTGATGAATAGAAAGATCCAAACAAATTAACCTGGTGTGCTCAGTGAATGCTCATCTCATGGATTTTCAGGGTTACCTTCTTCATGAATTAGCTAAGGTATGGATTCAACGGTGTATAGATCAACAACAAGCCTATGACAGGAATTTGCCTTACCGTCCTTCCGACGGCTTTCACACTATGTCCCATTTCTGGCTTTGGTTACGGGTAGACCATCCCCCGGTTGGTAATAGGTAGCCCTTTTTGGAATTTTCCACCATATTCTCCATCATTCCCATATTTTCATCCTTCTTTTCCGTTTTCTTTTTCATTAGATAGGATTTTTAGAAATCCAAATCTTTCGTTATTTTCCCATGGACAAGGATGGACAAAGTACCCCAGCGTGGTTTCTCAAACCTCAAATCCAAACTTAACCAATCCACAATTCCCCATAATCCTTTCAAAACATGAGAATCGTGTAACGTGAACTAGGAGTAAAAGTGTTTCAATATTTCTATCAATCAAATCAATAGGGGAATCCAATTAGAAAACCATCATGTTATAAGTCCTTTAAGAGTTTCAAAATCATCTCACTACATCTTTCGTCCTTTCATACTTATGACATCCCAAGTGCATATAAACACGGTTTTCCAAGGGAGTTTTGAATTTTTAAAAAAATTGAATTTTTTTTACATAATTGCTCAAAATGTTACAAAAGCTAGTAAATTCATCTAAGGAATCTCACCCCCGAACCAAAATCTTACATTGTCCTCAATGTAATAATATATGCAATATGCATGACATGAGAGCAATGACATAAAATAAAGGAGAGTGAGAATGATAGTACCTAAGGTAGTGTAGACACCCCACCTTCGGCTACACTGTTGGTAGAGATAGCTGGATGAATGGAGGACCATACCCCTAAATCCCAAGACCAAACTCAGCCAAACTCACCCTTGTAAGCCCCAGTCCATAGCCCAACTCAAGCCTAAACCCAGTCAACCCAGTCCTAAACATCAGCCTGAAAAACCCAACTCGCTGAGTCAACCCACTGAGTCAACCCGCTGAGTTAACCCACTGAGTCAACCCGCTGAGTCAACTCGTCGAGTCAAAACACCGAGTCAACTGGTCGAGTCAACCCGCTGAGTCAAATCACCGAGTCGACCCGCTGAGTCAACTCACTAAGTCGACCCACCGAGCCAAACAGCAGCCCCGAGGGAACGACCGTACATCGCTGGAAATCGAGGAGTGACCGTACGGGCGGCCCATAGCGGGCCGCCCAAAAATATTTACACAATCTGCCACTGCCCGCTGCTATTAATACCCCCCTCCCCTTCTCATTTCAACAACAGCAACCCAGCCAGAGAGAGCCCGTCCGTTTGAGTTCCCTTCTCCACCCTTTAGCCCATTTTTCCACCAAAGAGAGCCCGAGTGAAGAGAGCCTAGCCCTGGTCCAGCCTAGCCTGACTGGCCCAAGTCTCCCAAGCCATTCGAGTCTTGATCCAGCCACTCGAAGCCAACCCTTGCGACACCTCCGTCCATCCAGCTACTCTTTTTTCCAGCATTATCTCATTTGCATCTAGCATAAGTGCAACATTTACTTTTCTTCCAACCCCCCCGCTTCACTGCAAGCACTTTGATTATTCAAACACACTGCATACGTCTTATATTAAGCACCTGTCAGTTCAAGCGTATGCTCTGGGCTTAACTGTTATTAGAACCTGCCCATCAGAAACTTTTACTGTTCAGACTTACATTCATGCTTCACTATAAAGCACCTTGATTATTCAAACACACTGCATACGTCTTATATTAAGCACCTGTCAGTTCGAGCGTATGCTCTGGGCTTGCCTGTTATTGGAACCTGCCCATCAGAAACTCTTACTGTTCAGACCCGCATTCATGCATCATGTCATCTATGAGAATGTACGAGGATTAAAACAGACTTTCAAGTGTTAGTTCGATTCTGTGAAGTAGAGACCGTACTTCGGTACGGGCAGTGTGTGGGGTGCTTAACCTCTTCCCACCCTGTAACCGTGATCCCTTACCTCGAATCTTTGGCCGCAGATCAATAGGAGTCATTTTAGAGGAAGGAATCTTCAGATTTCCTTTTCTAACGTTTCTACGAGGTCTAGCCGACTGTAGATTCGAAGTAACTGGCTAGTGGCGACTCTGGTCTTATATAAACTCATTTAAACACATCCAGCTTAAACACGACTACCAAACAAAGCCCTCAAGAACGAGGCAAGCCAGTGGCACAAACGTCGATTTCTCACTCACGCACCCTCCTCTCCTTCTTTTCCCGAAAGGGGAAGGGACGAGAACGTCGTGTGGGAGTGCGGAAACGGCAAGGGTCCACAGAATGGCGACTCTGCTGGGGATAAGCTAGTCCCACTACTCGTGATCCGACTTGAAAAACAGAATCCTTCCCATACTTGAAAGTCATTAGTCCTCATACAATCTCATCTGCATAGCATTCTACCCAAAATCAAAAAAAGAAAGAAGAAAATCCCAAAACCCAAAAAGAGTAGAGTATAGTCCTCACCATTGCGCTTCCTCGGGCTCAACGTGTTCGGAAACAACTTCCCTTCCGTAGCATAATCCGCACTCGGGCTCAGCAAGCCATGTCTAACCATGAAGAGGAAACTCACCTCTTCTCCGCTCTTGAAATGACCGAAGCGCAACCTCCAGCGCAACAACCCATTGAGAATATGCCAATCATACAAGAATTGGCACAAGGAATGAGAGAAATGCAAGAAATGCTCTTGCAATTCATGCAAGCACAAGCCATCGCAGCAGCCAACAATCAGGTTGGCCCAGTTCAGCAATCTCAGCAGCCATGCCGGGTCCCTCCGGCCTCCAGTTCATCCCAACCATAACCGCCAAGGATCACTCAGGACTTTCGATTCCCTCCTAACAGGGGCCTTCAATCAGAACAACCCCCAACCTCAGGGCATTTCTTCCATTATCCTCCTGCAAATGAGAGCTATTTTCAGTCACATCCTACAACCAGAACTCCGAGCCAATTTCAACATCCTCTTCCTAATGGGAGTTCCAACCAATTTCAATATTCTCCTGTGACTGGGATTTCTTTGCAGTCTCCTTTCTCAGCTCCAGTCCAACAAAGTCCCTATAATGGGAGTAATTATCAGGCCCAACCTCCTTCAAGCAGGAATCATAGGAGCATCAATGACACTAATTATTACGAAAGGGGGCCAGCTCAGTCTTGACAAGGGGCAGGATCTCCTTCATCTGGTCCCTCCAAAATAGAGCAACTCCGATAATAGATGCGAGAGATGAAGAGAAAGTTGCAGAAGCAGCAAGGGGTAGATCTTCCATCCACTAAGTTCAGAGATCTTTGTCCATTTCCTAATGCAATGGTACATCAAGGCTTTCAGGTACCAAAATTTAAAAGATATGATGGGACAGGGTGTCCTATAGACCACTTGAGATCATTTTGTGGTGAGCTAGATGCTGTGGCAAGCAACGACGGAGCGTTGATCCGTCTGTTTCAAAAGTCCCTGAAAGACGACGCCCTAGACTGGTACACATCATTGGACTGCCATCGCATCAGGACTTGGGAGCAGCTCTCCCAGGCTTTCATCGAAAGGTTCGCATACAATCTTAACATGGCACCTAGGAGAGCGGATCTCGCAGCTCTCAGGCAAAGAAGTGATGAAACATTGTCAGCTTACGTTGGACGGTGGCGGGCCATGGCCGCTAGAATGAAGACTCCCCTCGACGACGGGAGAAAATCTCCATGATCGTCCACTCGGTAAATCCAAGTATCTCTGGATACCTTGTCTGACATCCATATGCGAACTTCAGCCAACTCATCTGCGTCGGGGAACAAGTCGAAGCCGGAATAAGGGCTGGGATGATCTCCCCTTGGTGGCCTCAGCAGGCCTCTCTAGTACAACCGATAGTGGAAGGTGAGCCTACCGGATACGAGAGTGATAATGGTAGTGTTCCCGTCTCCCATCCAATGGAAGAAGATGATCTTATTGCCTCCACCGAAGGTGCACTATTCCTCCTTCAACACGGACAACTGCAGCAACAGCAACAGTCAAGATGGAACTCACATTCCCTAATCAAGGTTGGCAAGGGGCACCCCTAACTAGTCCAGTTTCAGAACCCCTCATCCTGCAAGGGGCATCTCCAGTTGATCCAGTCTCTGCAATGCAAGGGGCACCTCCCGCCTATCCAGCTTTCATCAACCAAGAAGAGCCTCCTCTCCAGTTTATCCGGGCCATCGACTCTAGTTTAGAGTTCGAACCTCTCATCCTGCAAGGGGCACCCTCAACTATTTCGATCTCAGAGCCCACCATCATGCAAGGGGCACCTTCAGTTAATTCATTCTTCGCACCCATTTCTGACCATGGGCACATTCCACCCATCTCAGTTAACCAAGGAGACAATCTCCCTAGTGCAGCATTGGTAAAACAGGGGCATGGTCTGCTCAGTTTGAGCCAAGGGCAAACCCTACCCATCTCAGCATCAATCAACTAGGGGCACAACCTGCCTGTCTCAGCAATAGTCAGTCAGGGGCACAGCTTGCCCACTCCAGCTCACCAGGGGCAAAGCCTGCCCATCTCTCCATCAAGCAACCAGGGGCACAACTTGCCCACCGCACCTGTCTATTCGACTTCTACTTCGACCATCATCCTCCAAGAAGAAGACCCATCCTTAGACAACATGTCACATGCCCTAGCAGAATTGGGCCCCAGCTTCAATTATGTGGCCACTATCGAGGAGGTCGAAGGGGAGATTGATGTCCAGGTTCTGATCAGTCCAAAAACATCAACCATCACTCTTCAGGTCTTGGACATCTCAGCTTCATTCCATCTCCTTTCCGATTGGACCTGGTTTCACAGAATCGGTGCCATCTCTTCAAATCTTCACCAAAAGGTCAAGCACAGCTTCGGAGATAGGGCGATCACCATCATTACCGATCCTGGACAATTTCCCATGGTAGAAGCATCCAACCTCCGAGAGCCTACCATCTCAGCCATGGACGTACAACGCTCTAATGGGGAGGTCTCATACCATCACAATGCAAATTACTTCCCTCGCGCATGTCCCATCGGATCGAACTACGTCTTCTTTCCTGTCGAGCGTCAAACCTTCTACTATCAGCTCGAATATCAAGACTCGACCCGAATCATGGGAGTTTAAGAGAATGTGGATAAAGAAAGACTGCGATATCGGCCTACTCGGATTAGGCACAAAAGTATCAGAAGAAGACGGGGTCATCAAGAAAAAGGAATCTCTGCATCTGCACACCAATCCAATTTATCAATGCAGGGATTATCTATCCTGATGATGGGCTGGATTCCACCTTCAATGATCAAGCGAGCAGATTGAGTCTGATAAAGTTGCCCAAAGAAGACTCAAGCAAGGGGTAGAAATTTCCCCCGATTGATTGGACCTCAGTCTGGGTCCCACCTCAGCCCAATGAACCCGAAGAGCTGCAATTCATCGGGGACGAACCAGGAGAAATCGCATCCGACACTAACTCGGAGCCCAATTTCAGATCTACCATGATGTTTGGGCACAATAATGAGGGTTGGCCTACTGATCCCTCTGGCCCTGCCTCCTGAGGGGAAGGAGCGCACGACAGTAACAGGTTTTTAGCCCCATGACGGCACAATAAAAGCCGACAGTGCTCGACTCCCCGAGCCGAATCAGACAACACCTGGTTCACATCGCCGTCTTGCTCGGGTACTTTACAAAAAAATTTCAAAAAAAAAATCAGAAGATTCAAAAACCCAAAACACCAAATATTTCAAAATTTCAAACAAAAATCATATTTTCACAAAGTCCAAAAGTTCAAAAAAATCCAGATATTCACAAAATTCAAAAAAAAATCAGGAAAATCTTTGGAAAAAAAATAGAAATCTCTTTTTCAATAAAGTGTCAAGTCTGTCAAAGCACTTGAGTATGAAGTTGACTAATAAGATTTCAATCTAGAGTTGGATTTCAAACTCAAGGGTTTGGACAAAGCCAAATGATGTGGAAAATGATGAGCTGACTCCCAAACTTAGAGGGTCTCCTCGAAAGTTCGAACCAAAAGCTGATGTCATCTCAAAAAGGTTTCAAAATTATAAATCTAAGATCTCTTGAGACCCATAAAGAAGTGTGCATTGAGAATCCTTGTCCCTGAAAAATAAGCAGAGAATGATTGAATTTTTGAAGTCATGACTTCCCAATCTTGCGTCCTATGAAGACTTATCCAGACTCGATAAAAAACTCATCAAGCCTATCAAGAAGATGATGCTAAGACTATGCTTGCATTTCATGCTGGAGTGTGCGACTTGGCGAATGATCGAAGAAATCTCATGGCTCGATGAAGACATATTGTTGCCAACATGTCAGAAAGCACTTCAAGTGTCAGCAACATGCACATTGAATCCATATGTGTGCTTCGAAATTCTACAACCTGATAACGCTCCAGCTATTCCCTGTACAAGGTATCTACATCAACAGAAAGATCGACTCAGCATCATCTAGTGGTCATACACATATACTCGTGGCAGTCGATTACGGCACAAAGTGGATGGAGGTAACATTCTGATCTCGCACGATAATTCTCATGAAGAATGACATCATCAATTGTTAAGGGTTCCCACATGCCATCAACATTGGCAATGGGACATCCTTCGGAATCTAAGGATGAAGGAGTTCCTCGAGAAGCTTAAAATCAGAAGACAAACCTACGAGTTTGAGTTAAAATCATGTTACCGTGAGTGCTGATGAAGAATGAAGCCGAAGAAAGAAAAGTCATATCAGGTTTACAACAAGCACCGTTGCATCTATCAAACTCAAGGGGACAAGGCCCAAGGATTAGAAAAGTTCTTCCAAGAAGCGCCCTTAAGCTCACCAACATGAGAGGGGTGGATCTTCCTGAGCTAATCAACGCCGATAACGTGAAAATCTCTCACAGGTAAGCCAATCTAATCTTATCAAGAGTTACATTAGTAGAGCTGAAGTTAAGAGGTCAAGGCTTAGACCTCTGAGAATCCCTTCCCGTCCACCAATAAGTGTTCTAAATAAAGGGTTCAAAAGCAAAAAAAAAAAAGAAAAAAAAAGAATAGAGCGAAAAAAAGGGGCACACAACCCACAAAAAAAAAGAGAGAAGAAGAAGAAGAAAGAAAGAAAGAAAGAAAGAAAGAAAAAAAAATCTACCAAAAAAGAAACACATCTATCCATCTATCCACCTCAGAAGGGTTTATAGCTAAGGCTGACAGCTCTGCCATTGTAACTTAAGATAAGGGCCGAAAGGTTACCATCGGCCGACAACGACGGATTCTCGACCTCTAGTCGCCGCAATTATCCAAAAAAGAAAAGAAAAAAAAAGATGTGTGCCTAAACAAAGAGGGCAGAGTGAAAACCCGAAAGGGCGCTCTGAGTAAAAAGAGTGGGCACATAGCGGACTTGGTGAAAACCCGAAAGGGCGCTGAGGGTAAAAACAGTATAGCTGCCAAGGGGCAGGCAAGATCAAATACCCGGGATGTGGTGAAAACCCGAAAGGGCGCCACGGGCAAAAATGACGAGCAAGCCGGACGCAGCGAAAACCCGAAAGGGCGTTGCGGGTAATAATGGATAAGAAAAGAAAAAAAAAGAAGAAAAAAGCAGGTACATGAGAGATCCAAGTGACATGAAGATTCAACGGAAGTAAAGATGGCAGTTATGAGTCGAGAATTCTTTTAAGATCTGCCAAAATTCTAGGGGAAGGACACCATTACGCACTATCTTAAAGGGACCAGGACGCTTGGTGAATAATCAAGAAAATTAAGTATGACATCAGGCTGAGTCCAATATTCTGATTCCTACATCCAAAAGCACAAATCCGAATCATGCATAGACAGACAAGCACTTGGCATAAATTTCCATTTCATGCATGATTTGCATACATATATTTAAGAAAAGAAAAACAAAATCATTTTTCCTTATTCATATATGTGCACAAAAAAAAAAAATCTTATAGGGCTTTCAAAATAAACATCCCCCAGCCAACTTATGGAGTGGCTCGTATAAGCATCTTTCTCCCGATCATTCCTCCCAGAAGGTAAGTATCTCTCTTCCTGCTTTGATGCTTCAATCATTTTACTAAAGTGTTTTCTCTCCTCACAAGTACCAGAAGGCAATCTAAGATCAGCCCATCAATGCGCATCATGACCCCATCATCACCATCGATCACATCATCCAGGTAGCCCACATTCAAGGGATGCATAGCCTCACCTATGTCCCATCTTCCCATCTCATCCATACCATCCATTTCTCCCATGATGAGGGCCCCATTCAAATCAGAAATTTCAGCATGGCTGCCATTAATGGGGCCATTCAAAGCTCCACCAACCACCATCCCTAGCCCCTCATCAATGCCCCCATTCAATACTCCATCTCCACCATCTATTAAAGAAATCCCTCCATCATTAAAGCCTTCAACACTTTCTGAAGTGTGGGACCCACCATGGACAGCCCCCACAACCCCTAAATCTCCACCGTCCATTGCTTGAGAAAAGACAAACCAAGAAAAAGACAAAAGGAGAAGGAGAGAGGAGACAAAAGGGGGATTCATGGCTGCAATCGAACCTGGGAGTATAGGGAATGTGGGGACAAAGAGCAGTGAACAGAGGGGAATGTCCGAGCACGAGCCAGCCCAAGCCGCACAAGAGACGAGTCTTGGGCGGCTCGCTGTGGGCCGCCCGTACAGACGCACTCCCTCTCTCTCCGCGGGATTGGCTCCACAGTTGTTGGTAGGTGAGGCTGACAGTCCACGTCAGCAGATGGAATCCTGAGGGCCGCCCAAGGCCCCAATCCACTCCAGATTTTGTTTGAGGTTGATCAGAAACATTCAGAAGGTACCACACCTATCCAATCTGGAAGTCATGCGGCCAACATGGGCCCGATCAAGTCAAAGAGAAGGAAAATTGACCAAGAGGGGCCCACAAGCAATCTGAGCCATTCAAAGACTAGATCATCATGATCTAAACCATGGAAAAGCTTATATGAGCCATAAAATAGCAAGATCAAAGGTTTAATCGTCAAGAAAGAAGGTCAGAATCCCAGATCTGATCATCAGTGGGCCCACAAGGCCAAACCAAACAATCTGAGCTGTTCAAGTCATCATCCACGCTAGGGAGAGCCTTCTTAGCCTCACAAAACATCAAGGATAGGTGCTCCAAAGCAAAGCTGAAGTCTGGAAAGGGCCTACAGGCCAATTCAAGCAATTCGGACCACTCAAATCACAATCAGCCCCGTTAGAAGCCAAACGAAGCAAGGTAAAGGCTGAGGCGGGCAAAGCCTCGCAATCCTGTTCGTGTTGAACGCACCGTGATAGACTACCTTGATTTGGAAGTCGCTGTTGAATCCGATGGATGTTCCCTGTTCCTAAACTCATGAAGGGGATTAAGGCTGTTGGGAGGTTGTTCGCTTCCCCAAGTGTAGGGTTGCGATGTAGTAATAAACTCGGTAAGACCGAGGTCGATCCACAGGAACTATGTAGGATCTCACAAATTCATCCACAAGTGTCTATTTAAGTCTACTAATCAGATTGTTGTATGAAGTTGATGTGAGTAACAAAAGCTGAATTAAATTGAAAGTAATTAATTATAAGAAGGCACTAGGGGTTCAAGGATCCACTTGTAGCAATCCTTGATGTTCAATTCGCTGTGGTTTCTCATTCTCTCAACTAGAATCGATATTCAAATCTATCTAGTCGGATGATAAAGCTGTTAAACCAAACAGTCTGTAATATGTAAGTTCTATGCATCAGATTCACTCAATGTAGGCTGACCTGAGCATGCTCAATTGCATAGGTCATTCCCCTTTCCTATAGGTCCAGTTTACAATCACAACCATCCTCAAGTCCTCTCACAAGACAAGGCTAGATCAGGATTTGAACTGGATTCAAATCACATGCACAGTCATTACATATTCCAGAAAATCAACAAAAATAGAACTTTGGCAAGAAGT
The DNA here is from genome assembly GCA_003013855.2 of Liriodendron chinense. NCBI lineage: Eukaryota > Viridiplantae > Streptophyta > Magnoliopsida > Magnoliales > Magnoliaceae > Liriodendron > Liriodendron chinense. The sequence goes on along the minus strand of ML058465.1, from coordinate 294,422 downwards.
CCCTTTATGAAGAGCTTGGTACTAGAGCGCACTCCGATTCCTCGGATCATACAGGTCTAGACCGTTACAAACGAATTAAGAAGATAAGTAATTCATCAAAACATCCATGAGTCATCATAAGACTAAGAAAAATTACTTAAAAGCTTGTATAAACTTCAAACCTCAGTTCATAATCATGAATTCCAAACTGAAAACCACTTAACTACGAATTAAAACATCTTGGATTCACTACAAGCTTCACCTCTTAGCCCTAGCTAAGAGATTTAGCTACTCATGATCCAAGGAAACATGAAACAACTACTAAAAGCATGAAAACAGCAAAGCAAACCAAAAGGAGTTGTGAAACTCCAATCTCCACTTCCACAGCCTCCAACCTCGCTTGAACCCTTCTAGGATACCCTAGGAACGATCCCTAGGTGTCCTTTTATAGTCTGGAAGCTTCACAACTTCAGAAGAATCGAGAAAGTGCGTAACACTTACGCAGCGCAGAGAAATTCGGGCTGAAATTAGAAATTTCTAAGTCTTCACGCACAGCCGACCGGTCATGACCGGTCGGCCACAATAAACAATCACTCCAGCAAGCATGCCCCCGACCGGTCAAGACCGGTCGGGCCTATTTATCTTCAGTCCAGCAATGATGTCCGACCGGTCAAGACCGGTCGGACGTTTCTTCTTATGTTACAGCAGCCATGGCCGACCGGTCATGACCGGTCGGCCTTGTTCATTGACGTTCCAGCAATCCTATCCGACCGGTCATGACCGATCGGACGTCCTCAGTACCTCCAAACACGTATGGGTGACCGGTCACTGACCAGTCTGGCTTCCTTGGCCGACCGGTCACGACCGGTCAGCTCTCTTCTCTTCTTGTTTTCTTCCTTTCTTTCTTCTGCTTTCTTTTCTTCTTTACTTCTTTCTTTCTTTTCTTTGGTCCTCAAACGTTCTTCATCAGAATGATCCCAAGTGAACCCTTTTTGTCTTCACTTGAGTGGAGTTCCCTCTCAGTCCTGTAGTCACAAAACATGCATTGGATTAGCCTATAAACCATACAAACCGTGCACAATGAATGATGAATTGGGGTTAGAATATGCACAATTAAGAGCTCAACACACCCCCCAACCAGCATTTTGCTAGTCCCGAGCAAAACATGCTTGAACTAATTCCATCCTTCAAAACTCAACTCTCTTTCAGAAACCATCCTTCTATACATTCCAAGGTTCATGAGCTTACGATTCAGAAACATTAGGCAACAGAGGTTGAAACCGTAAATCCTCAAAACATAATAAGCCTTCATATGAAATTCCCGCTGATTGGTTGATAAATAGAAGGACTTGAACAAATTCAACCTAGTGTGGGTAGTGAAAATTCATCTCACGAGTTTCTAGGATTATCTTCTTCATAGATCAAGTAGACTATAGAACTCAAGGTACATAGAGCCACATCAAGCCAATGACAGGAATTTTCCTTACCGTCCTTCCGACGACTTTCACACTACGTCCCATTTCCGGCTTTGGTTACGGGTAGACCATCCCCCGGTTGGTAGTAGGTAGCCCTAATCGGAATTTTCCACCGTTTTTCCACATTCCCAATTTCATCCTTCCTTTTCCTTTTTCTTTTAAATTAGATAGGATTTTTAAAAAATCATATCTTTCATTATTTTCCCATGGACAAGGATGGACAAAGTACCCCGACCTGATTTCTCAATACCTTAATTCAAAATCTAGCTAATCCATAAATCACATAATCCCTTCAACTCATGAAAATCGTGTAATGTGAGCTAGGTGTAAAAGTGTTCAGATTTTCTATCAATCACAAAATAGGGGAGTTCACATATAAAAACCATTATGCTATGAGGAATTCCAGACATCCAGCCTCATACACTTCATATCTCCTCTGCTTATGCTCATATCAACTTGAATGCATAGAACCGGTGTTTTCCAAAAGAGTTTCGAATGTTTGACAAATCGAAAAATTTTCACATAATTGCTTGAAATGTTGCAAAACGCTGGATTCATCCAAGCGGCCCCCAACCACATCTTGCATTGTCCTTAATGTAAAAGATGCGCAATGAGCAAAACATGAGAGCAATTTGAAAATAAAAGGTAGTGAGGAATGATAGTACCTGAGAGAGTGAAAATTGAAAATCTTCCTCCTTCTAACAAACCTATGAAAACGAAAACAAGAGCAGCAAAATCCTAATCCTAACTACTCTATACCTCCATCAGACTAGGAGATCAATCATCCTGATACACAGGATCATTCAGGGGTATGGACATACCTTCTGAAGAAAATTTCTCAAAGAACGGCTTTAATCGCTGCCCATTTGCTTTAAAAATGTTGCCGTTCCTCGGATTCATCAGCTCGACAGTCCCATATGGATAGACAGTTTGCACAATGTAGGGACCGGTCCATCGAGATCTCAATTTTCTCGGAAATAGATGTAAGCGAGAATTATACATGAGGACTTTTTGATTGATCGTGAATGTCTTGCGAAGAATATTCTTATCATGGAATATCTTCGTCTTGTCCTTGTAAATTCTCGCATTCTCGTAAGCTTCATTCCGGATTTCTGCAAGTTCATTCAATTGTAGTTTGCGTAGCGAGCTTGCCTTGTCAGAATTGAAATTCATCTTCTTAATAGCCTAATATGCCCTATGTTCCAACTCCACAGGTAAGTGACAAGCCTTCCCATAGACAAGTCTATAGGGAGACATTCCAATAGGGGTTTTAAAGGCAGTACGGTAAGCCCAAAGCGCATCAGTAAGCCGAAGTGACCAATCCTTGCGATCGGGATTCACCGTTTTCTCTAAAATGTGTTTAATCTCCCTATTGGATATCTCAGCTTGTCCACTAGTTTGTGGGTGATAGGGAGTGCTCACTTTGTGCATTACGCCATATTTCTTCATTAAGGCTTCAAAAGGGCGATTGCAAAAGTGAGACCCTCCATCACTTATGATGACTCAAGGCGTTCCAAACCGAGAAAGAATGTTTTCTTTTAAGAATCGAATGACCGTTTTATGGTCATTATTCCGGCAAGGGATGGCCTCGACCCACTTGGAAACATAATCAACGGCAAGCAAGATGTATAAGTTTCCAAAAGAAGATGGGAATGGGCCCATGAAATCGATGCCCCAACAATCAAAAATTTCGATTATTAAAATGGGATTGAGTGGCATCATATTTCTACGGGAGATTCCTCCTAATTTCTGACAAGGTTCACATGCTTTGCAAAACTCATGTGTGTCTTTGAACATGGTGGGCCAATAAAACCCACATTGCAGAATTTTTGCTGTGGTCTTTTTAGCCGAAAAGTGGCCACCACATGCTTGAGAATGACAGAAGGAGATGATACTCTGTTGCTCATCATCTGGGACACATCTCCTTATGATTTGATCGGGACAATACTTGAATAAGTATGGGTCATCCCATAGGAATTTTCGTACCTCCGAGAAGAATCTATCCTTATCTTGCTTTTTCCAATATGTAGGAATTGTACCTGTAGCAAGATAGTTAGCAATGTCCGCATACCATGGCAATTGGGAAACAGCAAAAAGTTGTTCATCAGGGAACATGTCATTGATTGCAGTCGTTTCTGGGGAATCAGTGAGGACAAGTCGAGAGAGGTGGTCAGCTACTACATTCTCTACTCCTTTCTTATCACGTATTTCTATGTCGAATTCTTGGAGTAGGAGGATCCATCTTAATAACCGTGGTTTAGCATCCTTCTTAGAGAGAAGATACTTAAGCGCGGCATGGTCAGTGAATACAATGATCTTGGATCCAATCAAGTAGGATCTAAACTTCTCCAAGGCAAAAACTACGGCTAAAAGTTTCTTTTCAGTAGTGGTGTAGTTTGCCTGGGCTGAGTTTAGGGTTCTACTTGCATAGTAAATGACACATGGCTTTTTATCTTTTCTTTGGCCTAACACGGCCCCAATAGCATAGTCGCTAGCATCGCACATAATCTCAGAAGGAAGGCTCCAATCAGGTGGTTGCTTTATTGGGGCACATGTCAACATACCTTTAAGGGTGGTAAAGGCTTTTTGACATTCTTCATTCCACTCGAATGAATTTTCCTTTTGAAGTAGGTTACATAAAGGGCGAGAGAGTGAACTGAAATCCTTTATGAACCTTCTGTAAAATCCTGCGTGTCCTAAAAAGGACCGTATATCTCGTATGCTTTTGGGTGGTGGAAGGTTAGAGATAAGATCAATTTTTGCCTTGTCCACCTCAATTCCATTTTGTGAAACGATGTGACCAAGTACAATTCCCTTTTGAACCATGAAGTGACACTTTTCCCAATTGAGCACAAGGTTCTTCTCTTCACATCTTTTTAGCACAGATTTCAAGTGCTCAAGGCACTCATCAAAGCTACAACCGAATATAGAAAAATCATCCATGAAGACTTCGAGGATGGTCCCCATCATGTCAGAAAAGATGCTCATCATACAACGCTGAAAGGTGGCAGGGGCATTACATAGTCCAAACGGCATCCGTCGATAGGCGAAAGTGCCGAATGGACATGTAAATGTAGTCTTTCCTTGGTCTTCACGGGCAATTTCTATTTGGTTGTACCCTGAATAGCCATCAAGGAAGCAAAAGTGGGAATGACCCGCCAACCGTTCTAAAATCTGATCAACAAACGGTAGGGGGAAGTGGTCTTTCCTCGTGACAGTGTTTAGCTTCCTGTAGTCAATGCACATTCTCCAACCGGTAGTGACTCTAGTTGGCACGAGTTCGTTATTGGCATTGGCTACGATGGTTATTCCGGATTTCTTAGGCACCACTTGAGTTGGGCTCACCCATTGGCTATCAGATATTGGGTAAATGATACCTACATCCAATAGTTTCACCACTTCGGCTTTAACCACATCCTTCATGTTTGGATTTAGTCGTCTTTGTGGTTGCCGGGATGTCTTTGCATTTTCCTCAAGGTGTATGCGGTGAGTACAAATCAGTGGGTCTATGCCTTTGAGATCCACAATTGACCATCCAATGGCACTCTTGTGCTCTAATAGAGTGGCTATTAGCCTACTCTCTTGTTCCTCATCCAAGTGGGAAGAAATCACCACTGGATATGTCTCATCTCGACCTAAATAAACATATTTTAGCTCACTTGGCAATGGTTTTAGGTCGAGTTTTGGTGCCTTGATGTTGGATGGGAGGGCCTTGTTCTCATTTATAGGCAAAGGTTCAATTGGGGCCCTCCATCTTTTATTTTCAAGCACCAGCATCACATCTAGAATGGCATCCATCTCTTGTGCTGTGTCATCATTCATCTCGTGAAGATGGGCCACACATGCCTCCAAAGGGTCGGAAAATAGTGACAAGGGGACTGTATCCTCCACGAATGATTCAATCATGTTTAACTCATGGACATCATCATCAACCTCCCGTGGTTGTTTGCATAAATCAAATATGTTAAGCTCAAGGGTCATATTTCCAAAGGACATTTGTACAAGTCCGTTTCTACAATTGATAATGGCATTTGAAGTAGCTAGAAACGGTCGTCCAAGTATGATGGGAATTTGAGCACCGGTGCTTATCACGGGATGTGTGTCCAAGACAATAAAATCTACTGGGTAATAGAATTTATCAACTTGGACTAAAACATCCTCTATCATTCCTCTCGGTATCCGGATGGATCTATCAGCAAGTTGGAGTGTGGTTTTGGTGGGTTTCAATTCACCTAACCCAAGTTGTTCGTAGACCGAGTATGGAATGAGATTCACACTTGCCCCCAAGTCGAGTAGGGCTTGTTTGATCCGGTAGTTTCCTATGATGCATGAGATGGTTGGACTACCTGGATCCTTGTATTTTTGGGGCACCTCTTGTTTGATGATGGCGCTCAAATTTTCAGCCAAAAGAACTTTGTTGTGGACGTTGTGTTTCCTTTTGACTGTACATAATTCCTTTAGAAATTTGGCAGAAGATGGTATTTGTTTTATTGCATCCAACAGCGGGATGTTGATCTTCACCTGCTTGAAAACTTCCAGAATCTCCAGATTTTTATCTAAAGGTTTAGGTGAAATCAACCTTTGTGGAAATGGGGCAACCGTCTTGTATTGTCTTTCCGGTTCTTTCTCTTGTGGAGTATTGTTTGGGTTATCATCCTCTTTGAGAATTTTCGGATCCTTAGGCTTTGGAACCTTCACCGGATTAGATTTGTCAATTTCTTTCCCACTTCTCAAAGTGGTGATAGCTTGAACATGTTCCGTATGGTGGGAGGATGAGCTTGCATCTTGTATCTCATACTGGGTCCTTGGGTTAGGAAGAGGTTGAGCAGGAAGTGTGCCCTTCTCTCTACCACTAAGGTGAGCTTCAACTCTAGCCAGAGATGTTTTCAATTCATTAATGGCTTGGTTTGAATTTTGATTGAATTTCAATTGCTCTTGCATGAACCCATCTATTTTTAGAGAATTTGTCTTGTTATACTCATTCTGGACCGATACGAGTGCACCCAACATCTCTTCTAGTGATACTTTTGGAGTGTTATTTGCATTTGCAGTGGGTCCATTCCTCCAACTGAAGTTGGGATGGTTCTTCCAATTAGGATCAAACGTGTTTGAGTTTGGAGCACCATATTGCTGTTGATAACTGTTTATGGCATTCGTTTGTTCTTGTAAGATGCCTTGGACTGTTGAAATTGTGGGACAATCTGGTGTAGCATGTTGATTTCCAGCACAAATTCCACAAACAGTTTCAACGTCAGTGGAGTTGATTGTTTCTCCTTTCCTTAATTCCATGGCTTCGACCTTTCTTGTGAGGCTAGCCAACCGTGCACTTATGCTATCTTCTTCTGATAAGACATACATTCCTCCCTTTTCCTTTTGTTGGCCAGTCTTGGAACTTGTTGGTTTAGATGTGTCCCAAGACTGTGCACTCTCAGCCAATTCTTCCAAATAATCCCTTGCTTCATCAGCTTCCTTATTCATGAACTCTCCATTACACATCATCTCTACAAATTGGCGCATGGATGAAGTCAGTCCTTCATAGAAAAAACTTATAATCCGCCAAATTTCATAGCCATGATGTGGGCATGCGTTTAATATGTCCTTAAACCTCTCCCAACATTGGGAAAAGGTTTCATCTTCCTTTTGGGCAAAGTTCATGATAAGGCGCTTAAGCATGTTCGTTTTGTGAGTAGGGAAGAATTTTTTTTATAAATTCTCTGTGCATATCAGTCCATGAACCAATTGATCTTGGCCTCAATGCATAAAGCCAACCCTTGGCTTTATCCTTAAGAGTGAAAGGGAAGAATTTAAGTCTTACTACATCTTCAGTCACATTTGCAAAGTGCATGGTGGTGATTACCTCATCAAACTCCCTAAGGTGTTGATAGGCACTTTCACTGTCTAAACCATGGAATTTAGGGAGAAGATTGATCACTCCCGGTTTCAAATCCACATTCCCTGCATTTTGTGGAAAAACTATGCATGAGGGAGTGCTCGTTCTTGCAGGTTGCAAGAAATCACGTAAAGTCCTTGGTCGGGGAACATCCTCAACCACATTCTCCCCTATTTCAGTTTGATTTTGGACCGGGTTAGGTTGATTTGCAGCCATATTTTCAGATAAAATTGGAGAATCTAGATGTCTCCTAGCACGTGGCTCTCTATCAATTCCTTCTACTATCCCCCCTTCACTTATGAGTCGGTTATTGGAATCCCGAGCCCAATGTGGCATGCAAAACCAAAAATAAGAAACAAAAAGAAAGAAGAATTCTTCTTCCTTTTTCTTTACTCTTTTCTAAGACCGAAGCACAAGGTGTCTTGCAATGGCTAGGCCAGAAGCAAGGATAGAGACCGATTTCTCCTGGTCAATAGGGGTTCAGAGAACTCCCCACCCACTCTTTGAATCTTTTGAAAAAAAGTGCAGAAAAAGGAAAAAGAGGAGTAGAGATGAGAAAAGAAATCTCTGAGCACAAGGTGATCCAAGGCGGCTGAGCCGACCAATAGGAATCCAGGTGGCAAAAAGGCCGACCTTTTAGAGATCCAAAAGGAGTCTCCACCCACTCTACAAGAGATGAATAGGAATGAATAGGAGAAGGAGAAGAGTAAGGTTTTAGAAGGATAGAACCTGATTCGCACTTGAAATCCTTGAATCTTCTTCAGCTTCCTAGAAATCCCTGAAAAGAAAAATCAAATAAACAAACTAAGTTAGTCTAAAAATCTAAAAAAAATCCTAAATAGATACTAATTTCAGAAATTTGTGAAAACCGTCAAGGTCCCTGGCAACGGCGCCAAAAACTTGTTCGCTTCCCCAAGTGTAGGGTTGCGATGTAGTAATAAACTCGGTAAGACCGAGGTCGATCCACAGGGACTATGTAGGATCTCACAAATTCATCCACAAGTGTCTATTTAAGTCTACTAATCAGATTGTTGTATGAAGTTGATGTGAGTAACAAAAGCTGAATTAAATCGAAAGTAATTAATTATAAGAAGGCACTAGGGGTTCAAGGATCCACCTGTAGCAATCCTTGATGTTCAATTCGCTGTGGTTTCTCATTCTCTCAACTAGAATCGATATTCAAATCTATCTAGTCGGATGATAAAGCTGTTAAACCAAACAGTCTGTAATATGTAAGTTCTATGCATCAGATTCACTCAATGTAGGCTGACCTGAGCATGCTCAATTGCATAGGTCATTCCCCTTTCCTATAGGTCCAGTTTACAATCATAACCATCCTCAAGTCCTCTCACAAGACAAGGCTAGATCAGGATTTGAACTGGATTCAAATCACATGCACAGTCATTACATATTCCAGAAAATCAACAAAAATAGAACTTTGGCAAGAAGTCCCTTTATGAAGAGCTTGGTACTAGAGCGCACTCCGATTCCTCGGATCATACAGGTCTAGACCGTTACAAACGAATTAAGAAGATAAGTAATTCATCCAAACATCCATGAGTCATCATAAGACTAAGAAAAATTACTTAAAAGCTTGTATAAACTTTAAACCTCAGTTCATAATCATGAATTCCAAACTGAAAACCACTTAACTACGAATTAAAACATCTTGGATTCACTACAAGCTTCACCTCTTAGCCCTAGCTAAGAGATTTAGCTGCTCATGATCCAAGGAAACATGAAACAACTACTAAAAGCATGAAAACAGCAAAGCAAACCAAAAGGAGTTGTGAAACTCCAATCTCCACTTCCACAGCCTCCAACCTCGCTTGAACCCTTCTAGGATACCCTAGGAACGATCCCTAGGTGTCCTTCTATAGTCTGGAAGCTCCACAACTTCAGAAGAATCGAGAAAGTGTGTAACACTTACGCAGCGCAGAGAAATTCGGGCTGAAATTAGAAATTTCTAAGTCTTCATGCACAGCCGACCGGTCATGACCGGTCGGCCACAATAAAAAATCACTCCAGCAAGCATGCCCGACCGGTCAAGACCGGTCGGGCCTATTTATCTTCAGTCCAGCAATGATGTCCGACCGGTCAAGACCGGTCGGACGTTTCTTCTTATGTTACAGCAGCCATGGCCGATCGGTCATGACCGGTCGGCCTTGTTCATTGACGTTCCAGCAATCCTATCCGACTTGTCATGACCGGTCAGACGTCCTCAGTACCTCCAAACACGTATGGCTGACCGGTCACTGACCAGTCTGGCTTCCTTGGCCGACCGGTCACGACCGGTCAGCTCTCTTCTCTTCTTGTTTTCTTCCTTTCTTTCTTCTGCTTTCTTTTCTTCTTTACTTCTTTCTTTCTTTTCTTCTTTGGTCCTCAAACGTTCTTCATCAGAATGATCCCAAGTGAACCCTTTTTGTCTTCACTTGAGTGGAGTTCCCTCTCAGTCCTGTAGTCACAAAACATGCATTGGATTAGCCTATAAACTATACAAACCGTGCACAATGAGTGATGAATTGGGGTTAGAATATGGACAATTAAGAGCTCAACAGAGGTGGAGCGCACCCTCACGGAATTGTGAGCAACGTAAGGCCCCAAACTGGATTGACTAAGGGAAATGTGAGGATGTGGCACATTTTGTGGCCGAAGGAGTCCGTCGGACGATACGTGGTCTATTTGCATTGCACATGAGGAACATGCAACTTTGTGGGTGTGTTGACTGAAAACCCTCAAAATCTCCTCATCCGAAGATGTAAAACTACGGCACTTAACTGTGTGAGACTCGTCTTGCTTGCTGACGTAAAATGGATCGGGTGCCTTACCAGCAGTAGAAGCTGGAAGTGGATGAAAATTCCACATCTTTCCTTGCATTTCAGGAAAATCACAAAATACCAAAACATTGCAAAATCACCTTTTCAAAAATCACAAAAAAAATATTTCCCTTGCTTTCAAATCAAATATTTTAAAAAATCACAAAAATATTTCCCTTTCTTTCAAATCAAATATTTGCACAAATCACAAAAAAATATTTCCCTTGCTTTCAAGCCAAAAATTTTCAAAAAACACAAAAAATATTTCCTTTGTTTTCAATAACCGATCTCTATCCTGACCACTCAGGTAAAGATTCGGACCACATATATACAAAAATCACAAAAATTGTCACCATCCCCCAGCACTACACTTCAGGAGTCTTGAACTCCACTCTCTTCACACTTTGGGATGACGGATCCAATCGCCCACAAATTGGAATCTTGACCAAAATTGGCGACCAAACACCATCTCAATCGCATTTATGCCCAGAAAAATATTTTGAAGTCTGATTTAATCATCGACATTCTCATTAGCGAAGAAGCAGCATCTTGGGACGATGGACTTGATCGATCACGGGTCGGGATCTTGACCAACCCACTGACCAAACACTCGTACAAAAAAAAGAAAAACCCCAGGGAAGCACAACCCCGCAAGCAATAAGCTCAAAATTCTCTGCATCTCCAGCAAAAACAAAATCATCAAACTGAAAGAGAATGAGCTAAGCCATGCATTCATCATGCATCCCCATGCATCAGCATTCATCGCATCAATCATCATGTTTACCTGCTTTCAAAATAAAAGCCGGTTAGCCCAAGACCCCACAGGCATCCCTAGTGGAGGCGCGTGCAAACCAGATTTTCATTTTAAAAAGACAAAAAAAATATCTCCATTTGCAAATAAAAACCCCACGGAGTATCACTCCCAGAGTGGGTATCTTTTCAAAAAATTCAAAAACATTTTCCCAGTAGAGCGTTCTGCCTCCAAAACACTAGGAGATCTTCCATATCTCTGGGTAGGAGCCGATGCAAAAATCAAATAAGATCCGATGTCTCGCGGTTTCCCCGGAGACCATCGGATCCAATGCACTCAAAGTACGGTCGAACTGAACTCCAATGTCAGTGCGGTCGTACCACATGCTAAGATACAAAAGATGAAAGCCAAAAGGCTTGGTCAAAGAAGCCACTTGAACAGGTGGAAACGATGAATTGTAACCCAAGTATCAAAATCAGCTGATTGGGTGGAAAGAGTTCACCCGCACATACCTAGGCGTAGATGCCTGAAGTACCTTGACTGAGTCCAAGTTGGCGTAGTAGAATCCCGTAAGACTATCTGACGTAGGGCGTCTAACCACTTTGACAGTCAAGCGAAACAAGTACTCCTGGAGTGATCTGGGAAAACATCAAACATCACACAATCAGTCTCAGGGTCAGTATCCTCATAAGACTAGCGACGCAGAGGCTCTGCTGTACCTTTCCGATGTTAGTACCGATCGGGAATGGAAGGGTTACTATTGGGTACCCAGGTTGCAGCGCATGCAGGGACAATCACAACGTTTTCTCCAAATTCCAGCGGTATGTGCGAGTGATCGATTTCCAGACGATCAACTGGCACAGATGCAAAGGCAAGCAAAGATTTCAGACCATGATCCATGAATGACCGGGTCAGAAGTCGGGTGTCCACTCGCTTTGGCATTCGATTGCATGCAACTTTTGCCAAAGAGGGGCATCTGTAGACACCCCACCTTCGGCTACACTGTTGGTAGAGATAGCTGGATGAATGGAGGACCATACCCCCAAATCCCAAGACCAAACTCAGCCAAACTCACCCTTGTAAGCCCCAGTCCATAGTCCAACTCAAGCCTGAACCCAGTCAACCTAGTCCTAAACATCAGCCTGAAAAACCCCCCATAAGAAAAACCAGTAAAAAAATCCTAAAAAAGTCAAACTCGCTGAGTCAACCCACTGAGTCAACCCGCTGAGTTAACCCACTGAATCAACCCGTTGAGTCAACTCGTCGAGTCAAAACACCGAGTCAACCCGTCGAGTCAACCCGCTGAGTCAAATCACCGAGTCGACCCACTGAGCCAAACAGCAGCCCCGAGGGAACGACCGTACATCACTGGAAATCGAGGAGTGACTGTACGGGCGGCCAACAGAGGGCCGCCCAAAAATATTTACACAATCTGCCACTACCCGCTGCTATTAATACCCCCCTCCCCTTCTCATTTCAACAACAGCAACCCAGCCAGAGAGAGCCCGTCCGTTTGAGTTCCCTTCTCCACCCTTTAGCCCATTTTTCCACCAAGGAGAGCCCGAGTGAAGAGAGCCTAATCCTGGTCCAGCCTAGCCTGACCACTGGCCCAAGTCTCCCAAGCTATCCGAGTCTTGATCCAGCCACTCGAAGCCAACCCTTGCGACACCTCCGTCCATCCAGCTACTCTTTTTTCCAGCATCATCTCATTTGCATCTAGCATAAGTGCAACATTTACTTTTCTTCCAACCCCCTGCTTCACTGCAAGCACTTTGATTATTCAAACACACTGCATACGTCTTATATTAAGCACCTGTCAGTTCGAGCGTATGCTCTGGACTTACCTGTTATTGGAACCTGCCCATAAAAAACTCTTACTGTTCAGACTTGCATTCATGCTTCACTATAAAGCACCTTGATTATTCAAACACACTGCATACGTCTTATATTAAGCACCTGTCAGTTCGAGCGTATGCTCCGGGCTTACCTGTTATTGGAACCTGCCCATCAGAAACTCTTACTATTCAGACCCGCATTCATGCATCATGTCATCTATGAGAATGTACGAGGATTAAAACAGACTTTCAAGTATTAGTTCGATTCTGTGAAGTAGAGACCGTACCTCGGTACGGGCAGTGTGTGGGGTGCTTAACCTCTTCCCACCCTATAACCGTGATCCCTTACCTCGAATCTCTGGCCGCAGATCAATAGGAGTCATTTTAGAGGAAGGAATCTTCAGATTCCCTTTTCTAACGTTTCTACTGGGTCTAGCCGACTGTAGTTTCGAAGTAACTGGCTAGTGGCGACTCTGGTCTTATATAAACTCATTTAAACACATCCAGCTTAAACACGACTACCAAACAAAGCCCTCAAGAACGAGGTAAGCCAGTGGCACAAACGTCGATTTCTCACTCACGCATCCTCCTCTCCTTCTTTTCCCGAAAGGGGAAGGGACGAGAACGTCGTGTGGGAGCGCGGAAACGGCGAGGGTCCACAGGTAGCAAGTTGATCAATTCTAGCATCTTCCATTGTCTCGATGAGACTTATTCAATCCTAAATGCAGAATGAAATCCTAACCTACCTACCTACCTTTGATTAGTCTGATCAACTACATGATCAAATTTGAGCAGGATCTTCATGAATTTCAATAGGTTTTTCATGAGGATCATCCAAAGTCCTGCTCGAATGTATGCATGGGTGCATTTCTTCATTAAGGTCCAATCATAATGTGCACCACACGCATGTAAGGAGGAGATAAGAACAGCAAAAAGATATCTCCTCAAGTTCTGAATTGGGTTTTAATTGATTAAAAATGGGTCCTCCCAATCAGAATTTTCAATGGGTTGAAGAACCCATGATGGTGGAGAGACATTCATTAAGTATTTTTCAATTTGGGTTGTCTCCTCCACAGATTCAGAATTGCACGGTGCTTCCACAAATAATGATAAAGAGTGTAAATCAGTGGAATGGTGTTCTTCAGGCACAGACACCGTGTCTAACAAACTATCTAACTCCTTAATCATCTCATCATCAAGATCATAGGGGTGGGTCATGCATTCCTCTAAAAAATTGAGAGAGTCGGATGAAGGGTTCTCGTTCTCCCTAAGTGATTGAGGAAATTCTGTTTCAAGGGTAAGGAATTCCTCCTCTATAGAGGGGAGGTCTTCCAAAGAAAATTTTTCAGATTCAGTGGTAAGCACATCATCTAGCATTGGTTGATCTTTTGAAATTTCAGATTGTGCCACCTCGTCATCCAAAGAAACAGAATTTTCAACCCAAAGGAGTTCTTCCACAATAGAATCCAGTATGTGTTGTTGGAGGAAGGACTCAAAAATATCGACTTTGGCCATCTCTCTAGCAAGAATATCTTCTGGCGACTCATAAACATTCGACCCTTTGGAAGTAGAAATCATGGGCTCACAATCATCTTTCAAACCTTCATTATAGGCAATCAAACTATCACTTTCAGATTTTGTAGATTCCTCGGGTTCGTCAACAGTCCTTGAAATCTCTTCATCATTCAAATTAGAATAGCTAAAAGAGAGTTGATTTACCATAATCGATGGTAATGTTGGGATCACTGAGATCTACATCCCCTAAAAGCTTAGTCATCAAATCGGAATAGGGTTGGGCTTAAATAGCCTCATCCTCATTATTGGGGAATGATTCAGTGTTCCCAATGTCGAGTTTAGGATTTTGAGATGGCGAGAGGTTTTGTATGCATTGCTCAGTTATTTCCATAAACTCTCGCAGTGTATCCTCAAGAGTTCGTGTCGATTGTGGCTCATGAGAAAGAAACTCTTGAGGATAATTGTTGACATCCATGGTAGGCTTGTCTCCCAAATTAAAATTTTGATGCTCCCACCTATTAGGATTATGCATGTCATATGTTGGGCTATTAAATGGTTGTTGATATGTGTAGCCAAACAAGTGATCGTACATTGTCTTAATCGGTGGAACATTATTCATCTCTTTTCGATACTCTCCCATTGTCTTACCCGGCGAAAAGTTATGCACATCGTTCTTATTCCGGTAATCTCGCAATGTCTTACTCGGGGGAGTATTAGAAGTAGATTGAGTCTTAGGAAAATATTCATGCTTGTAATGGTTTCAATCATAATGATTTTTTATTTGGTTCGACCTATCATCTTCCAAAAGGTATTTAGACAATCCACCCGTCCAATAATTCATAATGAAATTATAAGAAGTTGAAACAATCACAATCTAGGAAAAAAAAAACAAAAAGAAGAAAAGGAGATGGGGAGATGTTACCCGTGGAAGTGAGAACTATGTCAGCAACTAAGTTCCTACAAAACACAAAAACAGAGAATTATTAGTAATCTAGAAAAAATCAGAAAACTACTTCTAGAAAAACTGAAAATCCTACCTAACTAAAACTACTCTATAGCTACTAGAATAATTATAACCGTTTAACCTCTTCCCCGGCAACGGCGCCAAAAACTTCTTCGCTCGCCTCAAGTGCAAGGCTGCAATGTAGTAATAAATCTCGGTAAGACCGAGGTCGATCCACAGGGAAGGAGGTAAACAATTCCAACTATCCTAATAACTAGAATCTAAAGAGGTTTGTGAAATTGGTTTTGAACATAAAATAGAAAATCTGATAATGAAAAGATAACTAGAGCATTAAGGATCCACTTATAGTTCTCCTTAGATGGATAATTCGCTATGGTTTTTCACTTTCTCAACTAGAATCGAAATTCAGTTCTGTCTAGTCGAATAATAGAGCAGTTAAAACAGTCAATCTGTCACATGTATGATTCATGTACATGATTCTCTCAATGCAAGCTAGGACTTGAGCATACTCAATTGCATAGGTCAGTCCCAATTCCAATAGGTTAAGATCACAACCATAATCATCATTAAATCCTGTCACAAGATAAAACTAGATCATGATTTAAGCTTGATCCAAATCAAATACACAATCTCACATACTTCAGAATTTTCAGAAAAGTAGACCTTTGGTATGAAGCTCCCACATGAAGATCATATATCTAGAGCGTATTCCAATTCCTCGGATCATACAGGTCTAGACTGTCTCGAAACAGTTAAGAACACAAGCAATTCTTTTAAACATCCATGAGCCATCATAAGACTAAGAAAAACTACTTTGAACTTTATTTAAACTTCAAACCATTGTTCTTCAATAGAAATCCAACTTGAAACCAATAAAATGAATTAAACAATCTAAGAAAACTATAAGGTTCACCTCTTAGTTCTAGCTAAGAGATTAGCTAATGAAAAGCATATTAAAAGCAAAACTAAAACTAGAACTAGAAGAAGAAGAAAATTAGTTGTAGGAGGCTAGGAAGCCTCCTAGGTCTTGAATCCTTTGCTCCCCATGTTGCTAGATGCCCTAGGAAGAGAGTGGATGTGGCCTTTTATAAGTTGGAGCGGAAGATTCTAAATTGCGCAAGGAATCATGCAATTGCGTAGAGAAAATTGGAGCTTCACGGACAAGCTCTATTACGCTGACGACCGGTAGCACGACCGGTCTAAGCTCATGAACGACCGGTCGCACGACCGGTCTCAAAACCTCAAAAACAGTCCAGTGAGTTTTGTGTTTCTGGACTCATCTCGACCTGTCTAGCGACCGGTTGGGCAACCGGTCTGGCGACCGGTCTAAGAGGAGAAAAACAGTCCAAAAATACACTGTAGACCTGTTTGGCGACCGGTTTAGCGACCGGTCTACAGACAGGTCTAAGAACAAAATTTCAAATTTTCTTCTTTGTCTCTTCTCTTTCTTTCTTGCTTTTTTCTTCCACCTTTTGGCACTTGTTCTATTAATCTTTAATGCATACAAAGTGACTCTTTTAACTATGAATTAGTGAAGTCTCCTTCTCATTCCTACAATTACAAATTCATGCATTAGATTAGTCTTTAAATCATGAAAACCATGCATAATAAGTGATGAATTGGGGTTAGAATATGCACAATTAAGAGCTCAACATGTACCTTTCTTGTACATTTAGGGTTGGTCAACCCATGCAAGTGGGTGATCGACCTACCGACAAAAGTTGAAATCCCACTTGATCTCAAAGAAAATGCTAATGATCTACATACCTAGTCCAACAAGTGCTCAATACTGAATAAAAAAGAATTTATTATTCATGAAAGATCAAAGATATATGATACAAGCATATCAATCAAGCTTTCCTCAATCCTATCTGCCTGACGTGAACCTGAAATAGATCTCTAGTTATAGGTTTCGTTATGGGATCAGCCATCATCTCCTTGGTAGGAATGTAGCTGAGGATAACCTTCTTTTCTTTCACTTGATCACGAACATAATGATACTTTATCTCAATGTGCTTGGATTTCTGGTGGTGTTTGGGGTCCTTTGCCAAGTCAATGGCCAAGGTGTTGTCTATCCTCAACGATATAGGCTCATGTATGCATGGAACGACACCCAATCCTTATAGGAATCTGCAAACTCATACACACTCCTGAACTGCAGCACAACATGCAATGTACTCGGCCTCTATAAATGAAAGTGCTGTGGATGTTTATTTCTTACTCGACCAAGAGATAGCTCCCCCTCCCAGCAAGAAGACATATCCTGAAGTAGACTTTCCCTCGTCGGCGTCATTACACCAGGCGGCATTTGAATATCTTTTGAGCTCGAGACTCGCTCCTCCATAACACAGCATCAGGTCCTTGGTTCCACTGAGATAGCGGAATATACGTTTCACGGCTTGCCAATGAGACTGTCCTGGGTTACTCTGGTAACGGTTGACTATGCCAACTGCATAACTAATATCCGGTCTGGTGCAAAGCATAGCATACATTAAGCTGCCTACTGCGCTTGCATAAGGTACTGAGGACATAGCCGATTTCTCAGCTTCTGTCTGGGGACACAATTTCCTATCTAACTTGGCAGCTTTGTCCATAAGGGTTTTAACAGCTTTTGAATTTTCCATCCTGAACTGCTCTAAGATCTTTTGTATGTAAGTGGCTTGTGACAAGCTTAAGAATCTCCTAGAACGGTTCTTGATGATTTTAACCTCTAGAATAAAGTCGGCTTCACCAAGATCTTTCATCTCAAAGTTCGAGAAAAGCCAATCTTTAGACATTATCAACAGTTGTATGTCATTACCAACTAATAGGTTTCGTCTACATATAGAGATAGTATCAGAAAAGATCTTCCAGACCGTTTCACTTATACACAATAATCTTCTTAACTCATCGTGAACCCGAAAGTGATGATGGCTAAGTGGAACCTCATGTACCACTGCCTTGAAAATTGCTTCAACCCATAAATAGATCGTAACAACTTGCAGGCTTTCTTTGGATACTTTTTGTCCACATAACTTATGGGTTGTTGCATGTATATTTTTTCATCCAAATCACCATTTAACAATGCGGTCTTTACATCCATCTGATATAACTCTAAGTCTAAACTTACGACAATATACAAGATCACGCGGATTGAGGAGAATTTTGCAATAGGTGAAAAAGTTTCCTTATAATCAACGCTTTCTTTTTGTGTAAAACCTTTTGTAACTAATCGTGTTTTGTACTTGTCCACTGTACCATCTGCCTTTCATTTGATCTTAAGTACCCACTTGTTACCAATTGCTTTGGAAGGCAGATCTACAAGTTCCCAGACTTTGTTCTTCTCTATGGAGGCAATCTCCTCGTCTATGGTAGTTACCCAATCAGCCAAATTCGGAGATAACAATGCATCCTGATAAGAATCAGGCTCATCATCGTCAACCGCAACATAAGAGAAAGATTAACCATCGATATCGAAATATTTTCGGGGAATCAAACCTCTTTCAGTTCGACGTAACTCAAGAGCTTGCTGAGATGTACTCCCACTGTCTTGATGAACTATAAGAGTATCTCCATTTTCAGAAGCAGAACTCCCACTCTCTTGAGATACATCGAGAATTTCAAAAAGTTCCGTGGAAACCTTTTGTTTCTTTCGACTGGGGTATCTATCTTCGACGAAGGTGACGTCCCGAGATTCTATCTCAGTCTATCATCCTCGATCCTCATAAACTAGAACGTATCCCTTTGAGTGCATTGGGTACCTAATGAATACGCACTCAATAGCTTTACTATCAAGTTTACTTCCATGCGGAGCAGGCAATAAAACATATGCTAAAGATCTCCAAGGACGTAGGTCGGCTAGAGAAGGAATCCTCCTAGTCCACATCTCATATGGGGTCTCAGGAATGGATTTAGTTGGGACTTTATTTAGGACGTAGACGGCTGTTAAAAGCACGTCTCCCCAGAATGTGGTAGAGAGATTGGCATGTGCCATCATCGACCTGACCATGTCCAATAGTGTCCTGTTCTTTTTCTCTGCAACTCTATTTTGCTGTGGAGTATATGCCATAGTGTACAGCCTGATGATGCCAACATTTGCATAGTATATTTTAAACGTTTCAGATGTATACTCGCCGCCTCTATCAGATCTAAGAGTTTTAATCTTTTTCTCAAGCTGATTTTCTACTTCAGCTTTGAATTTGAGAAAGCAATCAAAAGCCTCAGATTTATGTGAGAAGAGATACACATATCCATAGCGTGAGTAATCGTCAATAAATGTGACGAAGTATTGGCATCTATTTCTAGCACGTACATTCAATGGTCCACAGATATCTGAATGGATTATCTCTAGCAAACCCTTTGACCTAGTCGCTTCAGGGAATAGTTTCTTAGAAGTCTTCCCGGATACACAATGTTCACAAAATGACAAATCAACTTAGGATAATGAACCTAACAGACCAGGTCTTGCTAGTCTTGTCATACGGTCATTTCCAATGTAACCTAACCTCGCATGCCATTTGAAAGATTCAGATGCTACATGTTCATTCGACGTAGTAGACAAAACAAGAGGTATATTATCAATATTTACATTTAGAATAAATAAATCTGAAATCAACTTTCCCCATGCAAAGACGAGGTTATTGAGTCTTAAAGAAACTCTTGTCCCGGAAAAACGAATGTCAAAACCATTAACTAACAACCTAGAAACAGAAATTAAATTTCGGTGCATGCCCTGTGCATAAAGAGTATCATGGAGGGTTATTGTGTGCCCTACGCGCGTACGGAGATGATAAACACCAATCCCTAGCACGTCTTCAGCAGTGTTATTCCCCATGTACACCCTGTAGCTCCTTGTGGCTACAGGCCGAAATTCCTCGAGTCCTCGACGATCTCATGTCACGTGCTTTGTTGCACTTGAATCCAAAATCCACTCGTTAGATAGGATATCAATGGAAAGGATCTCAGAACAAACGCCTACAAACAAAGTGTCTAGTGATAAAGGAATTACAGTCTTTTTATAGGCGCACTGACGGGCGTAATGGCCAAAATTTTCGCAGACGAAACAGGTTATGTTTGTCCTTTTAGGTTTCCTCTTTCCTTTCCCCTTCTTGGGATTTGGAGGAGGCGTTGTGGTCTTTTGTTCCTGATTGTTCTTCTTCGCCTTCTTGTGGGCTTTGAACTTTTTCTTATTAGCTTTCCGCTTGTGGGTTTCTTCTGGAAAGGCCTTGGCCGAACCTGACTGAATTGCATTCATTTTAACCTCTCATACTAGATCACCGCAAAAGTCTCTGAACGTTGTGATTGAATCGGTATGGTTTAGAATCATTTTGATTTAGGCCCAAGATTCGGGTAAGGAACTGTGCATTGCTATAATCTTTTGATTTTTGGTTAGTTTACACCCTACATTCCTCAGGGCGCCTATCATCTGCTCCATCTTATGAATATGATACTTGATGAGCCAACCTACTGGCATCCTGTATTCTTGGAACTCTGATTCCATAGCCCGAACCTTTGCATCTGACTTCTTCTTATAGGCATTAGCCAGTGCATCCCAGATCCCCTTAGCGGTTTATGCACTTCATATGTGGGTATGAGTTCTTTGTACATTGTGCTAATCAATATATTACGGGTGAAGCAATTTTGTGTACTCCACTTATTGTAGCGATTCATCGCGGCCTTATGTTCACCTAGATTTTCATTTTCAGCCAATATGGGTTCCTCTTTAACCCCATCCAGAGTGTGCGAAATGTCATCCTCGTCCAGAAGGCTTCGCACTGCGAGGGACCAATTTTTGTAGTTGTTGCCGTCAAAATGTTGTCCTTTGAGTTGATCGACGATCAATGCTTTAGAGGTCATCTCTACATCGCATCATGTATCACTACTTAGCTATGATCTAGAGTATTAGCACTAATCACCAGCATTTCTACTGATTATTCAAACTTTCAAGTTTATAAAAGTATCCAATCCATCTTATAAGAGATTTGAAAACCTATATACCTGAATGAGCGATGTAGATCAATCAAGTTGTCTAAATAAGATGAAATTGATGCTTTTACAACTATTTATTTGTTTAACTTAGAACCCACCATTATGGGTTTATGTATCATTTAGGGAAGGAATTTAACTCCCACTTAGGTTATGCACAACCTTGGGATAAAAGTTCTATATTCTAATGAAAGGATGGCTTAAATCTAATCATATGAAGATTAAAGCCAAAATGAATAAATCATTAGATTAAAGAAAAAATCATGACCATTGAACAAAGAAAAGAAGTGCAATGATGAAAGGAAAATACAATCACCACATTGATCGTGTCCATTCATGATGTATCTGATCATCACCATTAATGTTCACCATTGATGATGGATCCTTTCATCAATGTTGATCATCATGGTTGATGATGGTTCCGATCACTTGTGGACCCGTGATCAATAGTGATCGTATTGATATAAAGAAAAATCCTCATTCATATGCATGCATACATGTATTAATGCACGCACATGTTCATTAAATAATCAAAAGATATGTGGAGTTATATATATATATATATATATATATATATATATATATATATATATATATATATATATATATATATATATATATATATATAAAACTAACATGATCAGTAATGTGTGTATCATGACAGAATAATTATTCACTATTTATAAAATCCAAAATTTCATTTATATGCTTTCATTTTAATACATACATCGATCATTATGGTAATTTGAGATCTAGACCATTAATCACAAAAACGGACCACACCATCGATCAGATCTCGCCGAAAAGTCCCAAGTCACTTTCCATTACTTGGTCTAAATCAGTACACAAATGGCCGATTAAAGGCCCTTTTACAAGATACACTTAATCTTGAAAGGAAGTGAATTGGTCTTCTAATTCGGCCCATAGCATATTTAACTTAATATTGAGGTCCATTAAGGTTGTCAAACAATTTGATGGATATCTCATTATGGTCCTTTTATTTTAGCTCAATTAATTTGATATTGAAAAATATCATCTAAAACATTAAAGGAAAGTTCAATGAATGTTAATGGGCCTTAGTCTAATGGGACAATGGCATATTTGTTCCATTTTAAGAAGGGCTCATAATTGTGATTTAAATCCTCAAAAGGTTTATAAAAGTCCAGTCTTTGTAGGTCCCATAAGAAGACATGCCCATATATTGTCATTGAAGCCCATCTTAACTCAATTCTTCTTCTTTTCAAAAGGGTTGTTTGGGCTCTTGTATAGCTGGCCCATATAAGAAATTTATTAATCAATTCAGGAACTTACTACCTTAGGTCCATCTCCAAGCCATGGCCCAAAAGGCCCATTTTCCAATCTCCAAGCCATAGCCCAAAAGGCCCATTTTCCAATCTTCAAGCCAGGCCCAAAAGGCCCATTTCTCCTTTCTTCTTCACTTTTAGGGTTTGAAGAAACCTTTCTGAGATAGAGAAGAAGCAAAAGGACTGCCGCTGCCGACGACGGGCGTTGCCGCTGCTACTGGCGACTACGTTTCAACGAGAATGGAAAGAAAAAGAGATGTAGGGTTTGGTAAACCCATTCTACGCATTGAATTATTTTCTCTCGTAAACCCAAAATAATCTGGATATTAATCCATCTTCTATTCTCTCCCAATATTTCAATATTTCTGTCTGGACCTTTAAAACTGCACTTATTTATTTTAATTATTTTTCTTATTCTAAAATTTTTAATCTCCATACCTCAAAGATAAAAAAATTCGAATAAAGGCAATAAATAAAAGGAATAATAAAAGTGATGATTATTTGATGATCAAATGTATCTATTAAAATAAAATAAATAATTTAAAAATTCTTAGATTAAGGTCACTTACCTCGATTGCATTTATTCCTTTTTAAATCGAAGATCCGCCGTTCAACTCTCTGATACCATTGAAAGTATTTACGGAAGTGTGGGCCTCCAGGATCCGACGGTCTACACAATGAGAACCTTCGCAAAGCCGAGGATGTGCGGTGCGATCCAGCCACCCGCCTAACTGCTACAGGAATAAGTAGATCTGATCACCCCTCTGATCCTACGGTGAAGATGGTCACCGGATCACAATCTATGTCTTAAATTGAAAAGGATGGGCCTAATGGACACTTAGTGATCTTTCCTCTTTTTTTCTCCGTAGTAATTGTTTTCTTTTCACTGCATTAATACGGGAGAGAGTTACCCCTTTTATAACATACATACGAGGGATAAAATGGGATATGATGGTGAGATGAGGTAGGGTTTATCCTTATCTTATCTAACCACCTCCAAAATTTGAAAATCAAATTCCCGGAAGGAAAATGATGAAAGTGGATGTGGTAACATCCTATGGGCCCCAATCCACAAGTGGTTGCCCACAAGTGGGCCCCCAAAGGTCCACAACCAACAAAAAGAAAGTCAACAAACAGTAAAACCAGAATGGCAAGAAAAAACAGAATAAAAATCATAAAGCTTAAAGGCCCGATTCCTTCTTCCATTTCCCTTCATTCTTCTGTTCTTTTACTTTCTCGTGTCAAAATTAAGTTTCTAGAGATGAGGAAAATTCCTTTTACTTTCTCGAGTCAAAATTAAGTTTCTAGATATGAGGAAAATTCAAATAAGCTATTTGAATTTTCGGAGCACACCACCTGAAATATTTAACCACATCAACGGTCTATTTTATGGCTTGGAAAGGAAAAAGCTTGAAATATTTAGAGTAGATTGAGGGGAGAAACTACCAAGAAATCAAGCTAGCCATCAATCACTTTGCAGCATCATGGCTAAAGTTGGAGAAAGTTTTAAGGACGTACATTCATCAGTGAGGAGAAGAACTGCCTATCAAATCACCTGAAACCCTTTTAACCCCTTCTCCAGCATCTTTTTGCATGCAACCTTTTTCATCGTAGCTGTTAAGAAGTGACAAGATTTTCAAAATATCAGCCTCAAACCAAGTAACCTCATTAGAGTTGCCCCGGTTAAAAAAAGTCAAACTAACCATCAGTACATGCACCACAAATGTGGACCAACAGACGATCCATTTTCATTAAGTCTCCTTTTATCTTCTCTTATCATGTGTGTTGCGCGTGCCGCTGCAAATAATACCATGAGAAGATCCAGAGTTATTAGCATTACCTGAGTTATCAAGCATTCAATATTCATGGACGTGGTACCTGTAAAAGAATGTTTCATCTTTTGGGCCCTATCATGGATGGCATGAACCGTAAAAAATTGCACTGGTTGAATGGTTCTAGCCACTAATTATAGGACCCGTAAGACTTGCAAATGGTTGGTTAGGAAAAATCCAACCAACATTCGACATTCAATGGTAAAAAAAAACCTTCAATAGATGGCCAGGATAATCTGATTGGTGTTACTTTTGATATGGCCCGCCATTGTGGTTGGAGTACTCATGAGGCTTGCAAATGTATAATCAAGAGAAAATCTAACCAACATTGATTGTGATTCCAAAATTGAAATTGATGCAATTTCTTCTAGCGGGCTCATCAACTAGAAATGGTGGTACTGGCCAAGGAGACGATCCTCATGATTTTGCTGTCGGGCGAGTTTAAGCTGTCTCATATTTTGAGGGAAAGGAATTTTGTAGTGGATGGGTTGGCATGCTTGGGAAGCAAAACGCAAGGTAACAAAATCTTCATCCAGTCCTCAGACCTGCCCTAGGAAATCAGGGGTTTGATCTTTCTCGACAAGGTGGGCCTGGGGAGCATTTCGGAAGCTTCTGTTTGTAGTGGGGGGTTGGGTAGGGTGGTTTTTGGTCGGCCCCATCTAACCCCTCAGTAGTGGGTTCTATACGATTGGCGGCCTGTTATGTTTTTGTATGAGCAGAGGCCCACCCGAATGTGTTTCTGGCCTTTTTAGTGGCTGTGAATGTTGTGAATAAGAGAGAGAGAGAGAGAGAGAGAGAGAGAGAGAGAGAGAGAGAGTCTAACCAACAGTCGGCATTCATGTGCAGATGTCCTTCAAGAGATGCCTTGGATAATCTGCTTGGTGTTATTTGTGTTATGGCCTACCCATATTAGGGTAAAATAGCTGAACAGTTCAGATGTCATATGCGTGTGCCCTGTTAACAGTTGTCTGATAACTAAAATTTTAGCATTTAGCATTGGATACTTTCTTAAATCAGAAAGAACAGGAAATAAAAGACAAATTGAGTTTATTCTAAAGAACCACACCAGCGTATCTCACACTAGGTTACTTCCGCTAATTGAGAGCCAAATGGGTGGAACTTTATAAGATACACTATCCATTGGGTATGATGCCTCATCATGATGGGATGGGACACCGACCATTAGTTTTGTGGAGGGCTGACCATGGTGTTTGTATGCCATCCAATCCATTCATCTAATGTGTATCAGCAGGATGAAAAAATTACCCAAATATCAAAGTATTCCAAAACTCAGGTGTGCCATACCACGAGAATTTGAAGGTTTTAGGTATAATTTTATGGGTGGCCCACCTGAGCATTAAATCAGCCCGAATTTTTTGGATCAAGGCCAAAAAAGGGGTGGTGTGTCTGATGGCTGGGGTGGAGTTCATGCACGTTAAGTCGTTTCTCCCTCATGAGAGAGTAATCTTCGTGAGTACCTAGGCAAGGTATGGAAGCATTTTCCTGCTCTAAATGTAAATGTTGGCACATCTCCAACACTTAGATCCTTGTCCTATAGAAATTATGCAGAAGCATGCAAGCTTGCGAAATGTTCTCAAGTTGAGAATAACAAATAGCTTGGAGAATTCCTCGTCTGGAACCTGCAACTTCTTCTGGATACGGACTTTAACCTCGGCTAAAGTCTCACCTTCATGGATAATCGAGAAGGGTTTCCCAAAATTCTAAACTCGCTATTGAAACCAAATAGATTGAAAAAGTTGAAGCAGGGTTAGTCATCAAGGTTTTTCTCTTCTTCTGGAACTTGTGGCAATGGACAAGGCACATGAACCTCTTCAAATACTTAGAAAGATCTCATCCCTACACAAAACATGGATATAAATTCTAATAACTGGAATTGCTAAGGTTAAAAAATAAAAACCTTAGTAGAATACAAAATGTACAATTTCAAAATCCCTGCAGTTTTCCATCCAAATCAAAACCTGAAACTCCACCTGTAGTTTAGGACAGAAAAACAGAGAACATATCCCTTGCAATGAGGTTCCCAGAAATTTGCACTGCCCAGAAGCATAGCGAAATCGATAAACGTAGTGAATAAAGAGTAGAAAAGAGTAAAAAAGAAGGATTTGAACTCTTCCTGGTTTAAATAAGGAAGCGTGCAAAGACTGCATTAGTAACTAAGACATCTTTTAAGTAGAACAGTGAGGGGAGATGGATTTGAACTCACAGTGGCCATGATGAAACAATTTGTCAACTGAGTAGATTGTTGTTGTTCAAAATTCTGAATCAGAATCGCCAATGACAGAAGAGTAAAACAGTGCTTCCACAACAACAAATGAAGATACTAGTGGATGGATGATGGGTGAGCTTACAGTGCATCCATATTCTGCAGCTGGCCCAATTCCTCAGGGATGACACCAGATAGTTGGTTCTATGATATACCACTATCGAAAAAAGAAAAAAAGAAAAAAAAAAAAACAAAAAACAGTTTTAGCTGTCTTGGACGGTTCTGAGATTCCCAAATTCTGCAGGTACAGGGCCATTGAGATGATTCCAACTCAGGTTCCTATTTCACAAACATAACAAGTTAGCAAGTTCTCGTCCTTGTTCATGAACGACCACCTTGCTGGAACCAGGCCAACTTCCTCATTATCCTGCTCACATCCGAATAACGGTTTATTACATTTCAGTTTCAGTTTGCCAGAGAACACAATTGAAAGGACTTGCATTTTCCAAACCTTAAAATGGGGGACAGTCTTCTTCAAGAAATCCGAGGACGGCCGGAAATCGGCATCGAAGATGGAAACGAATTCGTAGTCCTTGACATAGCTGCAGCTCATGGCCAACTTGAGTAAGGTCCAGTTTCTTAGCAAGGGAAATTCACCTTAAACTGCATCATCTTATCTGTCAGGAGTAGGGTCGAGTTACATTGATCTTAAAAGAGAAAGACCTGTTGGTAATTTTCATTAATAAAAAAACATCAATATGCGACAGTGCTTACATTGGGTAGAACCTGATATCCACATATACAGTAGAGCAGATGAATACATTTCTTACATATGCTGGAAAAAAAGAAGTCATGCTTGATTGGTTCTTAGTTTGAACAGATGAATAAATTTCTAAGATTTACTCTACATGTACAGTAGAGCAAATCCAGCGCACTTTCAGTTCTTAGTTTGAACTAAAGTCATACTTGATTTTCTCTTGGTTGGTTCTAAGATTGTGATCAACTATGCAAAATTTAATTAC
Source organism: Liriodendron chinense (assembly GCA_003013855.2). Lineage (NCBI taxonomy): Eukaryota > Viridiplantae > Streptophyta > Magnoliopsida > Magnoliales > Magnoliaceae > Liriodendron > Liriodendron chinense. Next base: position 266,851 of record ML058465.1, on the reverse strand, counting down.
TAAATTGATCTGCAGAATAATTACAATTAAATAAAAAATATATAAATTTCTATAAAAAGAAAAAAAGAATATACATTGCATCAGAAAAAAGGCCACAAGAAAGTCTACAATAATAGTGAGATAGAGAGTGACTGAAAGATCTATACCTTTCCAAAGGCAATACTTAAAATCTGAAAATAGTGCAAATCAATTATCATTCAAAAAAATTTGAAAATAGTGCTTCTTACTTAAAACCAATTATCATCTAGCTAAAACTGAAATATATCAGTTTTTAATACTAATCCTAAGGACTAAAATACCCCCCTTCCATAAGCTGCAGTGAAAAATACTCATCTCTGCTATACTTTTTTTCTTTTCACTGTAGTTTTCATTTTCTGTTGAAGATTGCATAATTTCCTGTTTTGCATTTGCTTTTTTTGGACCACAATAAAAAAAAGAAAAAACAAAAGGTGCAGCGAGGAAAAAAAAAAACATATATATCATGTCCCTACAAGCCAAACAGCCCTAAACTAACAACTACAAATAGTCTGGAACTGCAACCAACTATATATTCTTTTCGTTTGAGAGTACGTATCTAAAGTTTAATGCATGCAGAATCTGATGTAGGATGGCCTAAACTTTCATGCATGTATGAGACATATAAAATTCAGCGGAATAAATCAAGCAATCTAAATTAAACATTCAACAACTATCATCATAATCAAGAAAAATATAAGGGAAACATGCAATAAAAGGGATCATCATCACAATCTCATAGTGAGGGTTTCAAATCATGTGTGGATTGGATCCAGCGAGGGATGAAACTTCCCGATCTTGCATGGTTATGATCCAAACGCTCAATAAGGTTCACTAGTCCGGGGAACCAAGGGATTTCTCGGAATAGGGAAACAAAAATATGAGAAACAAAGCTTTTGGGATCAAATTTCAGATTCAAGACAATAAGTAATATAAGAAAGAAGACTTGAAGAAAATGAGAAGAAGAAGAGAGGAAAGAAGAAAGAATAGTGGATGATGAAGGAAGAAGAAGGAAGATAAGAGAAGAGAGAGATCACCAAAGAGAGGAGAGGGAGATAGCTACGAGCTTCTTCTTTTCATAAAATCAATATCAAAATAAAAAAGGTTTAGGGCAACACCCTTATAAAATTCAGAATTGGCATAATTACCAAAATACCCTTACTAGCAAAATTTAAAAAAAAAGAGACATTTGTACGAAAAAACGTGCGCACACTAACCCAAAACTCAAATAAGTAAAAGTGCATAAAATAAATTCAAATCTAAGATGTTCGATGGGCTCCGATGATGGTGTGATGAAAGTGGGTCACGACGAACCAACGGTCCGATCACATCATCATCGTGATCCAACGGTCTGATCATCTCCTCCAAGCAACTTACACATGCCTTCCCAAGGTGGGTTCTTCTCAAATGTCTCGGACTACATGTGTAAGGTCTTCAATGCTCCTCACGTCGTCACGAACGATCCAAGCCCGTCATTATCGAGCCATAAAGATATAGGTGTCACTCGCCTCCTACGTTGATAAACTCTAAAGGGCTTGATGTCCGAATTAGAATCTCCTGGCAAAGCTAAGTGCATTGAGTTAGACACTCTTACATAATTTAAAAACTGTACCCACAGTATTTGATGTGAATTTGCCTTAAAAAAAAGTATTCGATGTACATTTCCTTGAGAAGCATATACATCAAAATTCACCCTTTACTTAATACAGTAGAAAGATCATTGTAATTACCCTCAACGGTACATATTGAGAGAAGTAGCCATCATATTGCAATTACATTCCTTACAGGTGAATCTTGCAAGTAACAAGAGCCTTGCTCTAAATAATGAGGTAAACTATAATTTAATCATTTCCACTTATTGAAGTTATTGCAATTTGACATGATAGCGCATGCATGAATCATGTGAGAGTTAGAAGGGCAGAATCTGACCTGATCGACTGAGAATCTCTCCAAATGAAACTTAGAATAGCTGGAACAACCACCTATGGGAATTTGTAGGAGGATATCCCATTCCAGGCTTCCCAATTGAAGCTAGGTCATCTAAAGAGGTTGAAAGCAGAATTCTGCTTGGCAAAACAACTCAAACATAATGAAATCATCCTTGAAGGGAACTCAGTGTGGCTAAAAATGCCTTGAACAGCTCCTCCACCCTTTCGTACCTGAATAGTACCATCATCAGTGAAACTCCATATTTTCAATATCTAAGAAGAGAAGGGAACTCCAAGGCCATTTTTGTCAAAGTTGCATGCAATAGAGGCTGATGAGTGGCTTGGCAGCCCCACATCTCTTTTATCTAATATTTTGTGTAAGGACTTATCTTGTTACTCTTAGGCCTTCAGCCCTTTCTTATGCACTATCCTTATTTTACAAAAAGAAACACGATTGGTAGATAGCAGAGGGAGGAACATGTGAAACCAAACTTCTAATGCAACATAAATCAAATGTCAGGGCACTCAATAAATGATGTCACAAATTTTCTATTTAATGGTAAAAAAATGGTCCTTCTTGCTGACGTCTGAAATTGCCATTCTCAAATATCATTCATTCTGAGCTTTTGTTAAACAGCATACCCAAAGTTCAATATACTTTATCCGAGCTACTGCCACTGTTTTTAGCTTCTTTTTTTTTTTTTTTTTTTTTTTTTTTTAGAGTAAATTTGAGGTTTCACTCCTCACTTGGAAAGTTCAAATTTGAAGGTTCAGTACTGCACATGAATACTTTTTGGCTAGATTCACTGAGCATGTTGCTTTATATCAACAAACTTCCTACTCAAAGATAATAGCAAGTTTGTGGCTTTCTTCGTGCCTCCAAGTATGTCTACGATTTCCATATTTTTTTTTTCAATTTTGTTATGTCACTGGATAGCTTACTTCAACTTTTGAGAATAAATCTACTTCGTGTATTTTCCCGTGTCATTAGAGAGGAATTATAGGATACTAAGATTCAGAAATAGTAGTTTGGCAAGGCACACAATCCAGTACTTGTGGACAAGAACTCAAATTGGGAAATTTTAGTTTTGGCTGGATAATGAAATAACCCAAACCCACCATCTGGTGGGACATTGTTGATGGGTAACATTACAATCAGAACGACTCTTAACTATCTGTTTCAAGGCAGTCATTTGACGAATAGGCTTGTCCAACCGATGCATTATTTATTTTGTTGCCTATCTGCTCTACGGCCCTCAAATGAATATTTGAAGTCATCCATCTAAGCGGCCATATGATCATCACAATGGATTGACCAACCACTGGATCCTCCACTGGGACCAATTAGAATCGGCCACAAAATTATGTTTTCACGGAAGTTACCTTGTAAACAGGCCTAAATCCACCCTGTTCGAGCTTATTTGCATCCCAGAAATTATTTGTAGCAGCAGAAACACTTGTAAAATTGAATAGTTGCAACTTGGGATCTTTGTTTTGGCCTTCTCCAAACTCAGGCAATAACTCTTCCTGCTGTGATTCTCTCTCTTCTGGATCACAACAAAGGATCCCTTTAATTCATGTCTAAATACAAAATACTTATCTATCTATAAATATGTGATTTTACCTCTCCATTTGATCTTATTCCCTCTGTAAATAACAACCATGCACACGTGCACAGACACATGTTAACAATCACTCATTTCATTATTTGATATTTATCATTTGCATTTTAAATATTTAAGGGAATCGCCACTGGTCATCAGTTGAAAAAAAAAAAGAAGAAGAAGATCGAGTGCTTTCCTTTTGAACCTTGCCTGTCGATAATTGTCTGCAGGCATGCCAAACCACACAGACAGAGAGACAAATAGTTATTTGATTCATAAAAAGGATAAGCAGAACCTATGCAAAAACATAATTCCTTATAATAAAACTACTTACAAATACGACATGCATAGGCTCTGAAGGATAAGGTGGATTTTTCATGGCGTAACAACCAAAATAGTTGCAGCCTTGTACTTCTTACATTCATGCACTTCATTTGGAAGTAATAATAAATAGAGATCTCTCTCAAACAAAATTCAGTGTGAAATCTCTCCCTATCATAGAATGCTGTGACTTCATCTATATATTCAAAATTCATGCACTTCAATAGAATTCTGTGACTTCATCTATATGTACAAAATTTGCTACCGACAAGATGTATCACAAACTGGCAAAAAAATTCCCTTCATGTCCAGCTTAAAACCTCTATTACACTCGAAATCGCATAATCCTATGATTTTGAATTCCTAGTACAAAATTATCACTGGTTTTATTCCTACTTTGTTGGAGAGATGCATAATTAGAAGGATTTGAGAAATGCCCGCAGCCATCATCACTACGTGAAAAAAAGCTAAAATATCCAAATTGCATCGTCCAATCAGTAAAAAAAAATACTTGGGAAAATCGATAGTCGAAAATGAAATTCGACTGTCCATAACAGTCGGCAAAAATTTGACTGTTCATAACGGTCGACAACTATTCCTCTGACAGTCGGCACAAATTCAACTGTCCATAACAGTCGGCAAAAATTCAATTATCCATAGCAGTCGAGAAATATTCGACGTTTTTGGGCAGGAATTTTCAACGGTCACGAGTAGTCGAATTCCGAGACTGTTAGCATCCACCAAATAATCTGTAAAGATCAATGAATGTTGGAACTCAATTCTGTATTTAGTGGGCCCAAAAACAAAACATTGCTTTGGTCAGCCAAGTATTGTATATTTCCTATTCTCTAAAACAGGAACCATATAATGCATGACTAAACTAAGCAGGAGTTCCTTTTTGGCATGCAAAGGGAAAGACAGGACAATCTTTTAGCAACCATACCATCTAACTTCGGGCCCCAAATGAATATGTTTTCACATTGAAAGTGGATCACTGGTTAAACCATTCATTTCAAGCCACAAATTACATGAGACTAATGAGCTAGGAAGATAACGAAGTTTCTAACATAGGAAAGTCAAATTCATCCAAACTCCATAAGAAAGGTTGCTTAGTGAGGATAACTTAGTCCAATGTATCATTGTAATTCAAGAAAAAATGCAGTTAGCAAGAGACATTGCTGAAATAATAAAAGGTATTTTGAAATCCAAGATGTAAATTTCATTGCCTTAAAAAGATGGCCCTCTCCATGGCCAAAGCTCTTTGATTATTTGTCAGTACAATCTATGAAACTACCCAGTGCAGCACCTTTCAGAAAAAAAAAAAAAAGAAAAAAAAATTGCTGATATGTTTGGACAAGACTGGTGTTAGCACAACTCAATCCCGAGAGTCCAAATTATAAGGCCTATTTGAATGGACCATAGCAAAACAAACAATTTGACCGTCACATTGGGGTCTTAAATAAATGTTTAAAGGTAAAATGGACAGTGCTCCAATTTCAGCAAAATATGATTGTTAAGATGTTTGATCAATGCAAATTTGGACAGCTGCTCCATCCACAAAAATCTCCCGTAATATAAGATCCAATAATTTTTCCACTTTAATGCATGGTGTAGAAGACATGAGTAAAAATCTATCCAAGCATTCTCTCCAGAAAAGAAAACCCATTGGTAATCTAAGCCATTTATTTCTGATGGAATAACTTTCAACCCAAAATAAGAAGGTTTTTATAACATGTATAACACATGCCCATAGCAGGGTATATCCCTAAAAAAAAAAAAAAAGTAATGTCTAACTCAATTTGGAACTTTTATCAAACAACTTGCATGCAAGAGTTCATATGATCTCTCGCAGGACTAAATACCTATATTCTCTTGATCTGATAGAAAGGAACAGAGATAGAGTAACAACTTCAATCATCCTCACCTGGGAAAAGCAGAGATGGGGGATGGCGCAGTGATTGAATACAGGAGTAGATGAGAAGAAAGGAAAGATGTGAGAGAGGGACAGAGGGTTACCTGAATCCATTGCACATGTATAGAACAGTAGCACAGATGATGATGTGGTCCAAATCATCGGCCACATAGTTGGAAGCTACAATTGATTTGGAAAGTTTGGACTTAAACTAGGATTGCAGCTATCACACAGTCACAATTTGCTGCCACATTAAAAAACTAACTTTAATAACTAATTGATGTTATTAATAAAAAACAACTAATTACCAATCTTCTATTACAAAAAGATGCTACTTCTATAAGTATATTAATAAGGGAAATGGAAAGCCCATAAATTCAAGAAAGTTTAGCTTGTTTACAACCAGGAAAGAATGATACCAATCTGACAAATATTAACCATTTGATTAATGGTCTTTAGTATAGACAGTCACAGACATTAATGCAAAAATAGGTAAATCAACGCTTTGATCTAGACTATCATGGATTGCTTCTTATTCTAATGAATCACTTTTACTAGGCAACTGTTGTTGTGAAGGCCTCAAAATGTGCAAACAGACAGTCCACTGACTGCTTGGCCAATGGACAAAACTGCACAACAGCTTCAGCAGTTTCCTGGTGGGTCTTAGACCGGTCGTCCGACTGGTCAGCGGAAGACCTCGACCAGTCGCCCGACCGGTCGAATTATGAAGGTAGCAAGATGTTTTTTCAACAAAACTCTCTGAACTATTTTCGCCGGTCAACCGACCGATCGGCTGACGTGAGGAACTCGGACTCCTTGCGCGAAAACACGCTGTAACTTTCCGTTTTCGGCTTTCCTCCTATATAAAAAACTCATAATCATGTTTAGGAGTATTCCAAGCAATACCTAGGTGATCTCTTTCGAGATTAGGGTTTTGGGGGAGAGGTTTGAAAGTTTTGTTCATCCTTGGGTACTACTCGAGTAGTTCTAGCTCTGTATTTATCTGATTCATAGTGAAGGTGTCGCTTTGTGCCATGGTTTTTTTTCCCGCAAGGGTTTTCCACTTAAAAATTTGTGTGTTTTGCGTTGTGTGCATGTGTGTTTGATTGTGGGACGTTTGATCTTCTTCGGTGCTTCTGCTAACCGGAGTTCCAACAAGTGGTATCAGAGCTATCGTTGGAAGGTTGAAGAAGAAGTTTCTGAAACGTTCTCATGGCTTCAAGTACAAAGTTCGACGTTGAGAAGTTTTCGGGTAAAAACAATTTTGAGTTGTGAAAGGTGAAGATGTGTGCCGTCCTAACTCAACAAGGGGTCATGAACGCCCTTGGAAAGCGACCTGACGAGATGAAAGGTGATGAGTGGACAAAGATGGATGAGAAGGCTACTACCAGAAAAATGACTTTTCCCGACGGCCGAAAGCCGTCGGCAAAGGGGGCGTCACAATTACTTTCCGACTGTTATGGGCCGTCGGAATTTCCGACGGCTATAAGCCGTCGGCCGACCGTCGGAAATTTCGATGGTGATGAACCGTCGCAATTTCCGACGGCGATGAGCCCTCACAAATTCCGACGGTTCATGACCGTCGGCGTTGCTATAGCATATAAAAAACCATCAGCGTTTGAGCATGCCTTTTACAACAGGTCATGACCGTTGTAAAAAACAGGTGTTGCTAGTTGTAAATGCTCATTATATACATCAGGTTCCACCCCTTGTGAAAAGGGTAAACGTTTACAACTACTATGGCCCATTGCAAAAGAAAGTATTAACAATAGTGCTGGCCCATTGTCAAATCATTAACTTGTTAAGTAAATGCATTAAATATCATGGTTCATGTGAGATTGTTTTGGTAATTTTGTGATGCTTATATGACTAATGAACACATGGAATAAAAAATTGGGTGGTAGCAGGTAAAAAAGTATTATTTGCAACGGCTCTACCACCACCCAAATTTTTTTATTCCCTGCGTTCATTAATCACATAAGCATCACAAAATCACCAAAAGAATCTCACATAAACCATGATATTTAATGCATTCACTTGTCCATTCCATAGCAAGATATCTCACCATTATAAAATGTATAAATCCCAAGAAGCGCACATATAAACAGTAAGATAATACTTAAATGATGAGATAGTAATAATAAAATCTTACCTCATCTTCACCATATAAGTAGGATTCTGGTAGTAGGATCCTCAAGTGTGAATATGATCCTATAGAGACCTGTCTCAGGAATCCTCAGGCTGTCAAGGATATATGGAGACAAAGCACAAGAGACACTTCAATTTCTTCCCTATTGAACTGGGTATCTCGCCGTTGAATTATTAGTTGAGAGATCGAGCATTTCGAGTTTCTCCATCCTTCCAATGTTGGTAGGATCATAGGACCTGAAATGGCATTGTTCTGCAGCAACCTATATAGGGTAATGTATTATAAAGTCAATATAAGATTTCAATCTAGAAGTTGTTGACAAAAAACAGCAAATGGGTCCCTCAGATAATCTCATAAAAAAGAAAAAGAAAAAAGAAAAGCATCTTTTAAAGCCTGAGCAGTCTTGATAGCGAAAGAAACATTAAGTACATTTTTTTATGTCATCTTTTTTTTTGTTAAAACTTTTTTTACCAAACCAAAACAGAAACTGTATAGAACAAACTGCTCACCTCACGTTACAACCAGCCCAGCTATAACTGAGGAACCAATGCCAAGACGATAGACTAAAAAAAAAAAAAAAAAAACAAATGAACAAGGCAACAGAAACTTCTGAGAGGACTAACATTTGCAACCAGGACTCCACCCATTACCTACAAGCAACAACACAGCAGACACCCACTACAACCAGTAATCCTACAACCACCACTAGCCAAACATCACACAACAAAGCATCCACCCACAACACTAGCAACCAACACCCCTAGTCACTCTAGAGAAAACAACCATTACTGAATAAAACATCTAATTATCTTTTATAAATGGGGAATCGAAATTGTCATAATTTTTACAAAAGAAAAAACTGAGTACAACTAGTCTTCTCATCAGATGGACCACATGTGTTCATGTTGACTATTGAGCATCAGACATTTTTCTAGCCATCAATTTCCTCAATCCTTTAGTCCAGCTTAACTCATGGGAAGTGTATGTTTGTAGTGGGCCACATGTTATGAATGGCCCGGATTTCCTAGTGTGCCCAGCAAGTTCTGCAAAATCATTAATTTGCAAGAAATCCTTCAGGTCTCCTTTCGCTGGAAAACACAAATAATATGCACAAATACTAGGAAAGTAACTTCTAGATGTTGTGAGTCATTTCAGTATTTTTTCTACTGGAAAAAATCCATCCATCAAACATCCTAATGCAAAAAGCTGGTTGAAGCTCAGGGTACAGTTTCAGAGAAAAAATGAAAATAAACAGCTTTTGCAAATGGGTTGAAACAATACTCATAAGAGAGCATCTGAACATAATACAATGTGTATTAAATGTTAGTTGCTAAAATAGAGAATTTTACAAGCAATAGAGAAGCAATTCCCTAATTTGATTTAAAAGAACAGATGCATCTTTATCATCAAAAGAAAATAACAGTAAAAAATAAGGTAAAGAAATTTCATAACAAATGTAGGTAGGCCTGATGGTCTTGAAGGTAAAACCAATGGCCATGCCCGTTTGTGCTTCGGTGTAGGTTGTGTGGTCGAAGGAGTTGCAGCCACCAGCAGGTTCAATTCCCAGGGAGAAACTCTTTTGGGACAGGCATTGCTAAACATTGAACCTGAGTGGAATTCAAGCATTTAGATAAAGTTGAAACCCAATTGGAACACAAACTATAGTGACTTGGTATGGTTTCAAAACTTTTTTTTTAATCTTTTGTTGTTTGTATATAGGCCATTAGTCAACCTATTATGTATATTACCTTGAGCCAAAACAAAATTCCAACATACCAAGAGCATCAGCTTTCACTGCACAAACTCATTCAAGAATATAAAATGCCTTCCAAATTTATACAATCGAATAAGCAAAAACAGAGTGACTGAAATAGAGAGTAATAAATGGCATGTTTCCAAATGAACGAGTCCCCAAACAAAATCAGCCCACATATACATCCAACTACATATTGGTAAGTTTTTTCATATACCAGATTTGTTATATCGTAAGCAATAGCAGCTGCTGCTGCTCCGCTGTATCCCAAATCTCAAAAACAAGATGGATAGAACAGCCAGGCAAGTTAAGATGGACAAATCATGTCATTTTACGCATAAACAGATGAAAACTCGTAACAAATCACACTAGTTTTGAAAATCCTGGGTTTTGGGGCAAACCTTCATTTTTAGACCCTTGTGGCAGACCCTACAAATACCCATTTGGTTAACCACCACTGACGTTTTGTAGCCCTCATAAGTGAGAGTATAAATGACCTCCTACACCCCTAAAGTGGATCCCATGTGATCGGTGAACAACGCCCAAAATTGGAGCCAGCAATAGTTGTGCAGAAACTGTGCAGAAATTCCAAGTACCCATATTGGGCCTTGCACCATAAATTCCATGCACACTTTCAGCGGGCCCCACCTTAGGGGTTTTGATGCCCATAAATAGGGCTATCAAAAGCTCACATCCTCTTGCCCAAAGTGGACCCCATGTGATCGTGAATCGGACCCAAAAATGGGCCCAACCAATTTCTGCACAACCTGAAAACTGAAAACCTGTTCTAATAGATCTTGTGGGGCCCATCTCTGTGGGGTCCACCAACTGTGTGTGGGTCTTATCTGACCATCTAGACCCTTGACATGGTCCGTAGAAATAGTAAGCTTGGGTTTGGCCAACCCAAATCTGTTAGTGGGGCGGTATAGATGTTGAGTTTTTGTTAATAAAGATTTTAGTTAAAAATAAAAAATAAACGACCTGTATTTGGTCAACCTAAACCCAACTCCATTTCAAATTGGGTTGGCATTTTCCAACTCGAGGACCTTGACTACCCAACTGGACACAACTGGAACTCGTGTTGGGTCAACGAAACCCAAGCTGCAGCCCTATATCACTACCAAAAAAATGACTTTTCCCGACGGCCCCGCCTTTTTTTCCGACGGCTCTGAGCCGTCGGAATTTCCGACGGTCTAAAACCGTCGGCTAAAGTCTATCGGCCGTCGGGAAAAACTACCCAAAAATACCTTCCCCGACGGTCCCGCCCCTTTTTTCCGACGGCTTTTAGCCGTCGGAATCTCCAACGGTCTGAAACCGTGGGAAAACGAAAATATGCTTATTTTCATAATTTAATGAAACGAACCCACCCTGTTATCCTTACATCGGGGCCCACCTACATGATTTAATGTATATCCATGCCGCCCATCAATTTTAAAAACTCATTTTAGAGTTTTACCCCAAAGAAGGAGGCAGGTCGAAAGCTCAAGTGGACCACACCATATGGAGCCATATCCAAGTCGTCAATTGTTGATTTTAGTGTTGCTCACTTGGACCTTCAATCTGCCTCATTTTTTGGTCATGCCCTAAAATGATATGTAAAAAGGGTTGGACAGCATGGATGAATCACATACAACACCATGGACCCCATGATCCCCTGTTTGGATCGTCTGTTTCTAGTACCCCAATCATCACTCGAATTGGGCTGTGAATTAGCTTGGTGTTACCCATATATGCATGTAACAGATTAGTGGGTGTTACCCCTACCATGGGGCCCACATTGATGTTTTTTTATATATCCATACCGTCCATCCGTTTTCTTTAGACCATTTTAAGATGTGATGGCCAAAATTTATAGAGAGATTAATCTCAAGTGGATCAGTACCACATGAAATGTTGATTCGAGTGCCTCACCATTAAAATTTCCAAAGGCTGGCCTATTATAACGTTTCCTTGATGTTTATTTGTAATCCAACCTATTGATAAATGTCAAGAAGATCTGTATGAAGGAAAATTAGAAAGATAATATTGATCCAAAGCTTTTGTGGCCCACAACAATGTTTTTAATGGTGATTCATCACTCTTTCTAGTGGTATGGTCCACCTGAGATTTGGATCTTCTTATAATTTTGGATCGATTCCTAAAATGAGATGAAAAAATAGATGGATGGAATGGATATACAGAAAAAAAAATCAAGGTACACTACAAGAAAAATGACCTTTTTAGGATGTGCAACAAAAAATAAGGTGGATCCAAAACTCAAGTGGGCCACATGAGAGGAAAAATGGTAAAATGAGTTTCCTACTGTTGAAACTTTACTGGGCTCCACCTTTATGTTTGTACCCCATCGAAACCGTTTACAAGGTCATTACCACTACGATGAAGTGAAAAAATGAAGAAAAAAAGTTTGATTGGAAATGTTTGTGGCCACACGAATGTTTAAACGGTGGTCACTGAATACCCACTGTTTCCTCTTGTGAGGCCCACTTGAGTCTTGGATATGCTTGATGTTTTGCCGCACGTCCTAAAATAATCTCACAAAACATATGAACGGCGTAGATTTCTCATAAGCATCACGGTGGGCCCCACCTTGCATCCCAGCGCAGGAACGGAAGCGGATTGGTTGGTGCACCCTACACTATGGTGTGGGTTTCTGGAGAGCAAATTAGGTGAGACACCGGCCTCACCCAAGAGGGTGCAGCCCTCACAGTGGGGTTATAGTGGAGCCCACCTTGATGTATGTATTATGTATCCATTCCGTTCATCCGTTTTCCCATATCATTTTAGGGCATTATTCAGAAAATTAACCAGAATCAATTATCAGGTGGACCATACCATAAGAAATAGTGGTGGTTGACCATCCTACCATTAAAAATCTCTTAGGGAAAAATTAATGTTTCCGTAGTGTTTGTTTACCATCTGATCTGTTGATAAGGTCACATAAGCCTGAATGAAGGGAAAAAACAAATATAGGCTTGATCCAAAACTTATGAGTCTCATTAATGGTAAATAAAGACTGTTTCTTATGGTATGGTCCACTGGATGATTAGATCTGCTTCATTTTTGGCATAATTCCCTAAAATGATATGGGAAAATGGTTGGACGGTGTGGATACAGGATACATACATCAAGGTGGGCCCCAAGATAATTCACGGTAAGGGCCGCACCGTGTTACGTAAGGCCGGGATCTCACCGAATCCGCTCTCGGGTTACAATGGGTACGTGTCATACTTGAGCATGATGAACGTAAAAACGGTGGACCACCCCCACAATGGTGTATTTCATACATCTACACCGTCCATCCATTTAAAGAGATGACGTTAACTCATGAGCCAAAATTTGAGTCATATCCAGATCTCAAGTGGACCACACTACAAAAATGATTATCACCGTTAAAAGTATACTAAGCCCCACCTTGATGTTTATTTTCCTTTCAAACTGTTCATAAGGTCACACAGACTTGGATGAAGGGATTTTACAAATATCAGATCGATCCAAAACTTCTGTAACTGCCGAGAAGATTTCAATGGTACACGTTCAATCTCCCACTTCTTTCTGTAGTGTGGTCCACTTAATCTTTGGATCCGTCTTATTTTTAAGATCAAGCCTTATCACTATGTCATCAAATGGATGGACGGTTCGGATATAACACTTACATCACAGTGGGGCCCACCGAACTTGGTGACGTCAATGCACCAAGTGTGCACCAGCCAATCCGCATAAGCTTCCTGTCCACTCACTCTTGTCACCTTACCCCTACTAACCTATACCTGTGCTTCCTATATTGTAGGGGCTGCTCCAGTCCACTCACACGGTCACACCACACCTTTAATTCACCCACCTGCCTGGCAGGATGAGTAGCCATCTGTGACGTCACCAACTTTTGTGGCCCCCACTGTGATGTATGTGTTGTATCCACACCGTCCATCTAGTTGGAGAGATCATTTTAGGGTGTGAGCCAAATGATAAGTCAGATCCAAAGCTCAAGTGGATCTCACCGAAGAAAACAGTGGGGATTGATCTCCTACCATTAAAAACCTCTTGGGGCCACAGAAGTTTTCGATCAAGCTGATATTTTTGTTTTCACTTCTTCCATGTCTGTGTGAACTTATGAACAGGTTGGATCTCAAACAAACATCATGGTGGGCCTTAGGAAGGTTTCAACGGTTGTGTCACTGTCCACACAGTTTTCTTTGGTGGGATCCACGTAAGCTTTAGATCTGCCTCGATCGTTGTCTCACGCCCTAAAATAATCTCTTCAAATGGATGGACGGTGTAGATACAACACATACATCACGGTGGGGGCCACATAAGTTGGTGACGTCACTTCAGGGAGATGGCTACTAACCTGTCACTGTCCTTAGCTATTCCGCGTCCCCACCTGCCCGTCAACCTTGCGCAGGAAGTTACTGCACTGGGAACAAGGTGGGGCTCACAGTGATGGTTTTTGATAAATCCACCCCGTCCATCCGTTTTGGGAGCTCATTTTAGGACATGAGAACAAAAATGAACCGGATACGTGACTCAAGTGGGCCAAAAACGTGAGGATTGAACGTCCACAATTGAAATATTTGTGGAGCCATAGGAGTTTCAAATCAGGATAATATTTGTGTTTCTAGTTCATCTCAGTAGTAGTGACGTTATGAACGGTATGGATGTCATATAAACATCACTGTAGACACAGGGAGGTTTCAACGGTACTAATTTCCCTACCCACCTTTTCCTTTAGTGAGGCCCACTTGAGTCTTGGATCCGATTCATTTTTGTTCTCATGTTCTAAAATGAGCTCCCAAAATGGATGGACGGGGTGGATTTATCAGAAACCATCATTGTGGGCCCCACCTTGGTTCCCAGCGTAGGAATTTCCTTCGCAAGGCTTCTGCTGGGAATCCGCGCCCTGTCCAACTTTTGTGGGCCCACCATGATGTATGTGTGGTATCCACACCGTCCATTCATTTGGAGAGATCATTTTAGGGCATGATCGTAAGAATAAGGTAGATCCAAAGCTCAAGTGAACCCCACCAAAGAAAATAATAGGGACGGTGATGTGGACCCAATATTAGAAAATGGTGAACGGTGAGGACATGGTTTGGCTAGCGACCCTGCCACTAGCCAAGTGGCTAGTGGTCGGTGCTCTGTGGGCCTCACCATGATGTATGTATTTTATCCCTGCGGTCCATCCATTTTTTCAAATCATTTTAGGGCATGAAACAAAAAATGAGGCATATATATAAATCTCAGGTGGACCACACCACAGAAAATAGTAGAGATTGAATGTCCACCATCAAAAACATCCTAGGGCTCACTGTAATGTTTATTTGACATCCAACCTGTTGATTAGGTCATACTGACCTGGATGAAGGGAAAAACAAATATCAGATAGATCCAAAACTATTATGGGCCCCAAGAAGCTTTTAATGGTGGACACTAAATCACCACTTGTTTTCTATGATATGGTCCACTTGATATTTGGATCTACCTTATTTTTTGTCTCATACCATAAAATGATATGGAAATATGGATGGACGGCGTGGATGAAACATATACATCATGGTGAGGCCCACAGAGCACCGACTACTAGCCAATGGCTAGTGGCAGGGTCAATAGCCAATCCGTGTCCGAATGGTGAATGGTTAGAAAACTTTAGCTAAGGTTTTTTGGAGCATTCTGTTTGTTCTGCAAACTATGACCCCCCAACCAGTGGAGACCCAAGCCCGGTCTAGCAAACATTGATTGGCCCATGCATGTGAGACCCAAGCCCGATCCAACAAGCTACCCAGACCCAAACTGACATTGGTCCATTTATCATGGTGTGCTACACTTGACGATTGGATCATTTTGAATTTTGGGGCACCCACTCATCATGGTGGGCCTCACATTTTGGACGGATTGGATGCAATGCAGACACCGCATGGACCCCATAATATTAACCTCCAATTTAATCCCGAATTTGAGAAAGGGCATATAATAGTCATTCACAAAGGCATTAATTTACAATATATGTAAATGGCTCCAACATTCCTCTCTCTCTCTAGCTAATTTTTTTTGTTATTTTTCTTGCCAGAGATCGGATCGATTTCCTCTTTCTGACGCTGGTTCAAACTTTTGACTGGTGTATGCGAAGCAATCCAGCAACCTGAAGATCATATCCAAACCATCAGGTAGGCTATTCTATTCTTCAATCCATAAAAAGTTAATCTAAATTTAAAATTTTTAATATTGAAGTTCCATAAGATATTTCATTTTCTCTTTAATTAATAATTTGTAGCAAAAAATATAATAAATTGTGGTAGGAGCAGGCTCGACTCGGCTCGAGGTAAACTCGACTTGACTCGATCCACTAGCTCGCCTCGAGCTCGACTCGAAATATTTCGTAAACAAAACAAGCTCTAATAGTAAGCTCGAGGGCGAGCTCGAGCTCGAGTAGGGCACAAACAAGCCAAGCCAAGCTTGGCCCACCTCGACTCGACTCGGCTCGATGCACAGCCCTACTGGTCAGCAATCAAACAGTGCACATCATCAACAATTACTCGATCAACCTTTCAATCAATGATTGAACGACACAAATTGCTATCGACCATTCGATCAACCTCCAATCATCGATCAAATGATGGAAACCACAGCAGATTACTTTAATAAGTCTCCGATCGAGTATCGAATGATGCACATCACTTACCACCGTAGATTACTTTAACAAGTCCCCAATCCCACATGTTGATAATGTCAAGAAGATCCGGATGAAGGGAAATTAGAAAGATCAGATTAATCCAAAAGTTTTTTGACACGCAAAATATTCTTAATTATTATTTATCACTGTTTCTATTGTTATGGCCCACCTGTGAATTGGATCTGTATAATTTTTAGGATTATTGCCTAAAATATTGTGCAAAAATATATGGACAGTGTGGATATACAGAAAATACATCAAGGTGGGCCCTACACGGTTAGGGTAAACATTACAGTGGGCCCTAGGAGGTTTTTAATAGTGGACATTCAATCACTACTGTTTCCTGTGGTGTGGTCTACATAAGATTTAGATCTAGCTCATTTTTGGGATCAAGCCCTAAAATGATCTTGAGAAATGGATAGACAGCATGGATGAAACACATACCTAATGGTGGGGACCACGGAGCACCGACCACTAGCCACCTTGGCTAGTGGCAGCGGGGAGCGGATTAGGTGAGACCCCGGATCTACCGAGGTGGGTGGGACCCCTGACGGTGGGGCTCACAATGATATATTTGTCTTAAATCCAAACCATCCAACCATTTTTAAAGATCATCTAAACGGGTAATACTAAAAATTAAGGTGACTAAAATCTTTGGTAGACCACATCATAGAAACAGTCGTGATTGAATCTTTACCATTAAAAACTTCATGGACCTCACCGAATGTTTATTTTCCATTATTTCCAATCCAAACTGTTGATAAGGTCACAAACATCTAGATGAAGTGACCACATAAATATCATCTTGATCTAAATCTGTTGTGGCCCACAGGAAGTTTTTAAAGGTCGATCAGCACTGTTTCCTGTATTATGGCCCATCTAAGATTTGGAACTGATTCATTTTTTGGATCATGCACTGAAATAAACTTTCAATACGGATGGACGGCATGGATGTAGTCACATACATCACCGTGGCCCCATGGTCAGGGGTCCCACCCACCTCGGTGGATCCGAGGTCTCACCTAATCCGCTCCCGTGGCAGCGTCACTCGTGAAAAGCCCCAAAATTTTCATCTTTTGCGCGCTCCCTCTCCCTCCCTCCCTCCCTCGTGAAAATAAAACACTCAAATCATCCCCCCCCCCCCCCCCCCCCCCAATCTGGTGGTATCGACGAACGTTGAAAGCATTGAGCATTGCTGGTGCTGGTGTTGTGGCGCTGATGACCGGCGGCGCTCCAGCAACGATGGCGGAATCAGATTCTGGCAATGGGTTGTATGACGTCGCCGAGTCGGAGACAGAGTAGAAAGCGCTGCTCTTAATGGATGTCATGGAGAAGATCTGCCAGAATCAATGGGTTCGGCAGATCTTGCTGTTGACGATCGATGGCGCACTTGGCAGAGGTTGCTGCTGCGATTTGCTGATGAGACAGATGGCGAAGCAGATGAAGGTGCTGGCTCTCTCTCTCTCTCTCTCTCTCTCTCTCTCTCTCTCCCTGCATCCGTTTCCAAAACCAAACCTCACAATAAATTGCTTGAGATGTATGGGAAATGCGGGAGCATGATAGATGCCCGCCATGTGTTCGAGAGAATGCCAAAACAGAACATGGATTCTTGGCATTTGATGATAAGTGGCATTTGAAGAAAATGCCTCGTAATAGCCCATAACTATAGTATCTCTGATTTTCAACTTGTGCATGTGGGGCCCATTGTTACGTAATCTGAACCATTGTGTATGATGGGGCCAGGGTTCCACTGTTGGAAATGATATTTGGTTCCTCAATGTTAGCTATGAATTTGAAGAACAAGGATTCCAAGGATTCCAGCATTGTTTCGTTGCTTGCTAGGCATACGTGCATCATTGTTATAGGATGTGGTTTTAGTTAACTTATCATTGTAAATTTTGAGATATAATCCATCTAGATATGGCCCCACAAGGGACAAATTTACTTAAGAGATTGTCATTTACAAAGGTTTAAGGTGGGTTTGGTTGCATCAATTTCTAATTTGGTTCAAAATATGATGATATTTGATGATGTGTTGCAAACAAACGCACCCTTAGTTATATGGAAGGAGATTGTGTCCTGCCCCTGCCTGGATGGACTTGGTCCAGCCAGAGCTGTGGGGCCCACTGTGATGTGTGGGTTTTTCCAGGTGAGAAAAGGAGTTTTAGAAACTTACAGTTTTATGTTTTCCCAATCAAGTGAAAATACCATTTTGTTATTCAAAAACAAGAACAAATTCTGGTCAAGAAATGCTGTTGTTCAGGGATGTAATTTCTTTTCTTGGAAGTAGTACATTTTGACTCCTAAGATTTGTTATGAGACCTGCTCAGGCTACTTGAATCCTAGTCTCCATGTCCCAATGTCACCTGTGTGCAAGATCCAAACATATGAATTTCATGAGCCACTCAAGAATAGGATGCTGTAGAATTTCATGATTATTAACAATCTCAACAAACTATAAAAAAAAAGTGAGAAAGTAACAGAACTGCAGGGTAGCATACTAAGACTAATTTCATTGATTGATTAGTCTATGCACTATGACTTCATCGAGTCAATTGCTATGTTAGAATGCAATGTGCTGCTATATATATTAACTAACATTTGACTGTGAAATGTTATTATATATATCTCTGGTTTTGGTATCTTCTGTTTCCACCTCTTTTATATTAGTCTTAGTCATTTTTGCATTCTTTTTATTTTTTATTTTTTATTTTTTATACTTCTGGTAATTGGGGTAGACTCCTGTGTTGAAAATGGAGGTGGCTAATTTTCCTCACATGGGATAGTGGTGGACCAGAATCTAGACCATCCCAACTGTGCGTCACATTGCCTCTAAAATCATATTGTTCAAGCAATCATGACCAGCCATTTACATGTGGCTACCAATTGGATGGTTAAAATAAAGCAGTGAGTGGTTTAGATTTGAAGGGAAAAATCAGATGGTTAATCTTATCTTCTGTGTAATGTTCTGAATACTCCATCATAGCTAGGTCAGTAATTTGGACCATCTGTATGACCTGCAATGTCTACGGTTGAAGAATCACCACCATTTTTTTTAAACATATATCTCATTAAATGGTAAATCTTTTTCACTTTTTTCTTTTCCTTTTCTAGCATTGTTTGAATGTTTTTGAAATGGATTTTCTAATCCATTATAGAAGATATGCAGAATCCATGTTCTAATGAAAACCCATCTTTTTTTTCTTTTTGTTTTTTTTTTAAATCACATTTTTGCTTCTCTAGTAATGTGTTTCTCACCATTTCAGTACTTTACATGTTGATGAAATGGGTTTCTCATTTCAAGAGGGGAGTTGTATATATGTAGAAAAAAATCGTTTCTTGCATTTTCTCATATCAAGAGAAACTTTTGTCATTCACATGCACACTTGAGAGTGTTTGCTTTAATCATACTGGCCATATAACAAATAAAGGAAGTGGGAACTATCCAAATCTTTTGCAAGTACTTTCTAAGGGTCTGTTTGGAACATGGGATTAGGTGGTATTGCATTGCATTAGGTGGGTATAAATTCCATCCTGCTTTTGGAATTTATTTTTCTAGGATTTTCATATTGCTGTACAGATATTTACTTTTCTAGGATTTTGAATTCTCATCTATCCAATTTTAGTAGAAGACAAGTCCTTATGTGCACTTATTGGGTTAGGTGCAGGTTCAAAATGGATCCGTTGGTTAATCAGAATATAGCTGTAATGGATAGGGAATGGATGGACAGGTTTGCCACAGACATGTTAGGTGAGCAAACCTCTAGGAACATGACTTTATTTGTGCAAATATTTACTAACCAAAACTGATTTTGTTTGTGCAGAAAGCATTTCAGATGGCATACTTCTTGTGGGTATGGGTAAGTAAACCTCTCTCTCCCTCTCTTTTACTTACACATGGCACAGACAACATTCTTGTGTAGAAAAATTACAGGGTCTTGATGCATCATCAATATAAGTGGGGCCCATGGTTTGGTTATCTAGATCAAGAGCATTGATCTAAATGGCCTACCTGTCAAGATTCAAACTACTACATTCTATAGAATGGGTGGTTATTTGAATTCCATTATTTGTGGAATTTGGGCTGTTTGAATTGCTACCTTTTACAGAATTCTTGGGTTTGGAAGATTTGGTTTTGTGTATCTGTTCAGGATTTTTTGTTGTTTATTTTTAGATGCGAGCAAGCAGGGATCCATACCTGCAGCATTGTGTGGAGACGACAGTTTTGTAGCACAGCTCCCAGAAAATGGTGGTACTTTTTCATGTGGGAACATAGTCAAGCTTGTGCACTGAAAGGCCCTCAAGGATGTCAGATTTAAAGGTACACCATCCACCTATCGCGGGCCATTTTTTGTATGTCTATAGAATCATGCATGCATGAGTACATTTATTAATGTTCCCACAATCTGTATTAAGAAACTCAATTTCTGTGATCCAGATTATTCAATTCCATGTGGATGGAAGGTCCTCCCAGTTTTCAGTGCTGTACATCCTGACACATCTCTTCATGGAAGTGCACTTGAGTTCCATCCTTGGAGATAAGAGGTAATTACTATTAATTCAATAATGATGATGGTTATTTTGGTTTGTGGGGCCCCACTATTTCCAACCAAACATGTTGTTTAGGTGGTTGTGTGATTTCTACTATGTACAAAGCAAGCTGAAGTAGATTGTATATGTCATTGTTGTATATGTCTCCTTCTCAGAGTACTTTCCATGTTGATGAAATGGGTTTCTCATTTCAGGATGGGAGTTACATATATGTAGAAAAAAATAATCCGCGGTCCCGATTTTATGAAAAGAAGCCATCAGGTATGATTTGAAGTCATCACCATTTTCAATTCTTCATTTGGGCCATTTGAGCAGATTTGGAATGCCAACAATGCAGGTGAATTCTGCCCAATCACCATCTGATTTTGTTGGTGCTTTGTGGAAGAATTCCCAAATAGCAGACGTTCGACACTATCTATTGTCTTAGTGTCTTTGTCATATTGATTCCACAGGACAAACATAAGCTAATGGAAGTTATTCAAATGTGTCCCCAACTGAAGGCACGCCAACTTTGTCACAAATTTGGTCCATGCATTTTGCACATCATCCTTCATGTCCTAATGTTGATGAGTGCAAGGAGGTTCAAGCATCTTGAGTCAATTTACTGATATCCCCTGCTCATCTCTGTTGCATTTGTTGCTCTGTTCTCATTTACTTGCTCTAATTGAGGATTTTACATGGGATGGTGACTTGATTGAATACAAGCCAATATACGGTTATGTTTAAATCTCTGTTTATATTTCTCAGTTCTAGGTATGCAACTTGAGAAAATTGCATAGACATATGTGTTAGGTGTTACATATTGACAGCAGTTTGGGGCCACAAATCTGTCCAAAAGGATAGTGCATTTGTACCACAAAATCTATCCAAATATAGACAGCATTATGGACCACGGATCTGTCCAGTTTGGACAAAGCTGCGTTGGTCACCGGAGTTTGGATCACAACCGCCTTGTGGACATAATGTTAGGACTCAAAATGGTCCCAAATCTGTCTAGTGTTTGGGGCCAGACCTGTCCATGAATTGGACAACATTTGGGGTCAAAACGATCCCCTTTTTGGGAACCCAAAGCTGTCCGAAAATGGACATGCAGTGTGTGGGAACACAAAAATGTGCAATATGTGGGTCTAATTCTGTCCAAATTTTAGACAGTGTGTGGGACTTAATTATGGCCACCGGTTGGGCCATCTTTGACCCTCAAATCAGCCTAGCTAGACCATGTTTTGGGCCCACAAAACTGTCTAAGTTGGGCCACGTTTTGAGCACACCAATCTGCCTGATTTGGACAACGAATTGCACTCAATTTTACTCATTTTGAATAGTGAGATTTGGTCTCAAAACTGTCTATAGTGGTCAGCGTTAGTGGGTCTCAAATCTGGTCAAGTATTGGTATTTTAATATATAGATGTTAGAAGAACCATATGGTATCATTTATGCATGCTGGAAGGTGATTAAATGGCAATGGAAACTGGTTTCTCCTATTGTAACAGCCCAGCATGTCTGAATTTTGTGGAATCCTTTAGAACAAGTGAGAGATTTCCATGCCATTTCCAAAAGCACTTGTGACAGGTTTGTATCATTTCAAAACATCCATACACAAACAGTTGCAGCAGTGCTGGTTATAGCAGTGCTGGTCCTAGTGTTATGGAATGAATGGAGTGTTCAAATTGAGGATTGGCTGTCCCACAGACTGATTTGCAGTAGGTTTGTAAATGATGGAGCTATACAACAAACTGGTGGTCATGGCAACAGACCTGATTTGGGTCAGCCGGAACATAGCGCATTCACCAATTCGGCCTGGAATTGAGACCCCATCCAAGTCGTTTAACCATCAGGACTGTTCAATAGGTTGTCTATGTTGGGGAAGGATGCACTAAAAGTTAATAACATTGTGTGAGGCATAATTTGTTTGGTTTCTCATAAATCTGGAATAATGTAATGGTGGGTGAAATCCAAGTCATTCATCAGGTGGATTGCACTGTGTGAATACCACGGTCCAATGTATGGGTATGGTTTTTATAACACTGACTCTCATACTTGGGTATTGTGCTTAGCAACTAGAATTTTAAAAAGGCAATTGGAGAGGATTAAAAATCCTACTTTTGAATATATATTGCTAGCTAGACAAGTTATTTATGAGTCTATGACTGACTAATCTTAGAATGAATGGGCAGTCCAGATCATCCATTGACTTATCCTTGTGTTTTGGGGGCTCTATCTTTGGATTGAATGGTCAGATCAATAATTGATCTTGACAATGATTCGGTGATAGAAATTGCAAAGAAGGTATTTTAGAATACCTTTTCTTTTTTTCTTTTTCCATAGCCTACCAGTCCAACTGAAACTTAGACCTGTTTTAGGGAATTTAGAATTTCTTCCAATCAAGAAAAGAATGATGGGGCAGCACATCTTTTCAACTCTCTATTAGCTGTGCATGAGTATTTGTTGCTAGTTTTTCTTTTTGCTTCTTCCTGTTTTTTTTTTTTTTTTTTTTTTTGCTTTCTATGTTGCTGTTTGATTTGGGTAATGGTTGGTTGAGAAGAAATTCTTCTTTGCCTTCTTCATTTCTTTCTTTTGATATTTTGCCGTTTTAGCTTGGGCAATGAGTTTGGAAGAAAAATCGTTCACTGTTTGGTATAGGGATAGTTGTAAGATATGTGAAATTTTTTCTTTTAAGGTTATCATTATATCAAAGATAACAGCGTGAACATATGATGGTGTTTCTTCTCTAAGAAAATCTAAAATCATTCTTGCCTAAAGAAATTTGATTTTGTGTAGCCTTGGTTCACTTGTGCAGATTTGAAGTTTTGGTTTCTACATTTGCTCATGTGCAGCAACTGCACAATCTGATTTTTGTGCAATCCAATTTCTGTGCAATCTGAATTCTGTACAATCTGATTTTTGTGCATTTCCTGCTTAAGAGAGTCTTCTTGCATCAGAAATCCATGTGACCCATTCTCAACCAGTTGGACCTGCGATGGACTGAAAAAATCAGGCCATCCACTCTTGTGGTAGCCCACACATGCAGCTGGCAATCCTATTAAATTTTGGAGTCGAGGTAAGCTTGAAATCTTTTTTTTTCCTATCATGCTGCTTGAATTCTAATTAGATTTTCCTGGAATGTACACAGAGCATTGGTGTATGTATGAGTTTTCTGACATGGAATATTTCACGGTATATGGAGCGGCATGATCGGTGGGACTCTCATCCAAACATTGATATTAGCCATCATCAGTCTAGTGCAATTGGGATATGGAGGTAATTTCATTTATTCTAATTAGATTGTAATATTATCACAATCTAATATGCTACATTCAAATCGAATATGTGGCATAATGGTCTGCGATCCAAACCATTCATCAAGTTGGATCCATATTAATTGACTGTCATCCATAAAAAAAAAACATGGATCATGTTGTTATCCCATCGCAGACCTTTTCATTTTCAATGCTGGATCATCTCTTCCTAGCCACCCATTTGTAGGTCACTGGTAGGGTGGTTAAGGTGGTCTGATCAGTAGCATTTTTCTCTTATGACTGATCTATGGTGGGACTTCCCATTGGTCCAGACAAACAACTATCATCCACGAATCCAGTGGTTGAGATGTCCACTTCTCTGATAGGAGAATATATGTAGTCCAGTTGTAGAGAGGTCGTTGGGCTGTCATATTCTTTCTAGGAAAGTGTCTAATCCAGCGTTAGAACTATGAGAATATTTCACTTATACAATCCCATCCAAGCCATCCAAACAGTGGGCCCCACCATGAAGATGAACTGTCCAAAAATTCCTGTGCATTCCAAACACATTCCTGTGCATATGATGGTAATTAGCAACTTATATATGTACGAATTGTGTTTATGGTGACATGAACTGTAATTTTTGGTCATGTAACAACTTCACATCTTTCAATAACAGGGTTTTTGTCAAAACATGTAGAATGGTTAAATGCGTAAATGATTAGGAGATAGACATTTGGTTCATTTTTTCTTTAATTCTACTATTACAGATGGATCACCTATTGGACAGCTTAGGTGTGTAGTGACTTTGATCTTGATAGAAAATGGGCCGCCTTTTAAATGCATCCCTGATTAGCCAACCTCAATTGTTTCCTCACCTGTATATATTGTATTTGTATATACTGATTGCTATGATGACTTTTGTTTTCCACCTATATAACTACAATCCCTACTACAAATTGAGCTAAATTGGGCAGCATGGGACCCATTTCTAAATGTCTACATGACCTATCTAAAATGGTGGGCCTCACTACGATACAGTAGCTACGAATGGACAATCAAAAGCCAAATTTGATTGCATATGTAGTGCTTGTTGCTTTCTTTCTTTCTTTTTTACCTTTTTTCATGCAACTTATCAATGGTTCTCTTCTTGTACATGTGGCAAATTGCACAAGATCAGAGTCGTCAAGTCAACCATCTTGGACAGTTTTAATAAAATGTGCAACTTTTGGATAGTGTCCCACCTGAAGAACAGTTTGGATCACCGGATTGTTGCAATTTGCATCTTACTATTGTGTTGTAATGTCGTTAACACAGATTTGAGAATGATGTCTTTGAAATTCTCCTTAATATGGTTTTTTTTATTCAGATTAAGATTTGTTAATTATGATAGTTTGTGTCAATTGTGAAGCAATGATGAAATCAAATATTCTCAACAGCAAAAGCATACAATTGTAAAATTCTAGAACTGATAACATTTGCTTGAAGGATTTCATTTGGAATTCTCATGGATGTAATATTAAGATTTGAAATTTTTATGCTTTTTATCAAATGCCTCGGAAGAAAAACATCTAACAACAGCATTAGTTTTGTTTTTTAGAGAGAGAGAGATTGAGAGAGAGAGAGAGAGAGGTTGCTCATCTTTGATATTCTAGTGGATTTTGATGTTTCAAAATATTAATTGCTGTTTTTTTTTTTTTCTTCAACTGATGAGCAGAGAAACATGGCATACATCTGTAAGCTAGAGGCATGCATGTACTCAATCAAATAAGACTGAAGTGATCATTACTCGAGATAATATGTGTTATACAAACTAGTTAAAACAAATAAAATTCCCATCACCCTTTGCAAAAGAGAGACGAAGATTTTGTTTAGTAATAATCATGTTCTTACTATGGCATATGAATTGCTTTACACCAAATGCTTGTGTACCATTTCAGTAATTGTAAGATATGGTTTGACTGCAGTTATTTATACTGATGTGATGAGTCATTCTCATTCATGTAGACCTCTATAGCATTTACTAGCCTGGCGATTGCAGCTGTATCAACTCTTATTGTAAGTTACTTGATCTTATCTCACTCATTGTCTTTTCACAACACTTTTTGAGTTATCACAAACAAGGCACTCTACAATCTGCATACAGATGTGTAACATATTTAAAATATTAATTGCTTAAATACTAATGGTTGGCCATGCTTAAATGCTGTATCAACTCTTATGAATTGCTTTAAGGAACTTTTCTAGGTGCACGTGTGGCCATGCATTAACGGTTTTTTTTCATATTCTAAATCCACGCCGACGGTCATAAACCGTCGGAAATTCCGACTGTGGAGCCGTCGGAGTTTCCGACGGCTAATCACCGTCGAAAATTCCGACGGTGTGGAGCCGTCGGTATTTCCGAAGGTTTACGACCGTCGGACTTTCCGACGGCTAATCACCGTCGAGAATTCCGACGGCTCCACACCGTCGGCATTTCCGACGGTCAAGCGACGGCTTATCGCCGTCGGCAATTCCGACGGCCGACCGACGGCCCACCGGAAAGTAATTGTGACGCCCCCTTTCCCGACGGCCCATCCGACGGCTAAAAGCCGCCGGGAAAGCCATTTGCCGACGGCTTTCGGCCGTCGGGAAAAGTCATTTTTCTGGTAGTGCCAACACATACACATAAGTCAAACACAAAAATAAAACTTTCATTTGGATGCCCCATGCCAAAAAAAAAAAAAAAGATTTGTCCCTAATTACTCCTCTTAACTGCAACTGCACAACAATATAAGGGTGTAAACTGCAATTTGAGTTGCGTGTACAAGCAATACTGATTGTTCAAGTTGCGGGCACCATTGCCGGCAGGTCATATACAAAAACATCATAAGCAAACCTAATGGTAGTGCCATCAGATGGAGTGCTGAAAAGGAAAAAGCTAATAGTTCAAATTCAAATTCAATGGTCAAGGTCAAGAGAACCCAAACAGTTGCAATTTTTGCAGCCATCATCCATATTCGATGACAATTAAGAAAGTTTAATTTATATCCTACTTGTGACCACCACCACACCATTATTTTGCCCTTGATCATGACAATTAAGAAAGATTAAATTACAGGATAAACAATCTGTAACCACCATTTCAGGACTTGATTAGGTTGAAATCAAACAAAAATTGGATATAGGAATGGTAGATAAAAAGTACGATTGATCCAGGTTTAGAAGGACCCAATTAGTTGCATCTTAAATTCCAAACAGTGATAAAAAATAGGCCATAACAATTCTAAAAATGGGATGTTATGGCAGATTTGATTGAATTAGAAATTTCTGGATTACAAAAGAAAAAAAAGTGTAAAAAAACAGAAACAAGCAGATGACTGAATGAGGACAAAAATAATTAAGTAAAAACAAAGTTCTTCAAGATAATATTCTCAGTTAGTATCTGACACTAAGAAAGACACTAAGGCAGCAACAGATTGCAATCAGGCAGAAGAAGATGGTTGTAAACTAGAGATAGTGTTCTCTATTGTGTCAAATGAGAGCGGGCCATCATCTTCATTGTGTGGTGAAAGATCTCAAGTAGGAGATAGGCCATCATCTTCTGTCGATAAAAAACGCGGTTTATTACATAAAGGGGGAGAAAGTGATGGTGATGGACTGTTAGCTATTAATTTGTACAATTATAAGGTTGAATGGACTGTTATCAAGGAAAATGGACTGCAAGTTAGTGATCTAGTTAGCTAGAAATCTGGACAGCTTGGTGGCCTATGGGTTGCATGTGTATGAAGTGCACTGCCTGGATAACTACTAGCTGTGTTGGAACAGCATTTATGTGAAATGGGAAACACCTATCTGTAATGGACAGCACCAATATGTAATGGACAACTAGTATATATGTGTGGATAGCAGTTTGTTTCGGATGGCACCTGGGCCACGATTTGGACAGAAAACAGGCCACAATTTGGACAGCAAGATGGCCTACAAGATGGGATAAAAGATGAGCCACAATCAGAGCAGCAAGAAGGCCTGGACAGCCGTGATGTTAAATGCATAGCAGAGACAACAAATGGCCAGCAAGGTAGCTGTATCAACATGTTATTAATCTGATCTTAAAGGGGCAACAACTTGCTATGATATGGACATGAAATAGCAGAGACAACAAATGGCCAGCAAGGTAGCCTGTTTCATGCAATGTGCATGAAACAGGCCATGAAATGGACGTGAAATGTACATGGATAGAATGAAATGGACATGAAATAGGCCATGCAATGGACTGCAGATGGGCCACGTAAACTGATCCTAAAATGGGCAGCGATCTGATCATGATCTAAGCCAAGGAATGGGCCATGATCTGTACGTGATCTGGGCAAGGAATGGGCCATGATTTGGTCATGCTCTAGAGCTTAAGATCTACTGTAAACTCAGCTGGACATCTGCTATGAAAGAAGCTCAAATTGGCTCATGTAAGCAGCTAGAAATTGTCCATGAATTGAGTGCAGAAATCAGCTCATGAATGAGCAAAGAAATCAGCTATGAATTGGGTGCGGATCTGGTCATTAACTGGGCTGTAATCTGGTTGTGAAATGAAGTTCAAGAACAGCTATAAAGTACTATAAGTTTAAGATCTGATAAAACTGTCTCGAATTCAATATGAATTGGAGTTCAGATCTAACTTTAACAGAGCAGAAATTAGAACTTCAATGGGGCTAAAATTGGAGCTCTAATGGAGCTGTGATCGGAGCGTCAATGGAGCTGTGATCAGTGCTTCAAGTTGAGGTGCAGATCTCACCTTTGAGCTGTGGTTTGAACTTTAGATCAGTTGTAGTCTCAGGCTAGATCATGATCTAATATAAACTAAAGAAGAAGAAGCTAAAATTGTGGATGAAGAAGTTATTTGAGATGAAGAAGAAGACGCAGAAATTGTAGAAGTTATTTGAGATGAAGAAGAAGACACAGATATTGTAAAATTTTGGATACACCACCAAATAAGTTAATTTTTCTACTTACAGCAGTAGATAAGTTAATTGAGATGAGTTTGGTTTATGATCAATTATAAGTAGCTTTTTTTTATTTAAAGTTACTCAGTCACTTCAGTTTAATAGGTAAAAAATCAAGATAAGCTACTTAAGGCATATCTTAAATAAATATAGAATTTCTTAAATAAAGAGAACCATGAGAGACAGAGAATTAAAATTTTGAATAGGCTTGGCCAAACAAGCCAGCCCCAAACAGTTCAAAATCCAGTGTCAAACCAACACAGGCCCACCCTAAATCATAATTCCTGAATTATGCTGTAAAAATCCATAAAAATCAGAGAAAATTTTCATTAAGGCAATAACTTACCATAGTGGAGCATAAGAGGATGACAAATCAAGAAAAGGGTGTGCCCACCTGTAACATAGATAGGATTGCAAAAATCTTCAGCTCAAACATACTCAATTGACGAAATACAAAAAGGAAAAAAAAAAAACAACAACAACAATCAGTATGTATCCAACTTCAAAAATTTTCATGTATACATTCCAATTCCTCTCTAACATATCCTTTCCCTGCACATAAAAGCATATAAGCACATTGAAATTCCGCAGGTCTATGCATGAACTGACTGCCATCGTTCTTTCAATCATTAGCATTTGCAATTATAATTCAAATACCACAACTACATTTTACCTGTTGATGCAAAAGTCACAATAGCAAAAAATTCTCTAGTGATTGGTGAGACTTTCAAGGAGATTTTAGGCTATGAACTGAAAGATTAGTAATGTCCGATCAAGGAGATTTTCAAGATATAATTCATCAACAGTGTGACCAAGCAGACTGTTTATGAACTCTATTAACATGAAGGGGAAGAAGGAGATGGTAAGGACCACCAACATCTGCCTAGTAAGGGGCTCGGTTTACATACAGAAGGGGTAGCAGGAGATGGCAACGGACGAGAGAGTGCGTCATTCAATCTGGCGAACAAAGGCATTGGAAGAAAGGGGGTAGTCGATCCCGTTCATTGATTTGCTTCAAGTGTGGGAAGTTTGGGCACTCAAAAAAAGACTGCACCGGCTAAACAAATATGGGTACCCAATTCAAAGAGAAATGATCACATGAACTTTCACATACACATCCCCATAGGTTAAAAGTGGCCCACTCATGAAGATCAATTGACGTGAATTAGGTTGATTCGCTCAATGGGCAGGCCACATCATTGAAATTGCCCAGCAAGATAATCCCATTGCTTTGGCTCAAATAGAACCTGTAAAGTACAAAAACCAAATACATTGAACTCGTCAATCCAAAGGTCACGCACCAGTTGAAAGAGACTCAGATAAAGCATGTGATTAGGGAGCCATATATGGTTCAACAGAACACTTTGGCATTACCTTGTACACACTTCATTTACATTGACCTATGGATGTGGCTAGAAACGATTCCCCTCACCATGAATGTAAAAAATTTTGAATGGTCCAATATACAAAGAAGAAGAAGAAGAAGATGATGATGAAATTGAACAGGATTTACCTTGGGATAGAAACATGCTTCCTCTCCAAGAAAGTATTTACCTTGAGCTTCCTATTTACAAGAAATTAGAAATGTGTTTAGAGCTTGGTTTGGGATAAGAGATACCATGAAGTTATAAATGATGAAAAATAAGATCCAATTTCAAACATAGTGCAATATAGACATGAATAGCCTAGTAAGCAGTTATTCCAATGAACATGCATGAAATCATATCCATGTAACTAATGCATAATTTCTTGGGCCATCCTAATGAACATGCATGAAAAGAGAAAAAAAAAAAAAAAAGAGTTTCCAGTTAGTGGTTATAAGACAATTGATGTAAATTAAAACTGAAGCTAACAGTAGGATCTCAATGAGTGGAGCATCCAAGCACTAAACAAAATGCAATAGAAATCGAGTGTAAAGGTTTGCCCATTTCTAATGGCATAACTGTAAAATGGATTCGATATACAAGATGCATGCTTTGATGTGCTCAAAATTTAATCGCAGTGAAAAAACATATAACATGGATAATGCCAAATATCATATAGTGACTCCCAATTCAAGGTGGTGTCAACTCTGGGAGATTGAGACACATGCTAATGTGGCACATGCATACCCTATTTAAGGTATAGCAATTGCATAAACCTCAAAATTCAGGTTGAGTCTTCTAGTAAAACTGACCCAGCTATATATCAAGTCGAGTTTTCAAGTTTTGGAACTATGCTACTCGCCCCAGTGTGGATGGACCATGCCCAAAACATTGTCTAAATTAAGAGATCCTAACCATTAATCTTGAGACATTTTCAGGGCAATTTACCATCTCTCTTTTTTAACCGTCAATTATGCAATGGATAGGATGGTATTTTCTTATCAAGGAGGCTTTTGGGGTATGCCTAAAATTGTCTTCTATGTTGTCTAAAGTTGCTTGCAGCAGGCAGATGACGATAGTTGGAGGATCCATACCAGAACGTTCAGGTGATCGGCTGTACAATACATGTTGTGTATTTGGAACAGATGGAAAGCTGAAGGCTAAACATAAAAAGGTATTTATTAAGCTTTCTTTTCATGCTCAAAATACTCTGTGATGTGGTTCATTGCAATAAAATTTTGATACAAGTTGTTGGATCACAGATACATCTTTTTGACATTGACATTCTGGGGAAGATAACCTTCATGGAATCAAAGACTCACAGCAGGGGATAATCCTACCATTGTTGACACGGGTTTGACATGCTGACTTGCACAAAGACCATCACAGTTATGCTTCAGCTTTAGCCCCTTTGCTGCTTGGTACATTTGTTTATATATTCAGTGTCAGCAGTGATATGCAGACCTAGTATATTTGATTGTACTGATCCCAGCTTCAATTAGTGGCTTTTGTAGTATATGTATCATTTGCTCTAATTGCTATTTTCGAGTAGCAGGAATGGTTTGAAGCGATGGTAAACAGCATAAGGGGCCTCATAGCAGGCTCAAGGAAAACTGCTAGGTGCTCTGTACAAGGTGGCGAACACTTGACCTCAAGAATGGGAGCCTTCCAAGCTAGGATGCTAGAGATCCTCATTCCTCACCATGTTGAAAGATCAGGATAAAGAAATGAGGCTGGCTGGATCTTATGGAAAACAGTTGTGGCCGTGATATATGGTTGATATATAGGCACTTAGAAATTGCACATATGGCGTACAAATGCCAATTAAACCATCCAAATTATGGCAATATCACACCAAAATGTAAGAGTATTTTATATCTGATTATCAGACTAGTGGACATTTATCGGATGGAGAAAACGAAACAATCCAGATCTGGCATGGTCTGTCAGGTCAGTCTTAGCAAACCAATGGCATCACAGATTTGGTGGCCAAATCCTGTTTTTGATAAACCTACTTGGAACAGGACAGCAGCTTACAGGTTCAATCTAAATAAATCTGTTGCCTAGGAAAGATAAGTAGTAGTACCTTATGGTGTTCATTTCATATTGCTCAACTTTACCCTGAAAGAGATAATGATCAAATTCTTTAAGTTATAACTGTGATTTGAGATGCATGAACTTCTTTTGAAGAGGTAGAAGCTGTGCAATCTGCAAAATTATGACAAAGAGGAATCTCAACAAATCAAATAGTAGGAATGAATCTTACATTTGAATAAATGACATTGGATGAAAGACAAGCAAATCAGAGAAGAGTACAGAGGAACATTGAACTAAAACCAACTTGTGCTGTGTTAAAATTTCCTTCTAAGTCATCAATCTATGTTGTAGAAAATGAATGACACCAAGCCAAAATGTGCCACCAAAGATGCAGTTTATAAATTCTATTATTGGGCATTGATACCAAGAGCTTATTTGTTCAGAGCACAAAAGCTCTTTATTCTAAGCTCCCACAAGAGTGCATGTGTAATGGTCTATAATCAGGAGTATTCATAAGCTGGGACACACCATGGATCAGCCATTGCAGAAAATTTTAAGGATGAGTGATCTTAATTGTCCGATCAGTTACATTGATGGTAGAAATGAACTGCCAACAGTCAAGATTGCAGGGAAAGGTCCAGTGATTAAATCAGCGGGATCACCCAACCTGTGCTATCTACTGGCATAGAAGTGATATGCACCCAATGAACAATCCACATGAACCCTAGTGCCTATAGCATAGTTTAGTGGAACAAGCCACAAAAGGAAATTTGTGTGGCGTGGCTAGTTTAGATGTTCTCATGAGACAGTTAAATACCGATAAAACTGATCAGATCCCACATTCTCTACTTCAGCAACCACAGTTAAAATCATATACTTGTACTATATAGAGAATACTAGGTGAGCCATCCAGTTGTAGGAGTTTTTTGGGATATCTCTTCCTTAAGGTGGTGCACAGGTTTGCTGCGAAATGGAAGTGAGTCGCTGATAATTAAGTGGAAGAAAGTGAGAAGCATTTAAGTTGAATCATTTATCTACATGTGCATTTGTGCATACGTGCCTATATATTCAGAGGCTTGTTTTTAGTGTGACGATTAGTTGAGTCCTCTTGGACACACAAGAGCCACACATGGATGCATCTGTGGATGGATGATATATCTTCACCTAGAAAAACGTTTCCATTTCTAGAGGAACTGAGAAATTTAATAGATGTTTATCTAAGCTCTTGTTGGGCATGTGTACTCATAGATCAATATCTTTTCTTCGCTGTGGGCGCACCAACTATGGCACAAAGCTTTTATATCAGAAAATCCTCCCTCCAAGCACAAATATTGCTACCCATACCAAAGGTGGAATCATTAATTACAAGTCTTCATTCTTGTTGTCTTTTTTTTTTTTTTTTTTTTTGAAAGATTCCATTCCTAATGATGTCTTAAGCACTTGGCGTAAAAAATAGTAACCAATATAGCTGTCAGAGGAACAGGTTGAAATGAAAAGGCTAGAAGCCTTGCAACTACAGCTGGTAGGGCATAGTCGCCAGTTGCAACATTTGCCTGGCTATTCTTCATGAAAGATAGGGGACGAGCATCTGTTTAATTGCTAATTAGTGTTCCAATTGAGATTTGGATCTGCCCCATTGTTTTACTCATACCCTAAAATGATATGGGGAAATAGATGGACGAGGTGGATATAAAACACATATATCATGGTGGGCTCCACAGTCAGGGATCCACTGAAGGTGCATCTACCGATCAAGGTTGGTGGATAGAGTGTGGCAAATCCAAATCTCAGGTGGTCATCACAGGAAGCAGTGGTCACTGACGGTTTAAAAATTCTTACGGGCTACAAAAGTTTTGGATAAGCTGATATTTATGCAGTCCTTCATCCAGGTCTTTGTGGCCTTACAAATAGGTAAGATGGCAAGTAAGCTTTTCAGTGGCCCTAAAGAACTTTTTCATGGTGGGTGTTCAATCACCACTATTCCAAAACCCAATCGGGCAGCACGACAGGAAAGGATTGAAACATTCATGGCATCGTAGAAGTTTTGGATCTAGCAGCGGCCATGGCAGATACAGTTCTGACCGCCATTAATGGTGATTGAGTTACCCTAAAAATGAGAGAGAGAGAGAGAGAGAGAGAGAGAGAGAGAGAGAGAGAGGGTTATCCCGATTTCTTCTCCTTGGAATAAACCGCTGATGTGTGGGTACAGTGGCGGCGGCAACACCCCAACTTCAAAACCCTCCACTGTACAGAGCGTGAGAGACGGAGAGAACCAAGAGATGCAGCGTGAGAGGGAGAGAGGAGAGGAGAAAGGGAGCGCAAGAAAGAAGGAGAGAGCCGAGAGAGGGAGAGGAGAGGCTGAGAGGGAGACGAGAGGGAGCGTGAGGTACAGAGCCGAGAGGGAGAGACCAGAGGTGTGGGATATTTCCCTTTTCCAAATTTTTTTTTTTTGAATTTCGCACACGGTGTGCGTTTTGCGCCAGCATAGCTATCAACGCTGCCACGTCTGTGGACCCCACGATGATGTATCTATTTCATCCATGCCGTTTATTAAAATTTATATCTGTCTTGACTACAAAATTGAAGCCAATCTAAATCTCAAATGGACCACACCATAAGAAAATAGTAGTGATTGAATGGTGACTATTCAATTAGCAGCTGTGGTGTAGTTATAACCTAATTTTTCAGACGGCTTTAGGAGAATTTCCAACGGCTATGAGCCGTCGGAATTACCGACGGTCCAAAGCCGTCGGTGATGAAAGGCCGGGACTGTCGGGAAAGGTCATTTTTCTGGTAGTGCTATGGCTTCAATCCAATTGTGCCTTGTAGATGACGTCCTCTATAACGTCATGAAGGAGAAGACCGCTGTAGAGACATGAACCAAGCTAGAGAATATCTATGCGAAGAAGTCTCTAAAAAATCGCATGTATCTAATGATGCAACTCTTTACTTTGAAGATGGCGGAGGGGACGGATGTGGAGGATCACATTAGCACGTTCAATAAGTTGATTTGTAAGTTGCTTGATTTTGGTGAGTAGATGAAGGACGAGTATCAAGCCTTGATCTTGTTGAACTCACTTCCTAGTTCATATGAGTCACTTAGGGACTCGTTGTATGCGGGTAAGGACACTATTAGTGTCGAGACCGTTGTCTCATCCCTTCAATCAAAGGCCATGAGATAGAAAAGCGGTGATGCTAATTCTTCCTCCGAAGCACTGCTTATGAGAGGAAGGAATTCTGAGTGAGGTGAAGGATCGTCGCGTTCTCGATCCAAATCGAAGAGTAAGGGCAAAGGGAAGTTGAAGTGTTGGGGATGTGGCCAAGTTGGGCATATGAAGAAGGAATGCAAGAGTCCTAAGTATAAGAAGGAGAAGTCGGGAGACTCCTCTAGGGAAGCCAATACCGCTGAAGCTGAAGAAAGTGGTAGCGATGTGTGCGAGGTCTTGACGGTGTCAAAGACTAAATCTCTCTGCGATGGGTGGATCATGGACTCCGGGGCCTTGTATCACATGAGCTCAGATAGGGGCGTCTTTGCTTCCTACAGGGAGTATGAGGGAGGCTCGGTGTTTTTAGTCGATAACTACGCCTGTAAGGTTGTGGGGATTAATACTGTGCGCATCAAGATGTTCGATGGGATCGAACAGACCTTGGCAGATGTGAGGCACATTCCCAGGTTGAGGAAGAATCTGATTTCCCTTGGTGCACTCGAAGCATTGGGGTGCAAGTTCACCGGTTTCGATAGGTTCTGCAAAGTTTCAAAAGGGGCCCTTATAATTATGAAGGGACAGAGGCACGGTAACATTTACAGGCTGATTGGGAGCACTTCATTAGGTGAAGCCGCATCGGTTCTAGCAGATTCTACGTTTACACGTATGTGTCATGCACGATTAGGCCACATGAGCGAGCGAGGCATGAAGGTACTCTCTGAACGTTCTTTGATTCCTTCCTTTAAATCTATAGACTTTAGTATATATGAGCATTGCATGTATGGGAAACAATCTATGTTGTCATTTAAAGGAGGGAAACATGTATGTAAAGGTATGCTAGATTATGTTCATTCTGATGTATGGGGGTCATCGCCCGTTATTTCTGTTGGAGGGTCATCGTGGTACGTGTCGTTTATCGATGACTATAGCAGGAAGGTTTAGGTTTATTTTCTGAAAAATAAATCCGATGTCTTCACAACCTTCAAGCATTGGAAGGCGATTGTGGAAAATCAGTCAGGGTAGAAATTGAAGATTTTGAGAACCAATAATGGGGGTGAGTTCACTTCCAGGGAATTTAACACATATTGTAAGGAAGAGGGGATCGTGAGGCACAACACAGTGCGCCACACGCCAAAGCAAAATGGTGTGGCAGAGCGGATGAATCGGACTCTCTTGGATCATGAGGCACAACATAGTGCGCCACACGTCAGAGCAGAATGGTGTGGCAGAGCGGATGAATCGGACTCTCTTGGAGAGAGCCCGATCCATGATCATTAATGTTGGGTTGGGCAAAGAGCTATGGACTGAGGTCGTTAACACTGCTTGTTACCTGATAAATCGGTCGCCCTCTATGACAATTCAATTGAATGTAAAATCCTTAAAGAAGTGTGGAGTGGTCGTACGCTAGACTACTCAAATTTGCGGGTTTTTGGTTGTGAGGCTTACTCTCATGTACTGTCAGTTGAGAGAGATAAGCTAGACCATAGGTCTAGAAAAGGGATCTTTGTGGGCTATAGTAATGGTGTGAAGGGTTATCGTATATATGATCCTGTCACACGAAAAATCACCCTGAGCTGTGATATCAAGTTCAATGAAGGATCTTTGCTCCGTAAGGATGCTACAAAGGAACCAGAAACATCTGAACATGTTGATACACATGATGAAAGAGATGAGACATGGGCCGATGCTGAGGCGCAGACAGAGGTACAGGATCAGGTGGAGCACCCACCTGTGCGAAGAAATCCACCTAGGGATTGCAGGTTACCGGCAAGGTACAGTGATGACTCGAACGTTGCATTCGCTCTCATTACAGATGAGGAGGATCCGTCTAACTTTGAGGAGGCACTACAAGATGTAGATGCTAAAAAGTAGAAGACGGCAATGCAAGATGAGATGGACTTCTTGTACAAGAATGAGACTTGGGAGCTTGTGGAGCTTCCAGTGGGCTAAAAAGCAATAGGGTGTAAATGGATTTTTCGGAAGAAATAGGATAGATACAAGGCGAGGTTGGTCGCAAAAGGGTATGCTCAGCGTGAAAGCATGGACTTCAGTGAGATCTTTGCGCCAGT
Source organism: Liriodendron chinense (assembly GCA_003013855.2). Lineage (NCBI taxonomy): Eukaryota > Viridiplantae > Streptophyta > Magnoliopsida > Magnoliales > Magnoliaceae > Liriodendron > Liriodendron chinense. Next base: position 229,063 of record ML058465.1, on the reverse strand, counting down.
TGTAAAGCAAGTATCTATCAGGTTTGTGTTAGCGTTGGTTGCCTAATACGACCTCGAGCTGAAACAAACGGATGTAAAGACTGCTTTTCTGCATGGGGAATTGGAAGAGCAGATTTACATGGTGTAGTCAGAAGGTTATACAGTTGTGGACCCTCGCCGATTTCTCCGCGCTCCCACACGACGTCGTTCTCCCTTTCCCTTCGGAAGAAGAAGAAGAAGAAGAAGTGCGTGAGTGCGAAATCGCCGTTTGTGCCACTGGCTTGCCTCGTTCTCGAGGGCTTCATTTGGTTGTCGTGTTAAGCTGGATGTGTTTAAGTGAATTTATATAAGACCAGAGTCGCCACTAGCCAATTACTTCGAATCTACAGTCGGCTAGACCCCGTAGAAACGTTAGAGAAGGGAATCCGAAGATTCCTTCCTCTAAAATGACTCCTGTTGATCTGCGGTCAGAGATTCAAGGTAAGGGATCACGGTTACAGGGTGGGAAGAGGTTAAGCACCCCACACACTGCCCGTACCGAAGTACGGTCTCTACTTCACAGAATCGATCGAATACTTGAAAGTCTAATTTAATCCTCGTATATTCTCATGGATGACATGATGCATGAATGCGGGTCTGAACAGTAAGAGTTTCTGATGGGCAGGTTCCAACAACGGGCAAGCCCAGAGCGTACGCTCGAACTGACAGGTGCTTAATATAAGACGTATGCAGTGTGCTTGAATGATCAAGGTGTTTTATGGTGAAGCATGAATGCAGGTCTGAACAGTAAGAGTTTCTGATGGGCAGGTTCCAACAACGGGCAAGCCCAGAGCATACGCTCGAACTGACAGGTGCTTAATATAAAGACATATGCAAGTGTGCTTGAGTAATCAAGGTGCTTGTAGTGAAGCAGGGGGGTTGGAAGGAAAGTAAATGTTGCACTTATGCTAGATGCAAATGAGATGATGCTGGAAAAAGAGTAGCTGGATGGACGGAGGTGTCGCAAGGGTTGGCTTCGAGTGGCTGGATCAAGACTTGGGTGGCTTGGGAGGCTTGGACCAGTGGTCAGGCTGGGCTGGACCAGGGCTAGGCTCTCCTCACTCGGGCTCTCCTTGGTGGACAAATGGGCTAAGGGTGGAGAAGGATGACTCAGACGGACGGGCTCTCTCTGGCTGAGTGGTGTCGAATGGCTTGTTGAAATGAGAAGGGGAGGGGGGTATTTATAGCAGCGAGCAGTGGCAGAAGTCGTAATTTTGTCCGGGCGGCCTGCCATGGGCCGCCCGTACGGCCGCTCCTCGGTTTCCAGCGAGTACGGCCGTTCCCTCGGGGCTGCTGTTGGACTCGCTGGTCGACTCAGTGAGTTGACTCAGCGGGTCGACTCGGTGGTTTGACTCGACGGGTTGACTCGACTGGTTGACTCGGTGTTTTGACTCGACGGGTTGACTCGACGGGTTGACTCAGCGGGTTAACTCAGCGAGTTGACTCAGTGAGTTTGACTTTTTTTGGGTCTTTTTTACTGGACTTTTTTATGGGGGATTTTTCAGGGTGGTGTTTAAGACTGGGTTGACTGGGTTCAGGCTTGAACTGGGCTATGGAATGGGGCTTACAAGGGTGAGTTTGGCTGAGTTTGGACTTGGGATTTGGGGGTATGGTCCTCCATTCAACCAGCTATCTCTACCAACAGTGTAGCCGAAGGTGGGGTGTCTACAGATGCCCCTCTTTGGCAGAGGTTGCGTGCAACCGAATGCCAAAGCGAGTGGACACCCCACTTCTGACCCGGTCATTCATAGATCATGGTCTGAAATCTTTGCTTGCTTTTGCATCTGTGCCAGTTGATCGTTTGGAGATCGCTCACTTGCACATACCGCGAGAGTTTAGAGAAAACGTTGCGATTGTCCCTGCAGTTTGCTGCAACCTGGGTACCCAATCGCAACCCTTCCATTCCCGACCGGTACTAACATCGGAAAGGTACAGCAGAGCCTCTGCGTCGACAGTCTTACGAGGTTACTGACCCTGTGATTGATTGTATGTTTGATGTGTTTTCCCAGATCACTCCAGGAGTACTTGTTTCGCTTGACTGTCAAAGTGGTTAGACGCCCTGCGTCCGATAGTCTTACGGGATTCTACTACGCCGACTTGGACTCAGTCAAGGTACTTCAGGCATCCACGCCTAGGTATGTGCGGGTGGGCTTTTCCACCCGGTCTGCTGGTTTTGATGCTTGGTTTGCAATTCATTCTTTCCTTGATTGTGGTCTGGAATCTATGCTTTCCTTTGTATCTGAGTCAGTTGATTGTCTGGAAATTGATAACTCGCACATACCGCGAGAGTTTGGAGAAAACGTTGCGATTGTCCCTGCAGTTTGCTGCAACCTGGGTACCCAATCGCAACCCTTCCATTCCTGACCGGTACTAACATCGGAAAGGTACAGCAGAGCCTCTGCGTCGACAGTCTTACGAGGATACTGACCCTGAGACTGATTGTGTGATGTTTGATGTTTTCCCAGATCACTCCAGGAGTACTTGTTTCGCTTGACTGTCAAAGTGGTTAGACGCCCTGCGTCCGATAGTCTTACGGGATTCTACTACGCCGACTTGGACTCAGTCAAGGTACTTCAAGCATCCACACCTAGGTATGTGCGGGTGAACTCCTTCCACCCAATCTGCTGATTTTGATACTTGGGTTCCAATTCATCGTTTCCACCTGTTCAAAATGGTTTCTGTGACCGAGCCTTTTGGCTTTCATCTTTTTGTATCTTGGCATGGGGTACGACCGCACTGACACTGGAGTTCAGTTCGACCGCACTTTGAGTGCATTGGATCCAATGATCTCCGGGAAAACCGCGAGACATCGGATCTTATTTGATTTTTGCGTTGGCTCCTACCCAGAGATATGGAAGATCTCCTGGTGTGTTGGAGGCAGAACGCTCTACTAAGAAAATATTTTTGGATTTTGAAAAGGCACCCACTCTGGGGAGTGATACTCCGTGGGGTTTTTATTTGCAAATAGAAATATTTTTTGTCTTTTTGAAATGGAAATCTGGTTTGCACGTGCCTCCACTAGGGATGCCTGTGGGGTCTTTGGCTAACCGACTTTTGAAAGCAGGTAAACATGATGATTGATGCGATGGATGCTGATGCATGGAGACGCATGATGAATGCATGGCTTGGCTCATTCTCTTCTCGTTTGATGATTTTGCTTTTGCTGTGGGTGCAGAGAACTTTGAGCTTATTGCTTGCAGGGTTGTACTCTCTTGGGGATTTTTCTTTTTGATACGGAGGTTTGGACAGCGGGCTGGTCAAGATCCCGACCCGTGGTCAATCAGGTCCATCGTCCCAAGATGCTGTTTCTTTGCTAATGAGAATGTACGAGGATATCATTCGACTTCAAGATGTTCTTCTGGGCATACATGTGATTGAGATGGTGTTTGGTTGCCCGTTTTGGTCAAGATTCCAATTTGTGGGCGATTGGATCCGTCATCCCATACTGTGAAGTGAGCGGAGTTTAAGACTCCTGAATTGTAGTGCTGGGGATGCTAATTTTTGTGATTTTTGTAGATATTTGGATCCGAATCTTTACCTGAGCGGTCAGAATAGAGATTGGTTATTGAAAACATAGGAAATATTTTTGTGATTTTTCGAAATATTTTTTTATGAAAGCAAGAGAAGTATTTTTGTGATTTTTGCAGATATTTGATTTGAAAGGGATGGAAATATTTTTTGTGATTTTTGACAATATTCTGATTGAAAGCAAGGGAAATATTTTTGTGATTTTTGAAGAGGTGATTTTGCAATGTTTTTGTATTTTGTGATTTTTCTGAAGTGCAGGGAAAAGATGTGGAATTTCCATCCACTTCCAGCTTCTACTGCTGGTAAGGCACCCGATCCATTTTACATCAGCGAGCAAGACGAGTCTCACACAGTTAAGTGCCGTAGTTTTACATCTTCGGATGAGGAGATTTTGAGGGTTTTCAGTCAACACACCCACAACGTTGCCTGTTCCTCATGTGCAATGCACATAGACCACGTATCGTCCGACGGACTCCTTCGGCCACAAAATGAGCCACATCCTCACATTTCCCTTAGTCAATCCAGTTTGGGGTCTTACGTTGCTCACAATTCCGTGAGGGTGAGCTTCACCTCCCAACAGCCTTAATCCCCTTCATGAGTTCTAGGAATAGGGAACATCCGTCAGCTTCAACAGCGACTTCCAAATTAAGGTTGTCTATCACGGTGCGTTCAACACGAACAGGATTGCGGAGTTCTGCCCGCCTCAGCCTTTACCTGTTTAAGAGATTCCAGACACCCGTACGATCAAGTGTCAGCCATGCCTGGAACAGGTTAGGAAAGAAAGCCGTCGAGAAGTTAATCCCAGTGTAGTTTTAGGTCTTCGGACCGCTGGGGATAAATTGGTGGATCAAAACTGGTGATGAAAACTTTTTTGTTTTATATTGTATATATTTTTTTGTTTTGAAAAAGTTCCAGACTTCAACTCGAGTAATCGAGATTGACACTGGTTTTTATGGAAAGCTTTAAAATATTTTTGGTATTTTTGAAATGATCCGGGTTATCGAACCATGATCCCAACGGTCGAGGCCGATGTCGGTTTTTAGTTGAAAGCGAGAAAGGTCCCCCGAGAAATTAATCCCAGTGTAGTTTAAGGTCTTCGGACCATGAAACTGTACAAAAGAGGGGCAAACATTATATATATTTTTTTTTTGGAAAAATGTCCGGTGTCAGCGGATGGACAATCCAGACTGATGCCGGTTTTTTATTGAAAATCTCTCGGGATGTCGATCCCGACGTAGTTTAAGGTCTTCGGACCAAAACTTTAAAAGCGGGGCTGGTAATATATTTTTATGATTTTTGAAAATGTCCGGAGTCATTGATCTTGAGCAAACAAGACCGACGCCGGCTTTTATTGAAAATCTCTCGGGATGTCAATCCCGACGTAGTTTAAGGTCTTCGGACCCAGACTTAGTAAAAGGGGGGGCAAACACATTTTTTGTTTTTTCGAAATGATCCAGATCATCAGATCTTGGCCTGAAAGGCTGGGATCGATGTTGGTTTTTATTAAAAATCTCTCGGGACGTTGATCCCGACGTAGTTTAAGGTCTTCGGACCCAAAACTTTAAAAGAGGAAAGACATTTTTTTTGTTTTCTTTTTTGAAAAATATTCTGGGTCATCGATTCTGATTTTGATGGTCGAGATCGATACCCATTTTTATTAAAAATCCCTCGGGATCTTGATCCCGACGTAGTTTAAGGTCTTCGGACCAAGTTGATGGGGTTGGGCATACTTACCTTGCTTTTTTTTTGCTTCTGATGGGGCTGACTGTGATTTGAGTGGTCTGAATTACTTGATTTGGCCCTGCGGGCCATTTGATGATCGGATCTTGGATTCTGGCCTTCTCTCTTGATGATCATGCCTTTGATCTTGCTGCTCCATGACTTGTGTAAGCTTTCCAATGGTTTGGATCCTGATGATCTAGCCCTTGAATGGTTCAGATTGATAGATTCGGCCCTGTGGGCCCATTTGAGACCTTAGCTTTACTTTGGGGCACCTCTTTGATGATTCGTGAGGCTAGGAATGCTTCTCATGGTGTGGATGATGGCTTGAATGTCTCTGATCGCTTGATTTGGCTTTGTGGGCCCACTTGATGATTGGATCTTGTATTCTGGCCCTTCTTTTGGTGATCAAACCTTTGATCTTGTTGTTTGACGGCTCATGTAGGTTCTTCAATGGTTTAGATCGTGATGATCTAGTCTTTGAATGGCTTGGATTGCTTGTGGCCCCCACTTGATCACCTTTCCTTCTCTTTGGCTTGATCAGCCCTATTCCGGTCACATTGCTTCATGATTGGACCAGTGGGGCACCTTTTGTATGATCTTGATCATCTTCAGTCGAAATCTGGAGTGGACCGGAGCCTTGGGCGGCCCACGGAGCGCCATCTGCTGACGTGGACTGTCAGCCTCACCTACCAAAAGCCCTGGAGCCAATCCCGCGGAGAGAGGAGGTTCGCGTCCGTACGGGCGGCCCAGGGCAGGCCGCCCAGAGCTCGTCTCTTGAGCGGCCTGGGCTGGTTCATGCTCGGACATTCCCTGCTGTCCTTTTCTCTTGTCCCCTATCCCTCTGCACTGGATCCTTCGATTCCAGCCATGAATCTACATTTTGTCCCTTCTTTCCTTCTCTTTTTGTCTTGTTCTTTGTTGACCCTTTCTTGGGCAGCCATTGATGATGGCTTGTGGGCCATTGTGGGAGAGGTCAGTGGGTCCCACACTTCAGCACTTGATGGAGGCTTTAAAGATGATGAAGTGCCTTTGATTGATGGTGGAGATGGAGCATTAAATGGGGGCATTAATGAAGATTTAAGCTTGGTGGTTGGTGGAGCTTTGAATGGCCCCATTAATGGTGGGATGGCTTAAATTTCTGATTTGAATGAGCCTTTGATTGTGGGAGAAATGGATGGTATGGATAGGATGATGAGGTGGGACATGGGTGAAGCTATGCATCCCTTAAGTGTGAGCCCTATGGATGATGTGATGGATGGTGATGATGGGACCATGAGGGACATAGATAGGCTGATCTCATGCTTGGATGGGATGGATGGTTCAGATGGTACCTTTGACGGTTTGGATGCTCTGGATGAGGGCCAGGATGTGCGGTATACTTCTTTGGGTGGACTTGATGTGATCATTGATGATGTCCCCTTGATGATGGACGGTGTAGATGCCTTGATGATCCCTTTGATCGGTCAGGATGAGGGCTGGATTCATGATTTTCTGTTGGAGGGGGCCGCAGGTCCAGATCTGACCGTTGATTCTTTGATCGGGGTTGCCGGGACCCCTTTGGATGGTTCAGATGTATTCTTTGACGGTCAGATTGGTCGGGATGCCACGATGTGCGGTGTGATCTTCACTGATGGCTCTTTTGGTTGGGAGCATTGTCCTTCCTTTGGTCATTGGTCCTTTGCGCATTCTGTTCATGAGGTGGGCGAGTCTTCTCATGCAGCTGAGATTATGACAGTTTCAGATGGCGATGCGACTATATCAGACATAGCCGCCACTGAGGGCCGATCAGGGGTTGTCGAGTCGGCAGAGGTTCCAGCTTTTCCTTCTCCTTCGCCTGTTGACCTTCCGATCCTTGACGAGTTGTCCTCGATTTCTGGGCCTTTTGTGCTGGAGGGGATACCGGTGAGGACTTGTCAGCTGCTTCCTCGTTCTTCCTGCTCGCCACGACTGCTTGCTTGGCTTGATAGCTTGTCAGCTTATGAGATTCGAGATTTGGAGTCTTATGGCTTTGGCAGTCTGATTCATATGGCTAGAGTTGACATTGACTGGAGGATGCTCGGAGCTGCCTTGATTGACTGGGTCCCTTCGTTGAACTTATTTGCGTTCAACGATATGGAGATGGGGCCTTCTTTGGAGGAGCTTGCACGCTTGACAGGCTTACCCTGGGATTATGCTCAGTACTTCTCGCCAAAGACATCGCCGAAGACTGCTACACCGCAGAACTGGTTTGGGATCCCCTATCTTGTTCGGCCTGCAGCTAGTGGCCAGGATGCTGTAGTGTTCTCTTTGGACCTGCTGTATGATCTTTTTTCGGGTCCCCAGAGTACGGCTGGTTCTACCTTTGCTCGGAACGCACTGATGTTTTGCTTGATTGCTGAGGTGCTGTTCTCAGGATGGCGCAGGTCCCAGACTCCTTTGCTTTTCGAGGTGATGAGCCGAGCTGTCCGTCGGCAGGGGATCATTTCTCTCATTTTGGCCGAGCTATTTGATGGGCTGACTGACTGCGCCCTTGGTCGTACTCGTGTTCTTCGCGGCTGCTGTGCCTTCCTGCAGGTATTCTTTCTACACCTTTTTTTTTTCTTGCTTTGTTGGGGATTGCTTTGCTTTAGCTGAACTTCTTTCGTTTTCTGTGATCAGGTCTGGCTATGGGAGCGCCTTTCTCTGACTGTTTCTGTACCTCTTCCTGGCATCCCTAGCTCTGACATCATGCGTTATATCCTGGAGTTCCTTCCGCATACGGCTAGGATGAGCGAGCCCTTGTATCGCAGGATGTTCGCTGAACTTCGTGACTGGAATGTTCGTTGGGAGTCATCTTGGCTTTCACTTCCTCCAGTGCTTTGCGATGCACACCGCCTTCCTCTGATGTTGGTAGGCTTTCGATCTTTCTTCTCTTACCATCCCATTCGGCTCCTGCGGCAGTTTGGGTATGAGCAGGATGTTCCTCTTTTCGCTTTCACGGGTATCGGGCGTCGAGTACTCCCCTCTAGATCTTCTGACTTCAGGACCCGGATTGATTGTTCCTGGGCGAGTTATTTGACAGCTGATTTGTTGGGATTTGAGCTGCGGACTTTTCCGATGGCGACCGCCCCATATCAGTACTGGGTTGCTGAGCAGTCTTTGTATCGACGTATCCCTTGTTGGCACCAGACTGCTGATGAGGATGAGCAGGATATTCTTGGAGATGCTGGCTCTTCATCTGGTTCATATGAACCTTTTGAGGAGCGCCCGTTTATCGATCCTGGCTTCCTTTTGGCCACTCATGGTCATTTGCTGTCCGAGATTTCTGCGCTTCGGTATCATTGTGAGATGATGTCGAGGAGATTGGCTGCCGATCGGAGGTTGTCTGATGAGGAGACAGCGATCCGTACCCTTGAGCGCGATGAGGCGCATTACCTGCGTATGGAGGTGAGCAGGTTGAGAGCGAGACTATCTTTTTATGAGTCAGAGGACTCACCTGATGTGGCCGAGGAGGAGGGTAGAGATTGATTGTGTTGGCCACCTGCACATTTTTTTTTTGCATATATGATTGATGATGATGCATTTTTGTATTTTTTGAAAAAGGTGATATGTTATATGTAAAAGAAATATGATGCATTTAATTGAAAAAAAGAGAGAACTGTTTGAAAATCTACTGTGCCATGAGTTGTCTTGTGAGTGTTTCTGGACTTTGTGTCGGGATATAGGAATCAGAACTGGGGCTCGGCCAATGCTTTGACCGATGTCTCGAGATTTGACTTGCTTGATCCTTTGGTTCCCTAGAGATGTAGGCAATGGAAACTCTTGCTTCCTGAGATTGTCAGGGTTTGTAGAGTTCTTTGCTCCTGACTGTACTTCTTTTTGTTCTTGAACTGTAACCGCTTGAACTGATCTGGACCGTCTGCTTTCTTGGTACCTGCACTTTTATTTTTTTTTCTTTTTTTTTTCATTTGCCATTTTTGCCTGCAGCGCTCTTTCGAGTTTTCACCACAGCCGGCTTTTTCCCGTCATTTTTGCCCGTGGCGCCCTTTCGGGTTTTCACCACGTCCCGGGTATTTGGTCTTGCCTGCCCCTTGGCAGCTGTGCTGTTTTTACCCTTGGCGCCCTTTCAGGTTTTCACCAAGTCCGCTGTATGCCCACTGTTTTTACTCGGAGCGCCCTTTCGGGTTTTCACTCCGCCCTCTTTGTTTAGGCACACATTTTCTTTTTCTTTTTCTTTTTTTTTTCTTTTTCTTTTCTTTCTGGATCTCTGGATAACTGCGGCGGCTAGAGGTCGGGAATCCGTCGTTGCCGGCCGATGGCAGTCTTTCAGCCCTTATCCTAAGTTACGATAATAGAGCTGTCGGTCTTTGCTAAAGACTCCTCTGAGATGAATGGATGGATGACTGTGTTTCTTTTTGGGTTGATTTTTTCCTCGGGTGCCTTGCTTTGGCTTCCCTTTTTCTTTCTCTTTTCTCTTTTTTTTTTCTTTTTCTTCTGTATTCTTTTTCTCTCTCTTTTTTTTTTGTCTTTTCTTTTTGAATCCCCCCCCCCTTTTTTTTGTATTTTTCTCTTTTGGAATCCCCTTATTTGAAACACTTGTTGGTGGACGGGATGATTTCTCAGAGGTCTTAGCTTCGACCTCTTGACTTCAGCTCTATTAAAGTAACTCTTGATAAGGTCAGAATGACTTACCCGTGAAAGATCTTCACGTTGTCGGCGTTGGTTGGCTCAGGAAGATCCACCCCTCTCATGCTGGTGAGTCTGCTGGCGCCTCCAGGAAGTACTTCTCTGATGATCAGTGGCCCGTCCCACGAGGGTTTGAACTTTCCTCTGGGATCTGGAAGGTGCGACGGTAGAATCTTCTTCATGACCATGTCGCCTATCTTGAAGCTCCTTTTCCGGACTCTCTTGTTGTAAGCCCGAGCGATCCTTTTCTGATAGCACTGTGAATGACTTAGTGCACGCATGCGTTTTTCATCTGCCAGCTGCAACTGATCGAATCTGGCCCGTTGCCATTCTCCTTCTTCAATTCCGCTTTCTAATAACACCCGAAGTGATGGTATTTCCACTTCGACTGGTAGAACTGCTTCCATTCCATAAGTAAGCTCGAAAGGAGTAACGCCCGTAGCAGACCGTACAGACGTTCGATAGGCCCAAAGTGCATATGGGAGCATATCTGACCAATCTCGATAGGTCACGACCATCTTCTTGAGTATCCTGACGATTGTCTTGTTTGCGGCTTCTACCCCACCATTCATCTGGGGACGGTAGGGGCTTGATCGATGACGTTGGATCTTGAATTTGCTGAGGAATTCATCCATCTTCTTGTTGACGAACGGGGTTCCATTATCTGTGATGATAGCATTGGGGATTCCGTACCGGCATGTGATGTTGTTCTTCATGAATTTGATCACTTGAGATGCTGCAATCGTGGTGTAGGAGGCTGCCTCTACCCACTTGGTGAAGTAGTCGATTGCCACGAGTATGTACTCATGACCATTTGATGCTTTAGGACTGATCTTGCCGATGATGTCGAGTCCCCACATGGAGAAGGGCCAGGGGGTGGTCAGGTTGTATAACTCTGATGATGGGGCATGGATTTGATTTGCATGCTCTTGACACTTGAAGCATTTTCTGACGTGCTTGCAACAGTCTGTCTCCATGGTGAGCCAATAGTAGCCGAGTCGTAGAATCTTCTTTGCCATCATATGCCCATTCATGTGTGGGCCACAGATTCCTTCGTGTATTTCTCTCATGATTTTTGCAGCTTCTGTTTCATCGACGCATCGAAGAAGGATGTGGTTATAGGACCGCTTGTAGAGAACTTCGCCACTGATGATGAATTGGCCGGCCAAACGCTGGATGGTTCGGCGATTTGTTGCTGTTGCTGGCTCTGGATACTCCTGGGTTTCGAGATATTGCTTGATGTCGGCATACCAGGGTTTGTCAGGGACAGCTTCGGCTTCTTCTATTTGTAGGCAAAAAGCAGGCTCTTCTTGAATTTCGACCGTGAGCTCCCATTCTAAAGCTCCTTTTGGGATCTCGAGCATTGATGCGAGCGTGGCGAGAGCATCTGCAAACTGGTTCTTGGCTCTGGGCATGTATGAGAAGGTGATTTCCTTGAATTCTTCGATCAGATTGTCAAGATACACATGATATGGTATCAACTTCTCGTCTTTGGTCTTCCATTCGCCATTGGTCTGATTGATGATAAGCTGTGAGTCTCCAAATACTCGTAGCTTCTTGACGCCCAAGATTATGGCTTCCCTTAAGCCAGCGATGCATGCTTCGTACTCTGCCATGTTGTTGGTGCACTCGAATGCGATGCGCCTCGAGATAGGAATAGGGACATCATCTGGAGAGTAGAGGATTGCTCCAATACCACTCCCTTTAGAATTTGCTGCGCCGTCGAAGAATAACGTCCATTCATCTTTTTTCTTCTTTTCTTCCTCTTCAATGAGCAAGAGATCTTCATCAGGAAAGAACGTCTTGAGCGGCTGATAGTCCAGGAGAGAGTGAGCCGCAAGATGATCGGCGAGGGCCTGTCCCTTGATTGCCTTTTGAGTGACATAGGTGATGTCGAACTCAGACAAGAGTAGCTGCCATTTAGCTATCCTTCCAGTGAGTGCCGGTTTCTCGAACAGGTATTTGAGCGGATCCATGTGAGCGAGAAGGAGAATAGGGAATGCAATCATGTATTGACGGAGTCGCTGAGTTGCCCAGACTAGGGCGAGGCAAGTCTTCTCGATCGGGGAGTACCTGGTCTCGTAGTCGGTGAACTTCCGGCTCAAATAATATATTGCTTGTTCCTTCTTCCCGGTCTCGTCGTGCTGGCCGAGGACACAGCCTATGGCTTCTGCTGCTACCGAGATGTATAACAATAGTGGTCGTCCGGGAGTGGGTGGCACTAGGACTGGAGGATTCATGAGATACTTCTTGATGCGGTCGAAGGCGACTTGGCAATCATCATTCCATTCTTTTGGGACGTTCTTCCGAAGGAGCTTGAATATGGGCTCACAGATAGGTGTGAGCTGTGCGATGAAGCGACTGATGTATTGAATTCTGCCGAGGAAGCCACGAATTTCTTTCTCTGTTCTAGGAGGGGGCATCTCGATGATTGCTCTGGTTTTGGTCTCGTCGACCCTGATGCCATCCTCGCTCACCATAAAGCCGAGGAGCTTACCTCCCATTGCACCGAAGACACATTTCTAAGGGTTGAGGCGAAGCTTGTACTTTTCTAATCTGTTGAATAACTTCTTCAGATCTTCAAAGTGTCCTTCAATTGTGCGAGATTTGACGATCATGTCGTCCACATATACTTCGAGCTCTTTGTTCATCATGTCGTGGAATAGTGCTGTCATTGCTCGCTGATATGTTGCTCCTGCGTTCTTCAGACCGAACGGCATTACCCTGTAACAGAAGGTTCCCCAGGGAGTGATAAATGCTGTCTTCTCGCGATCTTCGACGGCCATCTTGATCTGATTGTAACCTGAGAACCCATCCATGAATGAGAAGATCTTGTATCCAGCAGTGTTGTCGACCAGAGTGTCGATATGTGGCAAAGGGAAGTCATCTTTTGGACTGGCTTTGTTGAGATCTCGGAAGTCAATGCACATTCGAACCTTGCCGTCCTTCTTTGGTACTGGCACGATGTTGGCGAGCCATTCAGGGTAGTTGGAGACTACCAAGAATCCCGCGTTGTACTGCTTGATGACTTCATCTCGGACTTTCAGAGCCCATTCTGGCTTCATTCTTCGAAGTTTTTGCTTCACTGGCTTCATATCTGCCTTGGTTGGCAGATGGTGTACAACGAGCTCTTCATCGAGCCCCGGCATGTCTTCATATGAGAACGCGAAGTTGGACAATCTTGGAGCTAGGAACTCTATCATTTTCTGTTTCATCTCAGGTGGCAACGATTTTCCAATGCGTACTTCCCTAGGGATCTCAGGCGTCCCCAAGTTTACTATCTCGAAATCATCGGCTACAACATTGGCTTTAGATTCGAACTTTTTGAGGAGATCCTCAAGTTCGAGAGCTGGATCATCATCTTCCTCGTCCCGAGCTTCGTCCAGACCCATGAGCTCAAAGTCTAATTCGATGTCGAAATCATATGATTCGACTTCAAACTCATGCGACTCTTTAGACGAACTTGGCACACTATTGAATGCAGGGAAAGAAATGTTTTTTGATTTTTGAGATTTTCCTGAAATTGAAATGATAGATGTTTTTGGTTTTTGAAAGTTTTTGATTTTTTTGGATTTTTGAAATTCATGGGACTTTGAACAAGCAGGCATTGCAGACCATGATTGAGCCCAACTTGTTCCAAAGTTCCGGTCGCTGCTTAAACAGGCATTTTTTTTTGGAAGCCAGAGCCCTCAGATGGCTCTTTGGCTGATTCAAAAGTGAGGGGAACAGATGACCATTCAGGACCCCACACTTCCTCCCCTGGAGAGGTGGGGGTTGATGATTTGGGCGAAGAGTCACGATCTGGCCCAATGACCATGACTTCTGGCTGGTCAGGTTCGAGATCTGAGTCGTACTCAGTCCCTCCCGGGTCACTTACCTCGCATTGCAGTTCGTCTGGTTCCACAGCTAGACACAAGTTTGGAACCTGGATATCAGACCAATCTAGGGCTGGCCACTTCCCTTTCTTGGTCCAATGGATGGGCTGCTTCTGCCCCTGGCTGATGATTGATGATGTTGACTTTGTAGAGATGGGCAAGTCGTGCCCCTTGCTGATTGATGTTGAGATGGGCAAGTCGTGCCCCTGGCTGATTGGAGTGGGCAGGTTGTGCCCCTGGTTGATTGATGCTGACGTGGGCAGGTTGTGCCCCTGGTTGGGAGCAGGTGTCAGGGTAACCTGGTCCTGAAGCTGCTGTGTTTGTCTTCCTTCTTCGTTTTCATCATTTCCTTCTTCTTCCGGAGGCTTAGATGGTTCGAGAATCTGATCCCATCGAATGGGGGGCCATGTGGCCCAAACTAGGCTCATCGGGAGGCCTTTGTGTAGTGCAGTCGGTTGATTCCCTCCTGGATCCTTGCAAGGTTCTCCTGGCTTGACGAATTGGATGGGTGAGCACCGAAATTTCTTCCTCCTTTTGTCCATGAAGGTTGCCCTATATCCGAGTCCCCATTTGCGTTGGTTATATACTAGCGATACCTTTCTGGACTTGAAGTGATTCTTCATTCGGTATTTGAGACTCAGACGCTCGGCCGGCGAAAAGACACGGTCCACCCTTGTTGGTTCTGGATTGGCGATAGAGTTCACAGTCTCAAATTCGAAACTGTGAAATGGGATGTCTTCTTTAGAGTGTTGGATATCGATGACCGGGATGTCTGGTTCAGTGGCAGCAGCATTGGAAGGAATGATGAGCTCCTTCTCTGCGTGGATAGAGATCACTTGATTTCCACAGATGTACTTCACCCGTTGATGTAAGGTTGATGGCACAGCTCCAACCTTGTGCAGCCACGGCCGTCCGAGCAACATGTTGAAAGAGGCTGATATATCCAAGATTTGGAATGTGATGGTAGAGACTTCCGGACCTATCTGTACCTCTATGTCGACTTCTCCTTCCACTGATCGGCGGGTGTTGTCGAATGCTCTGACACATATGGTGCTGGGTCGAAATGAAGAGGGACTGATTCCCAGACGTTCTGCAGTCTTGAGTGGGCAGACATTTAAGCTTGAGCCATTATCGATAAGGACCAGCGGAACACAGAGGTCTTTGTATCGTAAGGCTATGTTGAGGGATCGGCCATGATCGCGTCCTTCTGGTGGCAACTCATTATCGGTGAAGGTGATGGCGCGCGGAGCCAGTAGTTGTCCAATCATCAATGCAATCATCTCTGGTGCCGTATCGGAGGAGACATGAGCATCATTCAAGGTCTTGGCAAACATCTCTCGGTGTATGCGAGATGTGCATAGTAGCTCCCATACTGAGATTTGTGCAGGGATTGACTTGAGCTGAGTTGCTACATCGTATGCGGCTTCATTTTTGTTGCCGAGGCCTGAGAGAGTGCCTTTGGTATCTCCTCTATTCTGATTATCTCTTCGGATGCAACGCCCATTGGGATTCATGTTCCCCACTTCCGCACATTCTGGATAGTGCCATGGAACCTCTTTGTAGTTTTCCTCCCTTTTGCCTTCTAGGACCACCGGTTCTTGCAACGGTGCTGTTGTGGGTACCAGATCTTCCTCATATGGAGCTTTTGCCTTGAGGACTACATTGTTGCCTGTGCTGAAGGGGTAGTATCGAGGCTTGTCTTCATAGACCACATAAGGTCGTGGTCCTGGCTTGACTGTTCCTGGGGCAGGAGGCTCCCATGGAATGAATACTGGTCCTCTTGATATGGCAGGAGGTTTCTCTGTTCGTCCGAGCTGCCGTAGCGTGATTGATATGCCTCCGGGACTTGCCCCTTGCAATATGACAGGCTTGACTGGAAGAGCCCCTTCCAAGACAACGGGCTCTTGTTGCTGATGAGTATAATCCCTCCATTGTGGATTGGATTGTTCTGGAGTTGCCCCTTGCAAGATGACAGGTTAGTATGTGGGCTCAATGTATGACTGTGCTCCTTCCAGGACGACTGGTTCCCAGCTTGAATGGTCGTAAGGTGCCCCTTGAACAACTGGTATATCATATGGAGGTGCTCCTTCGAGTATCACTGGCTCGGAGACTGAAGGAAGAAAGGGACTTGCCCCTTGCAAGACTGGAGAAGGATTTGTTGGCTCATAGGTGTAGGCGTGAATGGACTGAATAGGGGAGAAGAAGCGATCGATATGGTCCCCTTCTTCTATACTATTGACGGCAGGGCCACGGGACGAACTGGGGTCCGTTGGATGCTGAGGCAGAGGATTCTGAAGGATGTTGGTGGAAGCTGCTGGAGAAGTTCCAGGGACCGAGATGACGATCTTGCGGTCATCAATCAGGTCTTGTATGGCATTTTTCAAAGTATAGCATCGGTCAGTGGCGTGGCCACGTCCTTGATGGTAGGCACAGTACTCATTTTCTCGGTAGTTTGGAGGCAGAGGATGAGGCGGAGGCCTAGGTGTCATCAGAGTGAGTAACTGCTTTTGTACCAGCGTAGTCATGATTTGACTAAGTGGTTGACTGAGTGGAGTGAACTTCCTGAACTCCCTGTAATTCTGCCTGTTCTGGTATGAGTATTGGCCATTTCCCCTGAACTGCTGCTGTTGTCGGGGTGGCTGTGGCTGAGGATTTGGTTGTGGCTGATATCGCTGAGGCTGATGCTGAACTTGATTCTGCTGATACTGTTGACGTCCTTGTGGGGGAGCACGTTGATTTCCTTGAGCAGCGGTGTTGATGTTGTTTACCTCTGTTGGGCGGGGAGGAGAACCATTGCGGTTTCCATTCCCGTGCCCGATAGGTCTTCCTTCCACTCTGTTCCTCTTGACTGGAGTGGCTTGATGAGGCCATGGGGAGATCGTCCCGGCCCGGATTCCTGCTTCAACTTGCTCTCCAGCACGGATCAATTGTGAGAAATTCGCATATGGATGCGAGATGAGATACCCGGATATGCCTGGGTATGTTGAATGAACAATCATGGAGATTTGTTCTTCATCGTCGATGGGTGTCCGCATTCTGGCTGCCATAGCTCGCCAACGTCCCACATAAGCTGATAGTGTTTCATCACTCCTTTGCCTGAGTGCTGCGAGGTCGGCTCTTCTGGGTGCCATGTTGAGATTGTATGCGAATCTGTCGACGAAAGCCTGGGAAAGCTGTTCCCATGTTCTGATGCGGTGGCAGTCCAATGAAGTGTACCAATCTAGGGCATCGCCCTTCAGAGATTTTTGGAACAAGCGAATGAGTGCCCCTTCGTTTCCTGAGATTGCACTCAGCTCTCCACAGAAGGCCTTGAGATGTGCTGTGGGACAACTGCTGCCGTCGTATCTTTTGAACTTTGGAACCTCAAAGTTTTGAGGTACCCGAGCATCTGGGAAAGGACACAAGTCTCTGAACTTGGTCGAAGGTAAGTCGATTCCTTGTTGTCGCTGAAGCTGATTTTGCAAGATCTGGAACTGCTCCCGCAACTCGTCCAGTCCTGAGTGATCTGTTCGAGCGACTGGTGCCTCCTGGAGTAAGGCACGTTCTTCTTCGGCATAGTGGTCGATGTCTTCGACCCTATGGGCTTGCTGAAAAGCAACCGCGAGTTGCTGAAATTGGTTTGATGATTGAACTGGATTCTGATGAACTTGAGCTTGAAATGATGGTAACTGAACTGGAGATTGTACTGAAGGTTGAACTGGAACTTGCTGGAAATTAACTGGATTTTGCTGAATTGAAGATTGCTGGAAATTAACTGGATTTTGCTGAATTGAAGATTGCTGGAAATTAACTGGAATCCCATCAGCGGGGATGTGCTGGAATTGAAAAGTGCTCCTGTTTGCAGGAGGCTGAGATGCTGGGAAGTGACCCCCTTGTTGGGTATTCGCCACTGTCCGCTGATTGATGTGGGCTTGACACTGACCCCCATTGTGGGCATTCGCCAGTGCTGTCCCTGTTGCTGGAAATTGAATTGAAATCCCATCGGTGGGGATGTGCTGAAATTGAAAAGGTGTCCCATCGGCGGGGACGTGCTGAGATCTACTGAGATTGTTGTTTGCAAGATTGACTGGAAGCTGACTGGATGTTCTTGCAACGGAAGTGCTCTGAGATGGCCTTGTCGGTAGTCTTGGGTAGACTCCGCTGGTTGTGCTTGATTTGAACTGGAGGCCGGAGGGATCCGGCATGGTTGTTGAGATTGCTGAACTGGGCCAACCTGAACGTTGGCTGCTGCGGTGGTTTGTGCTTGCATGAATTGCAAGAGCATTTCTTGCATTGCTCTCATTCCTTGTGCCAATTCTTGTATGATTGGCGTATTGTCAACAGGCTGTTGCGCTGAAGGTTGCGCTTCGGTCATTTCAAGAGCAGGGAAGTGATGAGTTTCTTCTTCGTGGTCGGACATGGCTTGCTGAGCCCGAGTGCGGATTATGCTGCGGAAGGGAAGTTGTCTCCGCGTACGTTAAGCCCGAGGAGGCGCAATGGTGAGGACTATACTCTACTCTTTTTGGGTTTTGGGATTTTCTTTTTTTTTTTTTTTTGGTTTTGGAATTTTCTATTTTTTTTGTGTTTGGGTTTGGGTAGAATGCTATGCAGATGAGATTGTATGAGGATTAATGACTTTCAAGTACGGGAAGGATTCTGTTTTCAAGTTGGATCACGACTAATGGGACTAGCTTATCCCTAGTGGAGTCGCCATTCTGTGGACCCTCGCCGATTTCTCCGCGCTCCCACACGACGTCGTTCTCCCTTTCCCTTCGGAAGAAGAAGAAGAAGAAGAAGTGCGTGAGTGCGAAATCGCCGTTTGTGCCACTGGCTTGCCTCGTTCTCGAGGGCTTCGTTTGGTTGTCGTGTTAAGCTGGATGTGTTTAAGTGAATTTATATAAGACCAGAGTCGCCACTAGCCAATTACTTCGAATCTACAGTCGACTAGACCCCGTAGAAACGTTAGAGAAGGGAATCCGAAGATTCCTTCCTCTAAAATGACTCCTGTTGATCTGCGGTCAGAGATTCAAGGTAAGGGATCACGGTTACAGGGTGGGAAGAGGTTAAGCACCCCACACACTGCCCGTACCGAAGTACGGTCTCTACTTCACAGAATCGATCGAATACTTGAAAGTCTAATTTAATCCTCGTATATTCTCATGGATGACATGATGCATGAATGCGGGTCTGAACAGTAAGAGTTTCTGATGGGCAGGTTCCAACAACGGGCAAGCCCAGAGCGTACGCTCGAACTGACAGGTGCTTAATATAAGACGTATGCAGTGTGCTTGAATGATCAAGGTGTTTTATGGTGAAGCATGAATGCAGGTCTGAACAGTAAGAGTTTCTGATGGGCAGGTTCCAACAACGGGCAAGCCCAGAGCATACGCTCGAACTGACAGGTGCTTAATATAAAGACATATGCAAGTGTGCTTGAGTAATCAAGGTGCTTGTAGTGAAGCAGGGGGGTTGGAAGGAAAGTAAATGTTGCACTTATGCTAGATGCAAATGAGATGATGCTGGAAAAAGAGTAGCTGGATGGACGGAGGTGTCGCAAGGGTTGGCTTCGAGTGGCTGGATCAAGACTTGGGTGGCTTGGGAGGCTTGGACCAGTGGTCAGGCTGGGCTGGACCAGGGCTAGGCTCTCCTCACTCGGGCTCTCCTTGGTGGACAAATGGGCTAAGGGTGGAGAAGGATGACTCAGACGGACGGGCTCTCTCTGGCTGAGTGGTGTCGAATGGCTTGTTGAAATGAGAAGGGGAGGGGGGTATTTATAGCAGCGAGCAGTGGCAGAAGTCGTAATTTTGTCCGGGCGGCCTGCCATGGGCCGCCCGTACGGCCGCTCCTCGGTTTCCAGCGAGTACGGCCGTTCCCTCGGGGCTGCTGTTGGACTCGCTGGTCGACTCAGTGAGTTGACTCAGCGGGTCGACTCGGTGGTTTGACTCGATGGGTTGACTCGACGGGTTGACTCGGTGTTTTGACTCGACGGGTTGACTCGACGGGTTGACTCAGCGGGTTAACTCAGCGAGTTGACTCAGTGAGTTTGACTTTTTTTGGGTCTTTTTTACTGGACTTTTTTATGGGGGATTTTTCAGGGTGGTGTTTAAGACTGGGTTGACTGGGTTCAGGCTTGAACTGGGCTATGGAATGGGGCTTACAAGGGTGAGTTTGGCTGAGTTTGGACTTGGGATTTGGGGGTATGGTCCTCCATTCAACCAGCTATCTCTACCAACAGTGTAGCCGAAGGTGGGGTGTCTACAACAGTGCAAGGGGGCAAGAATAAGGTTTGCAGGTTGAGAGATAGTGGTTCGGTCTCAAACAGTCGCCTAAGAAGTGGTACAAGAAATTTGATTCCTTCATAATGAGTCAGGGCTTTTCCAGGAGCGAGTACGATCATTCTATCTATTTCAAGACACTGAATGATGAGAAGTTTCTCATACTAGTGTTGTACGTCAATGGCATGCTTATCGCTAATCATAGCATGTTTGACATCGATGTATTGAAGACTCAGCTTTCAGGGACATTCGAGATGAAGGATCTGGGGGCTGCAAAGAGGGTTCTTGGTATTGACATTCATAAAGACATGAAGAGGAGCAGGTTATGGTTATCTCAAGAGGAATACCTTGAAAAGGTATTGAAGAAATATGAGATGGATAAGTCCAAACCGGTTAGCGTTCCCCATGCGGCTCACTTCCAGCTTTCTTCTAAACAGTGTCCAAAGACAGATGAAGAAAAGTGTGTTATATCTCATGTGCCCTATTCTAGTGCTGTGGGCAGTTAGATGTATGCCATGATCTGTACAAGACTAGATATTTCACAAGTTATGGGTGTTATTAGCCGATTCATGTTTAACCCGGGCAAGCAACATTGGCAAGCTGTGAAATGGCTACTTCGATACATTCGGGTACGCAAGACTACGTCTTAACGTTTGAAAAGTCTAAGGACAAGTTGGTTGGTTATGTCGATTCTGATTACGCAGGTAGTATGAATAGTAGGAGGTCTACTTCAAGGTATTCATTTGTATTAGCAGGTGGAGCGATTAGTTGGATGTCTAAGCTTCAGTCTGTGGTGGCTCTTTCCACTACTGAAGTTCAGTATATGGTGTTGAGCTCTTAATTGTGCATATTCTAACCCCAATTCATCACTCATTATGCATGGTTATCATGATTTAAAGACTAATCTAATGCATGGATTTGTGATTGTAGGAATGAGAGGGAGACTTCACCAATTCATGGTTAAAAGAGTCACTTTGTATGCTTAGAAGATCAAAGAAATAAAGGATATGAGATGGAGGAAAGATGCAATGCAATGGAGGAAGAAAAGTGTGAAAAAGTCACAATTTACAGCCTGATCAGCCGGCCGGCCGGCCAAACCCTCCAGAAATAGAAAATTCTCTGGACTGATTTTGTTAAGGCCGACCTATCATCCGACCGGTCGGCCAACCGGCCGGACGACAGGTCGGCCATGCACTTTCAGGAGTCAGATTTCAGATACAGGCTATTTCCGTTTTTGGATTTTCAGAACAGTTTTTTGAAGCCATCTTAATGATATTTGGAAATCCAACACATCCATGTCGAAGAAGAGCTCGACGCCAAATTAACCCAAGTGGTTTCGTGTCGATCGGAGCTACGGACTGATCGTGGTGGCCAAAACAATACGAACTGTCCAGAAAGTTCCAGATTCTGCCTACTCCACTCTGGGCTAGTCCAGGTGACTCATCATTGATGATATGAAGAATCTACTTTGACCATCTTCTAGACCACATCCATATATGAATAACCACAAAGTTTCAGATCAAAAGGATGTGTGGTTTGATCGTACCGGTTGAAGAAAGATGGACCATCCAGAAAGATCCAACTGCGCAGAGTTTATAAAAGCCTTAAGTGTTCTAATTTTCGGACCACATTCTGAGATTTTTTTGGACAATCTAATCCGTCTATCATGTAGAGGAGAAAGTTTTCTACCAATGTTCAAAATTTGGGATCAATTCGACATCTGTACACTCTGGAGCATTGAAAGCAAGATGACTGGTTTTGAAGGTACCCGAAGTGCGTGATTTTGAGAGGCAGTCGGTGATATGATTGGTGGGCCCCTTCAGAGGATAATCTTGGAAATCTAAATCATCTATGAGAAATATCACATTACAAGGAAACTACAAATCAATTTTGAAGGCAATCCGACCATTGGTTAAGCCGTACGAAGCGAAACAAGATCTGTTACGTTGCGGTACTCTTGCTGCACTATAAAATGAGGTGCTCTCTTCTATTCCAGGGCAAGCAAGGACGTGGGGAGCAAGGAGTTCAAGTCATAGGAGGCTTCCTAGCCTCCTCCAGCTAGTTTTTCTTCTTTTTCTTAGTTCTAGTTTTATTTTTAATATGCTTTTCATTAGCTAATCTCTTAGCTAGAGCTAAGAGGTGAACCTTATGGTTTTCTTAGATTGTTTAATTCGTTTATGTTGGTTTCAAAGTTGGATTTCATGTTTATGAACAATGGTTTGAAGTTTATTCAAGTACTAAAGTAGTTTTTCTTAGTCTTATGATGACTCATGGATGTTTGGGAGAATTACTTGAGTTCTTAATTGTTGTGTGCTAGTCTAGACCTGTATGATCCGAGGAATTGGAGTACGCTCTAGTACTATGATCTTCATGTGGGGACTTCCTACCAAAGTTCTACTTTTCTGGTTTTCTGAATTATGTATGGGACTGTGCATGTGATTTGAATCAAGTTCAAATCATGATCTAGACTTGTCTTGTGACTGGACTTGAGGATGGTTATGATTGTGATCTTAATCTATTGGAATTGGGACTGACCTATGCAATTGAGCATGCTCATCCTAGCTTGCATTGAGTGAATCATATACATTGGCCTTAGATATGACAGATTGTTTGGTTTAACAGCTCTACCATCCAGCTAGATAGATCTTAATATCGATTCTAGTTGAGAAAGTGTGAAACCATAGCGAATTATGCATCTAAGGAGAGCTATAAGTGGATCCTTGATGCTCTAGTTATCTTTTCATTATCAGATTTTCTATTTTATGTTCAAAACCAATTTCACAAAACTCTTAAAATTCTAGTTATTTGGATGATTTGAATTGTTTACTTCCTTCCCTGTGGATCGACCTCGGTCTTACCGAGATTATTACTACATCGCAACCCTACACTTGGGGAAGCGAACATATGGCGGTGACAGAAGCCTTCAAGGAAGCGGTTTGGTTGAAAGGAATGATAAATCAATTGGGGCTTCAGCAGGAAGCCATACCTGTTAATTGTGACAGCTCAAGTGCTATCAATTTGGCTAAACATTCTGTTTATCACTCACGTACCAAACATATTGATGTGTGTTGAGCTCTTAATTGTGCATATTCTAATCCCAATTCATCACTCATTATGCATGAATTTTATGTTTAAAAACTATTCTAATGCATGGCTTTGTGATTGTAGGAATGAGAGTGGCTTTGCCCAATTGGTGATCAAAAGGGCACATTTAGGAGCCTTGGATGAAGACCCAAGGTGGGCCAAAGAAAGAAGAAACCAAAGAGAGAGGAAGGAGAGAAGAAAAGAAACAAGAAAGAATGCAGAAAAGTGGTCCGACCGGTCAAGACCGGTCAGCCAAACAGGCCCCGACCGGTCTAGACCGGTCGGCCAACAATTCTGCTTTCTAGAGAGACTGCTGGACCAAACCAGACAGGTCTAGACCGGTCTTGACCGGTCGGCCATGCAAATTCCATATTTCAGATTGCAGACAGTAGGCCATTCCCGTTTCTGATTTTTTGGATCAGTTTTCTGGGCCCATATTAATGATATTTGGAAATCCAACAAGTCCATGTCGAAGAAGAGCTCGACGCCGAACTAACCCAAGTGGTTTCGTGTCGATCGGAGCTACGGATTGATCGTGGTGGCCAAAACAATACGAACTGTCCAGAAAGTTCCAGATTCTGCCTACTCCATTCTGGGCCGGTCCAGGTGACTCATCATTGATGATATGAAGAATCTACTTTGACCATCTTTTAGACCACATCCATATATGAATAACCACAAAGTTTCAGATCAAAAGGATGTGTGGTTTGATCGTACCGATTGAAGAAAGATGGACCATGCAGAAAGATCCAACTGCGCAGAGTTTATAAAAGCCCTAAGTGTTCTAATTTTCGGACCACATTCTGGTATTGTTTTGGACAATTTAATCCGTCTATCATGTAGAGGAGGAAGTTTTCTACAATTTTCAAAATTTGGGATCAATCCGACATCTATACACTCCGGAGCGTTGAAAGCAAGATGACTGGTTCTGAAGGTACCCGAAGTGCGCGATTTTGAGAGGCGGTCGGTGATATGATTGGTGGGCCCATTCAGAGGATAATCTTGGAAATCTAAATCATCTATAAGGAAGATCACGTTATATGGAAGCTACAAATCAATTTTGAAGGCAATCCGACCATTGGTTAAGCCGTACAAAGCGAAACAAGATCTGTTACGTTGCGGTACTCTTGCTGCACTATAAAAGGAGGTGCTCTCTTCTATTCCAGGGCAAGCAAGGACGTGGGGAGCAAGGAGTTCAAGTCATAGGAGGCTTCCTAGCCTCCTCCAGCTAGTTTTTCTTCCTTTTCTTAGTTCTAGTTTTGTTTTTAATATGCTTTTCATTAGCTAATCTCTTAGCTAGAGCTAAGAGGTGAACCTTATAGTTTTCTTAGATTGTTTAATTCGTTTTATTGGTTTCAAGTTGGATTTCATGTTTAAGAACAATGGTTTGAAGTTTAATTCAAGTACTAAGTAGTTTTTCTTAATCTTATGATGACTCATGGATGTTTAGAAGAATTGCTTGAGTTCTTAATTGTTGTGAACTAGTCTAGACTTGTATGATCCGAGGAATTGGAGTACGCTCTAGTACTATGAGCTTCATGTGGGAACTTCTTACCAAAAGTCTACTTTTATGAAATTTCTGAAGTATGTGAGATCGTGTATGTGATTTGAATAAGTTCAAATCATGATCTAGTTTTGTCTTGTGACAGGATTTAATGATGGTTATGATTGTGATCTTAACCTATTGGAATTGGGACTGACCTATGCAATTGAGTATGCTCGTCCTAGCTTGCATTGAGTGAATCATATACATGAATCATACATATGTCAGGTTGATTGTTTTAACCGCTCTATCATCCGACTAGATAGAACTTAATTTCGATTCTAGTTGAGAAAGTGAGAAACCATAGCAAATTATGCATCTAAGGAGAGCTATAAGTGGATCCTTGATGCTCTAGTTATCTTTTCATTATCAGATTTTCTATTTAATGTTCAAAAACCAATTTCACAAACCTCTTAAGATTCCAGTTATTAGGATAGTTGGAATTGTTTACTTCCTTCCCTGTGGATCGACCTCGGTCTTACCGAGATTATTACTACATCGCAACCCTACACTTGGGGAAGCGAACAATGTGCATCACCATTTTATTCGACAGGTGCTTGAGGAAGTAGATGTGACTCTGGACAAGATTCACACTAGCGTGAATCCGGTGAATATGCTAACCAAGGTGGTCCCTACAGAGAAGTTCAAGTTCTGCGTAACTTCTCTGGGATTAGCAAAGGCTTAACGAAGACGCAGTGATGCATGAGAAGCGGCGACTATGATTGATGATGAGCTATTCTGAAGAGTAGAGAAGGTGGTTCGGTGTTTTTTTATGCCTTGGTGAAGATTGTTGTGAAGGCCTCAAAATGTGCAAACAGACAATAATCCACCAACCGGTCGGCTAGTGGACAAAACTACACAACAACTTCAACAATTTCCTGGTGGGTCTTAGACCAGTTGTCCGACCGATCAGTGGAAGACCTCAACCGGTCGCCCGACCGGTCGAAATATGAAGGCAACAAGATGTTTTTTCAACAAAACTCTCTGGACTATTTTGGCCGGTCGACGACCAATCGACCGACCGATCGGCTGACATGCGGAACTCTGACTCCTTGCGGGAAAATGCATTGTAACTTTCCGTTTTCGATTTTCCTCCTATATAAATGACTCCTAATCTTGTTTAGGAGTATTCCAAGCAATACCAGGTGATCTCTTTCAAGATTAGGGATTTGGGGGAGACGTTTGAAGTTTTGCTCATCTTTGGGTACTACTCGGGTAGTTGTAGCTCTGTATTTATCTGATTCATAGTGAAGGTGTCGCTTTGTGCCATGGTTTTTTCCCGCAAGGGTTTTCCGCATAAAAATTCATGTGCTTTGCCTTGTGTGCATGTGTGTTTGATTGTGGGACGTTTGATCTTCTTCGGTGCTTCCGTTGATCGGAGTTCCAACATTGTGGCCATCCCATTCATGGCTTGGAAAAAGGATGGCTATAGAAAAGGACAAGTCAAGGATAAATTGGATCATCCAATCGGTGTTTTTTGAAATATCAAGAACTGTGGTTGTTGCACCCTATATCTGACCGATAGAGGAAAAAGTGAATCGGAGGAAGACACATGGAGTTGCATGGTTAGGAAGAGGCGATAAGAAGGAAAACATGATTTTTCATGTGAACAAGTAAAATGTGACACGATGGTAGGGATAAACAAGGCGGGAACTATAAATCGTGGCTGAGTCAGCAAAGCGGTTACAGGGACAAGTGGCAACTTAGAAAATTCTGGAATGTCTATCATGCCGAGCAAATCACTAGCAACTCTCGGACGTGCAGTCAATCAAAGCTATAAAATCAGAAGGACCTCGACAGAGCAAAGGGTCCAGCACCAAATCAAATCCGATCTAACTATCTTTCGATTATCATGCTTTTTAGCATCTTGTTATTTACATTCTTTAATGTAATCAACATTCTTATATTTAGTTTCGTCTCTGTTAGCATAACCATACTTTTCGCACTTCGTAGCATTAGTGGCATAACTATTGCACAGTAGTCAACAATTCTAGTTGTACTCGAAGTCTACGCTCATACGTTGGATTCTGTCTAGTGAAGTATCTTACAAAAAAAAGAGTTCTACAACATGTTTCACACGGCCGACTGTGAGTATCCTTTCTCGATTTACTTCATTATTCTTAGTTCTGTATTGAAAAGTCCTTTCGTACGGAGCGCAAAGGTAACCCATCATTGGAGGATGAACCCTACCCTCCAAATATCACCTGATCGTTATCAAATAACTGTGTGAGTGGCAGAATAGGCGACCGATCTTCACAGATTTTGATCATATACGGCCGATCACGGCGTATCTGCCTATCTCGACGCTTGGGGTCATTGTTATTTGGTTTGAATCGAACCATACATTCGATTCTGGCACGCCCACAATCACTTCCCACACGTGGCCGAAAAATCGACAACAACATTTTTCTGGCACACCCTGTGGGATGCTATTTCTTTTAACCGGTGCGATATTTATATATAATGACTAGAAGAGGTAATCGAGCGGCTGGTGCCAAAACCTGCGACTCCTACTCCTGTATCTCTGGGAGAAGGCATTCCAACCCGATCACCTGTTGAATTAAGCCTGAGCTATAATCCTACGTTTGTTCCAGGAGACCAACCGACATTGTCCATACCTTAAGGGGTATCAGTGGGGGACGTCACGGTTGGACTTAGAGATGTTCAGATGAATGTTTAACAGGTCCAAGAGCTAGGGAGAGTTCAGGCTGAGATGATACACGTCCAGGATCTTCGTGCTTATAATGAAAATCTTAATAGATGGATGGCCCACCAAGCTGAGGCGATGCATCGATTGTTGAGTGTCGTCACAGAGAGGACGACGATCCCAATCCCACACAATGAGGGTAGTTCTGTTAGTAACACTGTGCAACCACTGTCAGGGGCTTCGTTACAATGAAACACCTAAAACTCCACAATGCTTGAGGTACAAAATTCAGTTTTACCACCCGAATATAGGTGGCCAAAAAGAGAGGGAAGGACATTCGCGCCTGAAACTCAAAATCCTGGGTCATCTGGGGTGCCGATACCTCCGTATTTCCCACCAAATCTGAACGAAGGGCAAGGTCGTCTATTTGCTTACCCACACCCTATAGTGGACCTGCAACGGATAGAGCGAGACCATCTTGTTCAATTAATTCACAAAATTGATGGCCAGGTACTTGGCCGCAATATTATCCTAGTCTATCATAAGTCGTACCCAGAGTGGATTGACCGACAACACTCGTTGCCAAGAAATTATCGGCCAGATTTTACGCTGTTCTCAGTCAACTCTGGCCAATCCACTATGGAGCATGTAGGGTGATTTACCATGCAATGTGGCGACCTCGCTAAGAACGAGTATTATAAAATGCAGTTGTTCGGACATTCGCTAACTATTGCTCCATTTACTTGGTATTCGAACCTATTACCTAACTCGATCCATTCATGGCAAGAGTTAGAGGAAAATTTTCATTCCCAATTCTTTTAGAAGGATCGGGAGATGATTATGGCCGATCCCGACAGCTTCCTGGGGAATCTTGTGAAAATTATATAGCTCGATTTAAAAAGGCGAGAAGCCGATGCAAGGTTGGCACTCCAGAGGCCAAGTTTGTGCAGCTCGCCCTAGATGGACTAGAATATAATCTTCGTAAGAAGTTCATTGGGACCGAATTTGCGAACTTGTACGATTTAACATGGAAAGTGTCAAAGTATGAAGAACTTCTGCAAGAGGGCTCCAGGCAGAAGAATTCGTCAATTGGGACATACTATTATGATCCTAATTACAAAGTTGCAATCGCAAAAGTGGTCGCCAAGAAGCCTTTAGTATGCTCTGCCCTAATCAAAGCAGAAGTAACTCCATCGGCAGCTCAAAAAGCACGAAAAGTTTATACCTTTGATATCTCACAGGATGACGAGATATTCGAATTTATCTTGGCTAGAAAGTTTATTAAGGTACCTGCTAACCATAAAATACCAACATCCAAGGAATTAAAGAAAGGGAAAGGGGAGAATTGTAAATGACATGGGTCCCGAAATCACTCTACTAACAATGTGTCGTTTTCAGGAACGTAATCCAAGATATTATCGACAAGGGCCTCTTAAAATTCCCCAAAAAGGAAGAAGAGACCATGTTGATCAATATGAGCCCTTTCCCGTAAGCTTTTGAAGCCAATATGGTGACGGTCAATTTCAGGCGCAATAATCGTCCGCGTAGGAAGGTCAATCTTGGTCCTGAGTCACGCTGTGGAGCGTCATTATGAACAAATCATCGATCAAGCTGTATGCGATCGAACACGACCCGGCCGGTTTGACAACCTAAAAATCAGTCACGCTAAGAACATGATGCACCATTATGTAGCCACCATGCCAGGAAATTGTAGCGGCCAAGGTCGTTGTTCCAGTCAAATCGGAATGGTCAGGATCATCCCATGGGAAGGCAATGGGAGCCCAGTCCATCAGGGACATTCTTTTTATCATGACATCACCACTCGGCCCCAACTCGGCTGCGAATGGTGAAACCTTCACCGATCCGATCCGATGTGTGGTAGAGGATTAGGCACCCTAAGTTCTTGAAATTATTACTAGATCACAAAAATGGCACCGTCAACGATGTCAGGCCGCTCAGAGGAGAGCAATACTTGAAAGTGAGATGATGACTCACGAAGAAGAACAGAATTCTCAACCTTTCTGGCAAGTCCTTCAGCCCAATGGGGAGCCGATAGATGTTGATAGAGTAGGCGCTGTTTTTTTCGTCTTTGGTGACTGATCAACTTTTGGTTGATCGGTCATAGAAAGAAGCACTGGCCAGTACGAGTGTTGGACCCACTGAAGGAAGCAGCAATTCGTCCGGGGAATTTAGTGATGGTGGCTGGCAAGCGACGACTTGTTACTGGATGAACTTATGAAGGAAGCTCAAACCACGCAAGTCGCAGCACATGGCAAGGATCAGTTTGAGGAACCAACCGAAGACCATAATAGTGTGAGAAATGAAGATACGCCTGGGGGCAATGTTTGAATTCAGAAATTGTGTTTGGAACATTGCCACCCATGGTGTTTGAGTGCAACATGGTATTTATGTTGCCAGCAGATTTTCAGGCTAAGCCATCCCAACCGAATGAAATGGTAGGAGATGTTGAGGAATGGGGGCTTCCTGTGGTAATACAGCATGCTTCCTTTCCCTCATCTGAGCCGGGGACAAGTCAATCTCCTCTAATAAACAAAATAAAGGTAGAGCTTGGATCTTCTTCAGAGAGAGTGGTCATTGAAAAGCCAACCCCCAGCATGACTCAACATCTCAAGCCATTATATATCTTTGCTCACCTTGAAGGATGTCCCGTTACTCAAATTTTGGTCGACAATGAGGCTGCCATGAATCTCCTCTCGATTAGGATGATGACAAAATTGGGGAAGACCACGGCCGATCTGATTCCATCCGATGTTATAGTTAGCAATTTTGCCGAAGGAATCAGAAACACCCATGGGGTGTTACCGGTCGATTTGATGGTAGGTACTAAGAGGGTATTGGCCACATTTTTGTGGTCGATACCTGCTCCAGGCACAATGCATTATTGGGAAGAGATTAGATCCATTCTTTTGGATGTATTCCATCTTCGTTGCATCAATTCATAATATTTTGGAATCAATATAAAGTGGAATTGGTATTAGCCGATAGTAAACCCTTCTTGGCCGTCTCAAATGTAAGCGAAGCATATTATTATGGCGAGGAGGTCAGGTCGATTCGATTCATAGGAATGAGCAAACACGGACATCTTACAGGGATCTCCACTGTAAAAATCCTAAACAACGTCATATAAGACATATAAGCAATCCTTCAGATGGAAGGGGAGCGGCCGATGGACATTGTACCTCATCGGCTAGCTCTGAAGTGCACTGTTGAAGAAGTTCCATGACAAGTACAACTTCAGTTGAGCAAAAAATGGCCGATTTAACAGCCAAAATAAAGGAACTCTAGGGGGATCTATGTGGTGAGGATGGCTGCTTTATTAATCTAACTGATACCATTGTTTTGGCCGATTAGGTGGCCGATGATGGGATATCTATTGCTGATTTGAAACAAGCGCCTGAGAAGCTTAAAGATTTACAAGCTTAAGTTCAGGACCCATTGGTTGAGGTGAATTTAGGGACTGAACAAAATCTTAAGCCTACTTCTATAAATGGTCTACTTACATTGCAAGAGCAAGCTAAGCTCAACAATGGAGGCAAGCGAACAATTATCATAATATGTGATGAATTGGGGTTAGAATATGTATAATTCAGAGCTCTAAAATGGCCCCACCTCAAATCAGCATGGAAGATACCTTGAAGGCGTTTATGCAAGGGCAAACACGGATAAATCAATCGAACCAACAAACATTTCAAGAGTTTAAAGTCTCGGTTAAAGAGATTCAAGGATGCTTGAATGCTAGGGAAGGGACCTTTCCGGCCCAACCTCAACTTAATCCTAAACAAACATACGAGATAAACGCCCCTAATATCTTTAACCACAATGTGGATCAAGCTAAATCCATTACCACTCTTAGAAGTGGTAAACAAATCGACAATTCTATTCTGATGAAGGCCAACAAGCCTAACGATCCGGTAATTTCTAAGAATGAGAGTGAATTTAGCTCAACTCTACATGAAAATGAACGCGAATACAAGCCCGTAGCACCATTCCCTTCGAGATTGGTTTCTCCTAAACCTCTTCCAAACTCTCATCACATTTTAGAGGTTTTCTAGCAAGTTAAAATCAACATACCTCTACTAGATGTCATAAAACAAATTCCCTCCTATGCCAAGTTTCTAAAAGACTTATGCACAACCAGATGTAAAAATAATGTGCAACAAAAGGCTTTTTTGAATGAGCGAGTGTCATTCTCACTCTAAAGACCCCCCCAAAATATAAAGATCTCGGTAGTCCCATAATCTCATGCATCATAGGTGACTACGAGATTGAACATGCATTGTTAGACTTGGGGGCGACTGTAAATCTGATCCCATACTCGGTATACAAGCAATTGGGTCTTGGTGAATTAAAACCCACCAAAACTACGTTGCAGATCCATCTGTATACCGAGAGGGATAATTGAGGATGTCTTGGTCCAAGTTAATAAATTCTACTATCCGGTAGATTTCATCGTCTTAAACACACAACCGGTTATGGATATGAGCACTCAAATACCAGTTATATTAGGCTGCCCATTCTTGGCTACATCAAATGCAATCATTAATTGTCGGAATGGAATAATGCAATTGTCTTTTGGGAATATGACTTTAGAGGTAAATGTGTTCCATATGTACAAAAGGCAGAGGGGTGATGATGATAATGAGCTCCATGAATTAAACATGATTAAATCTTTTGAAGAAGAGGAGTTATTCCAACTTAAACCCCCTAAAATTTTGGAGACATGCTTGGCACACTTTGAGGATTCCAATGATCCCATCATTTGTGAAATTGTGCAAGCATTGAGTATTGAGAAGCAGGTGGTTGATACTAGTCGGTGGAGGCCTAACTTTCAGAAATTGCCACTAAATATGTCAAAGCCTCTACCGTCTAATATTCGACTGCTGAAGCTTGACCTAAAACCATTACTATCTAAGCTGAAATATTCCTATTTAGGTCAAGATAAGACATACCCAGTAGTCATAGCCTCTCACCTATGAAAGGACCAAGAGCCCAAGTTAATTAAGATGCTCAAAGAACATAGGGAAGCTATATGATGGACAATAGTGAACCTTAAGGGGATCAACCCTTCGATTTGTACTCACCGCATCCACCTTGAAGAAAATGCCAAAATGACTAGACAACCTTAGAGACAATTAAATCCAAATATGATGGAGGTTGTCAAAGCCAAGGTGCTTAAGCTACTAGATGTGGGTATCATCTACCCCATCTCGGATAGCCAATGGGTGAGTCCTACCCAAGTTGTCCTTAAAAAGCCTGATATCACCATCATAAAAAATGCCAACAATGGGCTTATACTGATTAGAGTTACTACTGGTTGGCGTATGTGTATAAATTGTCGAAAGCTAAACACGGTCACTAAGAAAGACCACTTCCCTCTCCCATTCATGGATCAAATTATTGAGAGGCTAGCAGGTCATTCCTATTATTGCTTCCTTGATGGCTACTCCGAATACAACCAAATTGAGATAGCCCCAGAAGACCAAGAGAAAATCACATCTACATGCCCATTTGCCACCTTTGCCTACCGAAGGATGTCATTGGGTCTATGTAACGCACCTGCCACATTCCAACGATGCATGTTAAGTATTTTCTCCAACATGGTGTGTCAGTTTCTCGAGGTTTTTATGGACGACTTCTCAATTTTTTGTTGTACGTTCGATGAGTGTCTCGACTACTTGTGGTTGGTCTTCACCCGATGTGAGGAGAAGAACCTTGTTCTAAACTGGGAGAAGTGTCATGTTATGGTTCAAAAAGGAATAGTCCCTGGACATATCATCTCGTCCAATGGAATAGAGGTAAACTAGGCTAAAATTGATATTATTGCCAATCTATCACCACCCAAGAGCATACGCGATTTGCGGTCCTTTCTTGGACACACCGATTTTTATAGGAGGTTCATAAAGGATTTCAGTCATATCTCTAGACCCTTATGCAATTTTCTCCAAAAGGACAACCAATTCGAGTGGAGTGCTGAATGTCAAGTAGTTTTTTCAAAGCTAAAAGACATGTTAACAACCACTCCTATCATGCAACCACCGGATTGGTCGCTTCCTTTTGAGTTGATATGTGATGCAAGCGACTATGCTATGAGGGTGATGTTAGGACAAAGGAAGGATAAGAAGCCTCATGCTATCTACTATGAAAGTAGGACATTGAATCCTACCCAAGTCAATCACTCAACTATGGAGAAGGAGCTCCTAGCCGTAGTCTTTACCTTGGACAAGTTTAGGCCTTATTTGATAGGATCCAAGGTCATAATATACACGGATCATGAGGTGCTAAAGTACCTTCTCTTTAAGAAGGATGCCAAGCCTCATTTTCTTAGATGGATCTTACTCCTTCAAGAGTTCGACTTAGAGATTAAGGATAAGAAGGGAGTAGAGAACGTGGTGGCGGATCATCTATCCCGCCTAGTTTTGCCCAATTCCATTGACGAGTCACGAATTGAGGATCTATTCCCTTATGGGCAACTTTTTTTACCACCCATCTACCATGGTATGTTGATATAACGAACTTTTTTTCTACAGGTGCGATGCCGATACATTGGACTGTGCAAGACAAACGTAAATTTTTAAGGGAAGTGCGCAGATTTTTCTAAGATTAACCATTATTGTTTAAGTATTATCCAGACTAAATCATTAGGAGATGTGTCCCTGATAATGAACAAAATTCTGTCATCTCCTTTTGTTATACTCAAGCGTGTGGTGGTAATTTTTTCGCCAAGAAAACCACTACGAAAATCTTACAGTGTGCTTTTATTGGCCCACTATGTTTAAAGACACCCACGAGTTTTGCAAAGTATGCGAATGTTGTCAAAAGCTAGGAGGATTGTCCGGTCGAAATATGATGTCTCTCAACCCGATTCAACACATGGAAGTATTTGATTGTTGGGGCATCGATTTCATGGGACCATTCCCCTCATCTTTCGGATATGTTTACATATTGCTAGTAATGGACTATGTGTCCAAGTGGGTAGAGGCGATTCCATATAGAACCAATGATCATTGCACAGTTCTACAATTCCTAAAAAAAAAAATATTCTATCTAGATTTGGAACGCCTAGAGCCATTATAAGTGATGGTGGCTCTCACTTTTGCAATAGGCCTTTTGAAGCCTTAATGAAGAAATACGGTATATTACATAAAGTGAGCACCCCATACCACCCACAGACAAGTGGGCAAGCTGAGATTTTTAATCGAAAAATCAAACATATCTTAAAGAAGACAGTGAATCCGAATCGCAAAGATTGATCGCTGCAATTAGTCAATGCATTTTGGGCTTACCGTACAGCATATAAGACCCCGATTGGAATGTCTCCTTATAGACTTGTTTATGGAAAAGCTTGTCACTTACTCGTGGAACTTGAACACAAAGCCTATTGGGCAATTCGGGCATTGAACTTCAATATTGACAAGACTAGCTCACTTCACAAACTCCAATTGAACGAGCTTGACGAGATCTGGAACGATGCTTATGAGAGTTCGCGGATATACAAGAGTAAGATGAAGGCCTTTCACGATAAACACATCTTTCAAAAAATCCTTTCATTAAGGCCAAAAAGTACTCTTGTATAACTCGCGATTACATCTGTTTCAGAAAAATTGCGATCTCGATAGACCGGCCCATATATCGTCAAAGAAGTTTTTCCTCATGGGGCTGTTGAGATTGAGAATCCAGCGAATCATGACTATTTTAAAGTGAACGGACATCGTTTAAAACCGTTCATTAAAAAGTTTAATTAAGATTAGGACATATCCATCCCTCTGAATGATCTGTCTATCGAGATGATTGATCTCCTAGTCTGATGGAGGTATGAAGTAGTTTAGGTTAGGTTTGATTTTATTTTTATTTTTTCTTTTAGTGCTTTCAGTGGGATTAGTTCTTGGAGGTAGATTTCCATTTTTTACCCTCTCAGGTACTCTCATTCTTACCCGCCTTTATTTTTGCCATTGCTCTCATGTCATTGTGTATTGCATATGTTTTTACATTGAGGTCAATGTAAGGTTTTGGTTGGGGGGTGAGATTCCTAGATGAATCTAGTACTAGTATTTGTGACGTTTCGAGCAATTTCACAATTTTTACAGAAATGTTTCGATTTTTCTGATTTCAAAACTCTTTTGGAAACCTTATTTCTATGCACTTGAGATTATGTGAATATGAAAGGAAGAGAGATGGAGTGATTAGGTTTTAATTAAAATTCTTTTAATATATATAATGGTTTTCTATATGAGTTCCCCTCTTTATGTGATTGATAAAAAATTTGAACACTTTTGGATTCTAGTTCATGTTACACGATTCTCATGGTTGAAAGGATTAGGAAGGATTTTTAGATTGATTAGACCATGATTTAAAGTGTTGAGGAACCAAGTCGGGGATCTTTATCCATCATGTTCAAGAAATATTTGAATAAAAGAACATAAGATATGGATTTCTAAAAATCCTATCTTATGTTGAAAAGAAAAGAAAAAAGAGTTATGTTGAAAATCTAGTGAAACAATATAAAAAAAGGGTTGCCTACCATCAACCAAGGGAGGGCCAATAACCCAAGCAGGTAATGAGAAGCAGTGTGAAAGCCATTGATAGAACGGTAAAGTAAAATCATGTCATATGCTTGTTGTTGATATGTACACTTTTAGATATTTAGTCTAGTTGATCCATAAAAAAGGGTAATCTTGGAAATTTATGAGTTGAACATTCACTATACACACTAGAACACACTTCGGATTCTTCTATTTTTCATTCAATCAGCAAGAGCTTTATTTAAACAATCATTGTGTTTAAGGAGTTTGAGGTTTCAGCATCTATCACTAACTTTCTCTGAATTTCATATTTGTATGTCTTGGAGTCTATAGAAGCATAGTTTCCGGTAGAAAGTTGAGTTGGGGATTTGGATTTGTTTCACGCATGTTTTACTCGGGACTAGCAAAATATTGGTTGGGGTGTGTGTTTAGCTCTGAATTATGCATATTCTAACACCAATTCATCACACATTATGCATGTTTTGATTGATAAAAACATATCTTATATGTGTTTTTGTGTTTGTAGGAATGAGAGAGGAACCTTATAAATACATGGCTAAAAGGACCACTTTGCACACATTGAAGATAAATAGAAGAAGTGTCAAGAAGTGAAGGAAAGAAGAAAGGAAGATGGAGAAGAAGAAAAAGAAGAACCTCAAATTTATTGTCTGAACGACCGGCCGGCCACTGCTCAAGACCGGTCACCCGACTGGTCGAATATTTCGAAAAACAGAAGATTTCTGCAAAACCTTGCTAGAGTAAATTTAAGGGTCAATGACCGATCGGCCATAAGCTATGAATGGTCGTATGGAGGAAAATTTTCAAATTTCGGTTATGATCGTTACTGTTCGAAGCCCACCACCTAGACTACATATGCAGTTACACAATTCCAGAAGATTCCGAGGCGGTGGTGCGATTTTGCTATAAAAAGTGTAACGCCCCAAAATTTAGACTCTCGTGGATGACACGATTGGCCAAATTTTTTAGTGTTTACTCATATATGTTAGGGTTGCGTTTTCACACATTCACCTATAAACACATACATGTGTGGCATTCATATCATAACGACAGAAAATTAATATTCTTATTCCATAACTTTCTACTCTAGATTCTCAATCAAATGTATGAAAAGAAATCATGTCCAACTCAATGTTTTAGCTAGTGTCCCTCTGAGAGACTTATTACATAATCAAGGGAAATCAAAACTCTAATTATGAAATTTAAAAAAAAACATCTTCATGCTACTTCGGCTTCGTCGTCTGCCATTTGCTGCCACGAGCCTTCATACTCCTCACCTTGTAAATCGGCCTCATCTACTGGATTGTTATCTGCAATGTCTGAAATGGTGTTTTAAAAACACCGTCCCAGAAGGACGTGAGTTGCTCGCGATCAACTCAGTAAGGGTCACCCACCAAGAATAGTACAACAATATTTAAACACAAAGAGCATACCCAATTCAAAACACACATGAGAAATCTTGTTTTAATGCAATGCATGATATGCATGCTCTGGCTAAGGCACCCTGACTAATGAGACGGGACTTAATCCAACTCTTCTCACTAGTCACTAGTCACCAGAGTCCACGATGAAGCGGGTAATTCCACAACTTCATGTCAACAACCCAGCCAATGGAGGTGATAGTGACCCACCACACTACCATAAGCTAGCGTCGTAGCGCCCGCAGGGCTGACCCACCAAGTCGGGTCCAGTGCATGCATGATTAGTTTCATATTTATTTAAGTAGTTTAACATACAGTCAATTTAATGATGTTTAAGATCAACGGTCGCTCTTTACCCCATCCCACGGTTCATCATGACATAGAATAGTCATTTCCCTTCAACGGGGGCCAACCGTGAAAGGACGTACACATCATAGTCAAGACAAAGCACATGGCATGCAAATATCGACAATTTCTTAAAGATTTATCTCAAACATTCACTTTTAGATCCATTGGTAACTGACCAACAATACATTCATATGGCTTTGCCAAATTATTCCATTCAACACAATCCTCATGGTTCAATCCTCTTTGACGTACAATTATATTACTTATGGGACAAAGAGCTTCCACTGATTAAACATCCGCATGAGTAATCCCGTATCACATAACACTCTATTCATCATATATACCATAAGCATATAAACATCATTTCTTAAGCATAAACTTCACATATATCTCATGTAGGCATGTATAATGTCATGATTTCACTTTCAAAACACACATCACACATTATGGTTCATATCAAATAAAAATTCAGCAAGAGTTTATTAAAGCATTCCATACATCAACTCATGTTCACATGGAAAAATTCAATAATCATAGATCACATATAACAACGTAGCAAAAACTTCCTATATTATGCATAAGATGGTTAAATAAATCAATATTATTGTGGCTATACTTTGAAGGAAATCCTTACCTCTAATATTGGTAGATTCGAGATATTGTTAGAGTCGTGAAAATCCTCCTAAGTTCAACCCTAACATGTTTAACATAGATTACATGGTTAGGATCTCATCTTCATAAATGATCGCCTACAATTAGATCTCCATCTATGGTTAGAGAGTAGGGATAAATCTAGGAAATAGATGTGACTTACCACTTCTCAACAGCAGATCCAGAAAGAAAAGGAATAGCAACGTAGAAGCAACAACAAGAGAACGTGGGTTCTCCTCTCTCTCTCTCCTCCCACGATCTCTCTCTCTTTACTTTCGATTTCTCTCTCTTTCTCTCTACTGTCGATCTTTCTCTCTCTTTCTTAGGGTTTTCTATAGAGTAGAGGAAGTCTAGGGGAGCCATATATGGAGCCCCGAGATGCAACGTAAAATGGGATTGGTTTCCCAACGTAAAATGGGATTGGTTTCCTAATTGGAGAAGGAAAGTAGTGGGTCCTCCTCTAACAACCTATGTCTCATGTAGACCGTCCAAGAGGAAGGTAGGGTCCATAAGAAGTCGTGGTTTCAATCCCAGGCCCTCACGCAAAGGAACGGCCCCGATCTATATCATTTTTGAAAGCAATGGCTTTGAATGGTGAGAGTGTAGCGGGCCGTACGGATCGAGAAAAGTAGCAAAACTTTGGGGGCATGGGTTTTGGTGGAGTACAAAACAAATGAGCGGAATGGATCTGGTTGTGGGGCCCATCCTGGAGGATGGTGTAGGTCACCAAGATGGCAGCGGACGGACGCTGTAACAACGTCCGCCGAAGAAGAAGGAAGAAAAGAAAAAAAATCTTTTTACGTAAGGAAATCGTGCGTAATGCACGGGCTTGACAGGTGGGGTCCACTATGATGGATCGAAGTTTTTTGCTCCGTCCAATAGGTCAGTGAGATGAAAATAACCGTTAACGTCAAATGTGGAACAATTCTGAGTTGAGGTGGGCCATTTATTGGTTATTTTCTGATCGGGACATTTGTACTATGATCTAAGGGCCGAAATTTGACATGTACGATTATTTTGGGTCTAATAGAGTTCTCCTAAAGTTTCAGCCTAAACGGAATGTGGAAAATTAGTTTAGTTAAAATGTGGGGTTTATTTAGTGGCATTTTCGTAATAAACATAAAACGAAGAGTTTCTCAAAATCTGATGCTTCTACACTA
Source organism: Liriodendron chinense (assembly GCA_003013855.2). Taxonomy (NCBI): domain Eukaryota; kingdom Viridiplantae; phylum Streptophyta; class Magnoliopsida; order Magnoliales; family Magnoliaceae; genus Liriodendron; species Liriodendron chinense. The sequence goes on along the minus strand of ML058465.1, from coordinate 189,610 downwards.
TTTCAGAGATTATTCTAGGCAACTTTTACAAAAGGATCTCTCTTTGATTTTCTACGGATGATTTGCTATGAATTTTTCAAATTTAAATTTTGAATAAAAATTAAATAATCAAATAATTAAATAAATACGTAAATAAATTAATAAATAAATAAATTTATACTAAAAATACGGGGTGTTACAAAAAGACACCTCTACTCTTGTCTAAAGGCATCTTATAAGAGTTTTAAAGTTACTGGAGGTCGAGAGGATCAAAGTGGAGAGTCTACAACTCCTCCGACCTAGGGTTTTACTAGTTCTTTCATGTTCTTCTTAGTTTTTCTTTTGTTTTCTAGTTTAATCATGTCTTTGGTTGGCTAGACCTCTTAATTAGGGCTAAGAGGGGAAGCTTGTAGTTAGATTCAATGTTTAATTCGTTTATTCAAGTACTCTAAGCTTTGATTTTGGATTTTCAAGTTCTAGTTTGAATAAAAGTTGATATTTTCAAATAATTTTTAGAACATATTGTGGACCTTCGCCGTTCCACGCTCCCACACGACGTTCTCCTTTTCCTTTGGGAAAAAGAAGAAGAAGAGGTGCGTGCGTGCGAATCGTCGTTTGTGCCACTGGCTTGCCTCGTTCTCGAGGGCTTTGCTTGGTTATCGTGTTAAGCTGGATGTGTTTAAATGAGTTTATATAAGACCAGAGTCGCCACTAGCCAGTTACTTCGAATTTACAGTCGGCTAGACCCCGTAGAAACGTTAGAGAAGGGAATCTGAAGATTCCTTCTCTAAAATGACTCCTTTTAATCTGCGGCCAGAGATTCGAGGTAATGGATCACGGTTACAGGGTGGGAAGAGGTTAAGCACCCCACACACTACCCGTACCGAAGTACGGTCTCTACTTCACAGAATCGAACTAATACTTGAAAGTCTGTCTTAATCCTCGTACATTCTCATAGATGACATGATGCATGAATGCAGGTCTGAACAGTAAGAGTTTCTGATGGGCAGGTTCCACTAACAGGCAAGCCCAGAGCATACGCTCGAACTGACAGGTGCTTTATGCGGAATGCATGCTGTGTATTTGAATGATCAAAGTGCTCGTAGTGATATTTATATGAATGCAGGTCTGAAAAGTAAGAGTTTCTGATGGGCAGGTTCCACTAACAGGCAAGCCCAGAGCATACGCTCGAACTGACAGGTGCTTTATGCGAGATGCATGCAGTGTGTTTGAATAATCAAAGTGCTTGCAGTGAAGCAAGGGGGTTGGAAGAAAAGTAAATGTTGCACTTATGCTAGATGCGAATGAGATGATGCTATAGTAAGGAACAGCTAGATGGACGGAGGTGTCACAAGGATTGGCTTCGAGTGGCTGGATCAAGACTTGGATGGCTTGGGAGACTTGGACCAATGGTCAGGCTGGGCTGGACCAGGGCTAGACTCTCCTCACTCGAGCTCTCCTTGGTGGAAAGATGGGCCAAAAGGGTGGAGAAGGACTCAGACGGAAGGGTCGCTGGGCTGGATGGATTGGATTTTGAAATGGGTAGGGGAGGGGGGTATTTATAGCGTTGGAGAGTGGCAGTTCTCGTAAATAATTTTGGGCGACCCCCTGGGGGCTGCCCGTACGGACACTCCTCGGTTTTCAGCGCATGGTACGGTCATGTCTCGGGGCTGCTGTTTTGACTCAGTGGGTTGACTCGGTGAGTTGACTCAGTAGGTCGACTCAGTCATTTGACTCGGCGGGTTGACTCGGTGTTTTGACTCGACAGGTTGACTCAGCGGGTTGACTCGGTGATTTGACTCAGCGAGTTGACTCAGTGAGTTTGACTTTTTTAGGATTTTTTGACTGGTTTTTCTTATGGGGGGTTTTTCAGGCTGATGTTTAAGGGTGGGTTGACTGGGTTCAGGCTTGAGTTGGGCTATGGATTGGGGCTTACAAGGGTGAGTTTGGCTGAGTTTGGACATGAGATTTGGGGGTATGGTCCTCCATTCATCCAGCTATCTCTACCAACAGTGTAGCCGAAGGTGGGGTGTCTACAGATGCCCCTCTTTGGCAGAGGTTGTGTGCAACCGAATGCCAAAGCGAGTGGACACCCCACTTCTGACCCGGTCATTCATGGATCATGGTCTGAAATCTTTGCTTGCCTTGCATCTGTGCCAGTTGATCGTCTGGAAATCGATCACTTGCACATACCGCGGAAGTTTGGAGAAAACGTTGCGATTGTCCCTGCAGTTTGTTGCAACCTGGGTACCCAATCGCAACCCTTCCATTCCCGATTGGTACTAACATCGGAAAGGTACAGCAGAGCCTCTGCGTCGCTAGTCTTACAAGGTTACTGACCCTGTGATTAATTGTGATGTTTGATGTTTTCCCGGATCACTCCAAGAGTACTTGTTTCGCTTGACTGTCAAAGTGGTTAGATGCCCTGCGTCATGTAGTCTTACGGGATTCTACTACTCCGACTTCGACTCAGTCAAGGTACTTCAGGCATCTACGCCTAGGTATGTGCGGGTGGTCTTTTTCCACCCGATCTGCTGATTTTGATGTTCGGTTTGCAATTCATTCTTTCCTCGATTGTGGTCTAGAATCTTTGTTATCCTTTGTATCTGAGTCAGTTGATTGTTTGGAGATTGATAACTCGCACATATCGCGAGAGTTTAGAGAAAACGTTGCGATTGTCCCTGCATGCGCTGCAACCTGGGTATCCAATCACGACCCTTCCATTCCCGATCGGTACTAACATCGGAAAGGTACAACAAAGCCTCTGCGTCGCTAGTCTTACGAGGTTTCTGACCCTGAGACTGATTGTGTGATGTTTGATGTTTTCCCAGATCACTCCAAGAGTACTTGTTTCGCTTGACTTTCAAAGTGGTTAGATGCCCTGCGTCATGTAGTCTTACGGGATTCTACTACGCCGACTTGGACTCAGTCAAGGTACTTCAGGCATCCACGCCTAGGTATGTGCGGGTGAGCTCTTTCCACCCAATCTGCTGATTTTGATACTTGGGTTACAATTCATCGTTTCCACCTGTTCAAATGGTTTCTTTGACCGAGCCTTTTGGCTTTCATCTTTTCGTATCTTGGCCTGTGGTACGACCGCACTGACACTAGAGTTCAGTTCGACCATACTTTTAGCGCATTGGATCCGATGGTCTCCGGGGAAACCGCGAGACATCGGATCTTATTCGATTTTTGCGTTGGCTCCTATCCAGAGATATGGAAGATCTCCTGGTGTTTTGGAGGCAGAACGCTCTACTGAAAAAATATTTTTTGAGTTTTTGAAAAGATACCCACTCTAGGGAGTGATACTCCGTGGGGTTTTTATTTGCAAATAGGAATATTTTTTTTTGTCTTTTTGAAAAGGAAATCTGGCTTGCACGTGCCTCCACTAGGGATGCCTGTGGGGTCTTTGGCTAACCAACTTTTATTTTGAAAGCAGGTAAACATGATGATTGATGCGATGGATGCTGATGCATGGAGATGCATGATGAATGCATGGCTTGGCTCATTCTCTTTCAGTTTAATGATTTTGCTTTTGCTGGAGATGCAGAGAATTTTGAGCTTATTGCTTGCAGGGTTGTGCTTCCCTGGGGTTTTCCTTTTTTATACGGGTGTTTGGTCAGCGGGTTGGTCAAGATCCCGACCCGTGGTCGATCAGGTCCATCGTCCCAAGATGCTGTTTCTTTGCTAATGAGAATGTACGAGGATGTTATCTGACTTCAAGATGTTCTTTTGGGCATAAATGCGATTGAGACGGTGCTTGGTCGCCAGTTTTGGTCAAGATTCCAATTTGCGGGCAATTGGATCCGTCATCCCAAATTGTGAAGAGAGTGGAGTTCGAGACTCCTGAAGTGTAGTGCTGGGGGATAGTGACAATTTTTGTGATTTTTGCAAATATGTGGTCCAAATCTTTACCTGAGTGGTCAGGATAGAGATCGGTTATTGAAGACAAATGAAATATTTTTTTGTGGTTTTGAAGATATTTTAGTTTGAAAGCAAGGGAAATATTTTTTATGATTTTGCAAATATTTGATTTGACAGCAAGGGAAATATTTTTGTGATTTTTGAAAATGTGATTTTGCAATGTTTTGGTATTTTGTTGGATTTTTTTGAAATGTAGGGAAAAGGTATGGAATTTTCATCCATTTCCAGCTTCTTCTGCTGGTAAGGCACTCGATCAATTTTACGTCAGCGAGCAAGACGAGTCTCACACAGTTAAGTGCCGTAGTTTTACATCTTCGGATGAAGAGATTTTAAGGGTTTTTAGTCAACACACCCACAAAGTTGCCTGCTCCTCATGTGCAATGCACATAGACCATGTATCGTCCAACGGACTGCTTCGGCCAGAAAATGAGCCACATCCTCACATTTTCCTTAGTCAATCCAGTTTGGGGCCTTACGTTGCTCACAATTCCGTGAGGGTGCACTCCACCTCCCAACAGCCTTAATCCCCATCATGAGTTTTAGGAACAGGGAACATCCGTCAGATTCAACAGCGACTTCCAAATCAAGGTTGTCTATCACGGTGCATTCAACACGAACAGGATTTCGGGGTTCTGTCCGCCTCAGCCTTTTCAGACTCAACTATAGGTTAATGATAAGAGTCTTTTATTACTTGCTTCCCCATTAAAAAAGAAAAGTGAACAAACTCTCCTCCCTCTTACTTTCTAATTCATAAAAGGCTTATGTAGTGGACGCTAGAAAGATGTCCAAAATGTGTTTTCAATCACTTAAGATGGTGCATGATCTAAGATCTTCAATTTATATCTAAACCTTGGATAATTAGGCCTTCTAAGATGCTAAACAAATTAAGATCCACTATATTAAATAAGAATTTTCAAATTTAAACAACTTTAGAAAGACGAAAAATCCTCACATCTATTAAATCGTACAAAAGAAAGAAAAAAATTTTAACCTAACCATAAACATCAACAAACCACACTATTCATCACATAAACAATAATCAATCAAATTCAACAGATTATAATTGATCAAATCACACATCTCGTGTCCTTAAATAATCACAGCTTTAATTTTGATCGTTGACTACATGGTAAAATTGGAACCGTTAAATCTCCTAACTATCAGCTCATTTAGGCTGAAATTTCAGACCATGAATCCTTTCATCGAATGCTCTGACTTGATTGGTCAGCCTAAAGAACTAGCGAGTACATAAGAACACTTAAAAGTATAAACAGGTTCTAGAACATGGATTTTAATAGAGGGATCCACCATAATTGTTGCATGGGTTATCTCTATATCAAATTTGATAAAAATTTGCATAATATTGGATTATAGCATACATCAATTATGAACATATAATGAACTTAATAATAATCATATGCCAATCTTAACTATTCTTTCTCCACATGTTTCCACACCGACGCGTATCTTAAATCGATAAAAAAATTTATATGGGACCTAGTCCAACAATTAATAAATTTGATCAATTTAAACTATTGATCATGTAAGGCTCACATGATAGAAATCACTCTAAAATATTGATCATTTAAGGCCCACATGACAGAAATTTAATTATCATTTCTATTTGATAGAAGGATATTCCATCATGATTGTTGCATGGGTTATTTCTATATCAATTAATTGTTGGTAAAATTTCCAGAATATCGGATCCTAGAATGCATCAATTAAGAAAATATAATGAAGTACTTAATTATAATCATGTACCGGACGTAACTATTCTTTCTCCACATGTTTCCACACCCTCACATATTCTAAATCGATAAAATAAATAAAAGAAATTATATGGGACTCGGTCCAATAATTAATAAATGTTATAAATTTAAACTAATGATAATGTTAGGTCCAAATATTTTAAATCACATTAAACTATTAATCATGTAAGGCATACGTGATAGAAATCTTTATAATTTCTATTTGGGAGGCTTCACATCTACGGAATGTAGAACTCCTGATGATCGGTTCTGACACTACGTGTGTGACGAGTTGCGCCCAGTTTAGTCAGCTGTCATGTCAATAAAGCATCGACTAGCAGAGTGCGAGAATGCTTTGCCTTGATAGTGCCGGATCAGAAACTTGTGGGCATCACCAAATGCCAGACACATGGCAGGCAGTGTGGTTTATCCAGATTGTCCATTCGATGAATCCAACTCATGAATAACTTGTAGATAAATATAGCAGAAAATTACCATCCAATGCATATTTAAAAAATATTAAAATAAAAGTGATCTTAAGAAAAATCAAAATGGAAATGATTGTTGACTGAAATTCAAAGATAGAACATACGGAGCTGCAGGTTGCCTTTTGGTGTTAACTTCAACCACAACCTGCAAGTTGCCTATCGGTGTTAGCTTCAACCACAACCAGTAGTGTGGGTGAGGCCTTTGACCGCAGGGCCCCACCTCAGTGTATGCATTGTATATCAACATTGTTCATCCGTTTTACCAATTTAGTTTAGGGTGTGGTCCCAAAACTGAAAAGATAATTTTCAGGTGGACCACAACCCAGGCAACAATGGTTATTGACCATTAAAAACCTTTTCAGGGCCACAAAAGTATTGTACAAGTTTTTTTTTTCTTTTTTCATCCAGGTCCGTACGACCTGTCCAACAGGTTCGATGGTCAATAAAGATTATGGTAGATTCTAGGAACTTTTTAATGGTGGACGTTTAATGATCACTGTTTGCTATGGTGTGATCCACCTGGAATTTTAATCTCCTTCACTTTTTGGACCAAATCCTAAAATAAGCTGGAAAAACTGATCCACGGTGTGGATATAAATTGAACGGATTTGATGGCATTCATGGAAGCCCTACACAAAACTAAATGGCGGCTATCACATCCCAACTTTTTCTTATGATGTTACCAATCATAGTTCCGCATGATCGTGATTTTTGGATTCCAAGGTGAGCATGAGCCAGCATATCTGACGGACGGGCTGCGTCCTTACGGGATGCGATTTGGGGATCCAGTCGGTGGATCCCTAACTATGGGGCCACTATGATGTGAGTGATAGACATCCACATCATCCATCCAATTTTAAAGCTCATTTTAGCGCAGGATCCAAAAAAATGATGCAGATCCATATCTTAGGAGGACCATACCATAGGAAACAATCGTGATTGAATTCCCACCTTAAAAAACTTGAAGGGGCCACCGGAATGTTTGTTTGCCGTCCAACCTGTTGTGACTATGCCATCAAACTTGTTGATATGGTCACAAAGACCTGGATGAATAGACCACATAAGTATCAGCTTGATCCAAAAGCTTTCTAGACAATAAAAGGCTTTTAATAATCAGTAACCGTTGTTTCCAATGGTGTGGTCCCCTTTAGATCTTCTTAATTTTTGGTATTACGTCCTGAAATGATCCGAGAAAAAGGACGGACGAAGTTTATATACAATAAAAACATCAAGGTGTGCCCCAATAGGGCGCGGATTTCCTGCGAAAGCCTTGCGCAGAAGTTCCTGCGCTGGGAACCAAGGTGGGGCCCACAGTGATGTTTTTTAATGAATCCACTCCGTCCATCCGTTTTGGGACCTCATTTTAGTACATGAGAACATAAATAAACCGGATCGAAGACACAAGTGGGCCGAAAACGTGAGGATTAAACGTCCACAGTTGAAATATTTGTGGAGCCACAGGAGTTACGAATCAGGATAATATTTGTGTTTCCAGTTCATCCCAGTAGTAGTGACGCTATGAACGGTATGGATGTCATATAAACATCAGTACGGACCCCAGGGAGGTTTCAACGGTAGTAATTTACCTACCCACCTTTTCCTTTAGTGAGGCCCACTTGAGCCTTGGATCCGGTTTATTTATGTTCTCATGCCCTAAAATGAGCTCCCAAAACAGATGGACGGGTTGGATTCATAAAAAAACATCACTGTGGGGCCCACCTTGGCTCCCAGCGCAGGAACTTCCTGCGCAAGGCATTCGCAGGAAATCCGCGCCCGCCCCAATAAGTGCCACAACAACTAGCGTGTTACTCGGATAACACCTAATCCACGTAGCCGTCAGCTATTCACAGAGTTGTCACATCATTGGCTTTAAGGTATATAAGGCCCACTGTTTTTTGTGATGATCTGTACCGTCCATTCCACTATAAGTAGTGTATCGTGGCATGTGAAAAAAAGAGGTAGATCAAATGATCATGTGGACAATATTGGCAAGATTTATTTCAATGGTCAAGAAATTATATATTATTGGGACTTCGTGGGGCTAGACTACCACTTAGAACAGTCTCATTTTTTTGCCTTACACCAAAAAGGAAATGAGCAAACTGATGGACGGTGTTGATCGCTGAAGTTGATGAAAGAGGCCCCATTGATGTACGGTAGGGTAACTTTGGGGCCTTGATGTATGTATTACGTATCCACCGTTTTTTTTTCAGATTATTTCGGGGTATTATCACAAAATGAAGCAGATTCAATTATCAGGTGAACCATACCATGTATGACTAGTATCCACGTCCTCCATCCAATGCACCACGCCATGGGCCAAAAAATGAAGCACCCATACCAACGGCAACAACGAATCTTCCCAATGGCCATTGCGATGATAAGGTTACACAGACTTGTACGTATGAAAATCACAAATATCAGCTTCATCCAAAACTTCAGTGAACCAGCGTACATGTGCCTCAATGGCAAGATGGATGGACGGTGAAGATTACAGAAGCCCCACCGAGGTTAGCTTCCACTCAGCCTCAGCGGCTAATGGCTAAAATGGTATGCGCTTAAAACTCGAGGTTAAAATTGTTATATTTAAAATTGTATAAGGGTAGTTTTGACTTTTTAGACGGAAACTGCTGCTTCATTTCGGAACCACGAGTCAAAGTCAAAGAGGCACCTAATTGCTTATATTTTCTTTTAAAAAGCACTGAAATAGGAATAGTGAAAAAGCAGGCAGATTTTTGTCTATCCACCAAAGTGTAGGCACTTATATGCCATTAACTCTAAAAAAAATCAGAGAATTCTACTCTTTGGGTGGGCCACAACGTACAAATCAGACTAAATGGTTATAATTAAATGGTCAATTTTGATTTAATTTATTGTGGTCCACCTCATATGTGAAATAGCCTATTTTTCTTTAAGCAGGTATCTAACAGGGTATTGAACACTGTAGTTCACGGACACATGCGCAAAACTTCTCAGTGCCTGCCTATCAAACATCACACGCAGCTTGAGCATCCTATAACTCATCTTTTCTGGAATGTAGGCAGCGGAGTAGTCCAAAAACACCTGTTTTATAGCGTGAGACACCCAAGCTCTATGGGCCCACCATGTTTAATATGAAATCTACTCCGTCCATCAGGTGACAACCATCAGTTGAACCATGCACACAAAAGATCAGCCCAAAAAAAATTCTGATGGTCCGCATTATTGGGAAAAATGTAAAACTGCCCCTAAAACATTAGTTCACACGGTATGGCGTGATATTTGCATCAGGCTTTGTATTTTCACTTCATCCTGGTGAATTACACCCGATCAACGGATCCGATGAGAGATACACACCATGGCGACCCACTCAAGCAACTTTGGTTGGCTTCCCATTTCATTGTTCTGTTAGTGCACTTTTCTGTGGCATATTAGTGCACATGGTTTGTCAATTACGTAGGTCAGTGAGTCTAATATCGATTGAGCTTAAAGAAGACAAAGATCGAAGATTCAAGCGGACCTGCTGCATCAAGGAAGAAGAAATAGATAAAAGAGATGCCTTGGTGAAGCCTTTAACCTTGAATCAAACCAAAACCCAAACCTCTAGATGACATTGACCCGCTTAGGCAAACTTGTAGTCATCTTATATTGGCCTTAGGTGTCCCAAAAGACTACCCAAAGAATGGCCAAAGAGGTTGCTTCTACTGCTGTAAAAATGAAAGTGAAACAGCATGTAGAACAAGGCTGCCAACCGGTCTTGACACTTGACCGACCAGTCGCCAGACCACATTTTGGGACAGTAACATTGCTAGACTCCCTGGCCTTGATCCGACCGGTCGTGACCGATCGGGATAAGTCGACAACTAACCATTTATGCCCGTTTGAGCTCGAAATTTATATATGGAGCTCAGTTTTTTGGGCATTATGAGAGGAATTTGAGAGCCCATTACCCACATCATTTGCACATTATATGGGGCCTTAAAGAGGAGGAGATTAAAGTCATATCCCTTGTATTTAATCACAAGTGAGAATATTCAAATGCAAACTTAGAGATGACTTGATTCCTCTTTCAATCTTAGAGGTGAGACACTAAACCACATAGTAAAACCTCTTTTTTATGACCTCTAGAAGGCCCTCTAAGTGAATCTCCTAGTTAGAACAAGCTACATATTCCATGTAGGAGATTTAACCATTCTCCCATCACCTTGGTCATCTCGAAGAAGATCATATGCAAAGCGTTTGATCAATGAAGCTGGAGCCTTGGCAAAGCGGCGTTATCATTGATCGGGGGAGCACAAGGAAAGCTGAATCGAGAACGGGAGAGCGAGAAAAAACAACCCAAGCGGTGCTACAATGGGGCTCAAATCCGACAAGTAAGGTTGTCAATTTGTGTTGAGTCCAACCACTCTTTTCCCAGTAAGAATTGAGTGTAGAGTTTGTTTGTCAAACTCGATCTAGGGACGTTTTTTGTTCCTTGGCACGTTTGCAGGGCCTAAACAAGTCTCCAAGGGGAAGCCTCCGATACAGGAGCATACGTGTGTTGGGTTGAGAGTTAGCCCATGTCTAAAATTTCGTTCAGGTTGAGAGTTATCCCTTGTCCAAAACTCCATTCAGGTTGAGAGGTGAACTGGTAAAACCTCCGTGTAAAGGTTGAGAGGTGAACCTGATTGAAAACCTCCATATAGTGAATGTCGGTTGTGTTTGTTATTGTATTTGAGCACATTTCTTATTACACATTGTGTTTAATTGGTTAATTATGAATGTTTAATTAGAATGTATGCTGGGCACTTGTTAGGATCATCCATACACACAAGATATACTTTCACTTCTTGAATAGACTTGAGCTTATATGATCCACTCTTATATAGTCTACTTAGGTTGCATAGATTAAGAGCTTGATTAGTATAATTATTTGATAATCTATGCTTGCTTAGACTAGGTATCTTATTGCTTAAACCATATGTTAGTCTTCTGATTGGACCCACTTAGGCTTGGAAGTTGAAGTGTTCTTGCTTACTTAGTTTAATTTGATAAAACTGTTAAGTAGGTGAAAAGAATTTTAAACTGTCCTAAACACCCCCCCTTTAGGACTTAGCCATAATTTCAGTTGCTCTCTAAGCTTCCACACGCATACGCCTTTACAAGTGTGTTAATCCAAAAGGCGTAATTTCATGTTCCTTGTGGTGTGGCCCACCTGAGTGGTAGATCTTGTTGATTTTTTTTTCTCTAAGGATAAAACTTAACGGAAGGAGTGGATTTTACATAGATAGTCCACAAGCTTGGTAAAACAGGTGTGGCAGAGGATTCCGTTGGGATTTGTATTAACGGGAATAGATTCATTGCCCATGAAAATTAACCAAGATGACATGATCAGCTACCAATGAAGAATATAATGCCTATTCTAATGCCAGATGGATGGGAGAGTTGGAGTTCCCTTACCTATTCAATGCAATGGTAAATGTAGGAACTACCAAATTTCAGCATTCAATGACTATTGATGACCAAATGATTAAGCTAAAATAAGGTTAGGTCAGCCATGAATGCTTTGCTCGAGTTCATACTTCAAACCGAGCTTTGAATACTCATTGAAGTACCATTAATGGCTTGATTTAAATGGTGAACTCAAGGCAATCAAGAGCAAGGAAACTAAGGGATGAGGAATAATGACCCTCTTAATGCTTTAGTTGGGTGTGGAATGCATGACCATTAAACCCCCAAATGATCTCTCTTTATAGCAAAAAGTTCAGAGCAAAACGGTTAAAAAACGGCTAGTTCAGGGCCTATCATAGGCCCATGAGGACCGGTCGTGAAGGGTCCACGACCAATCCTGACAGAAGCCCAGCAGAAAGATTTTTTGAAAGAAAACTTTGGATTGAAAACAACCATTCACAATTGGTCCACGACTGGACTAAGACCGGTCCTAATTAATAAGTCACAGGGCAAGACTTGCTGTCTCATTTTATGCCCTCGGTGACCGGTCAAGGATTGGTCGGCTAGTTGCCCACAACTGGTCTGCGACCGGTCTAATTAGACCATTTTAAGAACACTTTTTGTTTGCCTATTTGAGGGCCTGCACGACCGGTCCTCTAATGACAAAGACCGGTCGTCAGCCCTTGTTTCTTGGTAATCAAGGCTTCAATCAAGCCTCTCTTTTGGCGATTGTTGAGTGCTAAATTGTGAATATTTATACCCCAATTTATCACACATTTACATTTTCTAAGTTGTTAAAAGAATCTACTTATGTGTGTATTTGTGTTTGTAGGAAAGAGAGAGACCTCATGAATTCCATGGTAAAAGGACTACTTTGAAGCACTTTAAAGAACGAAGGAAGAAGATCCAATAAGTGGACGAAAGAAGCAAGGAAGGAAGGGAAGAAGAAAAGAAAAATTTAAGAAAAAATTGTCTTCCATGACCGGTCGGACGATCGAATGTCAGTTACCTAAGACCGATCGCCCAATCGGTCTAAAATTCAAAAAACAGGAGCTGAACTCGTTGGACAGTTTTTTACCTCTGTTGAGCCCTTAATTTATACATATTTTAACCCCAATTCATCACACATATTGCATGATTCCTATGATTTTAAGACTAATATAATGCATGTTTGTGATTGTAGGAATGAGAGCAAGAGTTTATGAATTTGAAGATAAAAGGATGCATATAGACACTTTGAAGATCAAGGAGAAATCATTGAAAAGGCACCTTGAAGAATCACTTCAAAAAGACCTGGATTGGCTAGAAGAAGACAAGAATCAGCAAACAAAAAAATCAGCCACCGGGCGCCCGACTAACACATAGCCGGGGGCCCGAAATTCGAAGAAAATATGCTGAAGCCCGCTGGACGTTTTTGGACCTAATCGGGCGCCCGATATTCAAAATTGGTTTTATGAAAAACACACTGGACAGATTGAAGCATGGTCGGGCGCCCGACCAACACTTGACCGGGCGCCCGATGACCGGCGTAAGTGCGTAAATCTTTACACAATCCAAGGTAGTGGGTGGTTTTTCTTATAAAAGGACACCTTGGCATCCTTCTTAAGGTATCATAGAAGAGTTCTAAGTTCGTGGAGAGCAAGGGAGATCATCGTGGAGCGACCGCAACTCCTCCAACTAGGGTTTTTTTTCTAGTTTTCTATGTTTTTGTTTAGTTTTTCTTTGAATTCTAGTTGAAGCATGATAATGCTCGGCTAGAACCTCTTAGCTAAGGCTAAGAGGTAAAACTTGTGAGTAGTTATCATGTTGAATTCGTTTTAATTCAAGTATTTTGCTTTAAGTTTGGATTTTAAGTTCTAGTTTGAATAAAAGTTGGTATTTTGGATTTTTTATAAGAGTTCATGTGCTTCGGACATGAGTTCCTCGCAATTCTCTGAGATTATCATGTTTGGATTGGTTAGATTCGAATTGTAGTAACCCTAGAGCGTACCATAGTCCATTGGTATGGTCATTACTTCGAAGGCTACATATTCGACTTCTACGTGCTTCATTAAGACTAGAATCTAATTCTTTAACTTAAGTGGGGATTGTTTGTATTTGAATGCTATATCTTCCAACTAGAAGAGAGATAGAACTTCGATTCTAGTTATGTTATGCTTGGATGAATGAATTCACATGAGGGCTATCACAAGTGGATCCTTGAAAGCCTTAGTTCTTTTAAATTACATATTTTATAAGTTATTATTTTGAGTTAGTTTATCAACTTGAACTTCTAAGTTAATTGAATTCAAAGGTGCTAGAATATTTAGAATTGGTTTACCTAATTCCCTGTGGATCGACCTCGGTCTTACATCGCAGCCTTGTACTTGAGGCGAGCGAATAACCTCCCAAGACTAGTCGCACGACCATTCGTTAAGTAGCCAAGACTGATCATCCGACCGGTCTGAAATTCAGAACAGGAGGTGATTTCATTCAGAGCTTTATCGACTAATTTTGTGCACCCACGACCGATCGCTGGACTGGTCATCTATGAAGATCCAAATGTCCAAAATCTGTTAAGTTTGTTGCTATTTAAGCCACGACTGGTCATCAACTGCCTTCCAAGTGTCAAAGAGTTACGGAATTCAAGGTCAGTGACAGATTTTCTCTATAAAAATACACATCCAGTCTCTATAAAAATACACATCCACTTTCTAGTTTTTCATGTTTTTCTAGTTTTTCTTTTATTTTCTAGTTCAATCATGTCTTTAATTGGCTAGTCTTCTTAGCTAGAGTTAAAAGGTGAAGCTTATAGTTAGTTTTAATGTTTAAGTCATTCATGCAAGTACTATGTGAAATTGCGGTTTTACCGCCTATAGAGATACTTGGAGATATGCCTAATGTCCTAGAGGGGGGTGAATAGGACTTTTTTAAATTCCAATTACAATTAAAAACTAACCAAGTCAATCTTATCAAATAAGATAATCACAATAGCATTCAAGACATTTATATGAGTAGTTTGTAAGCAAGGACTATCATAGGCATTTCATCAAACAGTTAGCATTCATGATTGACTAAACCATTCAACACATAGCAATCATTCAATCTCACAATGCACAGCAATTTATAGTGGTTCGGTTTCCCTACTCCACTCCCGGTTCACGATCTCAACCTATGAGACCACCAGATTTCACTATAGTCTTGGTTTTAAATCAGGTTAACCATCAACCTTGACATCCTTTGATCTAGGACCGCGTTTACCATCCGCCGATGGCCCAATCCAGGGACTTGACGAGTTTGGATCTCAAACTCTCACCAATCCTAATCCAAGGATGGTCACGTACCCTCCCGCCGGAGTTTCCCAATCCAGGGAATAGTGAATGAATAGATGGACTCTGAAAAACTAGACATATCTAGACGATTGAGCCCCGATTTGATGCCTTTGATGAGTAGCTTCAGCTTCTCTTTGTGCTCCCAAGATCAGCTACCGATGCAAATGATGAGGATATGTTGATGCCGGGTAGTTGGGAGAGAGTTGGTTTAGTTCCTCTTGCCTATTCAATGCAATGGTAATGAGGGAACTACCAAACTTCAAGCATTCAATGGCTATAAATGACCTCTTAAATATATTCTGAAGGTAGGTCAGCCATGAATGAAAGTCTTGAGTTCATACTTCAAATCAAGCTTTGAATACTCAGTGAGAAGCCATTAATGGCTAGGTTTGAATGATGAACTCAAGGGGAACAAGAACAAAGAGGGTATGAGGATGTGAGTAAAGGCTCTCTCTCTTAGTTCTTGAAGGGTGTTGAATGCATAACATAAAAGACCTCAAGTCCTGGCTTTATAGAGCCCCAAATGATAACCCCAACGGATCTAAACGGTCACGTCCGACCTGTCAGAGATAGGACTCGATCGGCCGGACGGACCGGTCAGCATTCAAAAGCAATAGGCCACATATTAGACTGGCCGACCGGTCATGACCGGTCGGACCCCCATGCTGGAGTGTTATGAAAAATCAGGCCGACCAGTCATGACCGGTCGGCTATGCTTGCTGGAGTTTTATGAATTTTGAAGGCCAACCGGTCATGACCGGTCGGCTATACTTGCTGGACATTCAGGAATTGTGAAGGCCGACCGGTCATGACCGGTCGGCTTCCTATATGAATTCTGCAGCAAAGCTGCTGGAGTGTTTGAATTACTGGCCGACCGGTCATGACCGGTCGGCCGTCCAGCTGAACTTCACCCAGCAGCCTCTGTTTTGTTTTGAGATGCTTGGCCGACCGGTCAAGACCGGTCGGCTGTCCATTTGTCCTCTTCACAGCAAGGATGCTGATGAGTTGAAAAACTTGGCTCTTGTCTAGATGATCTTGTCACAGCGTGTTTGCTGGGCCAAGGCTTCCAACGCAGCAGAGGATCACTCCAATGATGAGGCATGAGAGATTTGGCGCAAGGAGTCCAATGTATGGACATATCTTCGATCTTTTAGCACCAGCCATGGTTCACAAGTCTGATCAACTTGTGCAAGGGTCGAGAGGAATGGGGATAAGATATGTGAGTCTTTTACGCCATTCTTTGATGTTTTGGGGTTTCCTATGGTCGATCTATATGCAACTTACCTGAGATCTTGTTGCAGCATTAGCTTGAGCAATGGACGAAGCGTAATCTTCAAGTCATGATCTTCAATTCTTCGACCGGGGCTCACATGACACGACGCGACCAACCAACACGTCAATTGACAACAAAAGGTGTACTAACAATCTCCCCCTTTGTCAATTGCGTGACAAAACATCTAACCTAGACTAATCATGACTCCTTATCATGATTGACCCTTAAACAGAAAGTAATATACACCCATTTACATGTCAATACAGATATACAACATAATCTTTACAAAAGGACATGTACAGACTTGATTTTCTTCAAAAACTCCCCCTCAATGCTTGCACCTACAAAGTCCTACAAAAAGATATAATCGGACCTTCTAGGTGGGATGATTCTCCCCCTTTTTGTTAGTAATTGACAAGGGTTAGCCAGCAAAAAGATATGCCTAATAAAGCTGCAAGGCTAGCGCCGAAAATATGTCAATCACATAATAATATAGGGAAGAGATATACAAGTTTAAGTCCTGAGGAGATTTAAAGAAACAACACATGCCAGATATACAAGTAAACATGAAAGCACAGAGGGCTTATAGCCCAATCAACCAACCACCCCTCCAGATGTATATCTAGACTCAAAAGAAAACACAATGCATGAGCTAATATGGGCAAATACGCCCAAACCATCCAACCTCCCAAGGATAGACAATAAAAGAACACAAACCTCATGAAAAAAGATATAAATGTAGCATCCACATACATGCCAAAATGGTCAAGCAGCCCAATGTAAAGATGTATCAATCCAAAATATACAGACAACCATAGAATGATATAGCATGAAATCCAAACAATGTCATTGGTCATTCAAAAAGTAACTGTGACCAAGACATAAGCCTAATAATCCGTGCCATCGCCCAGATCAGGGGGTGGAACGTCCCCACGAGCCGCACGCTCCCATCGCTCTATCCGTCTCTCTATCTGCGCCTGACGAGTGACTAGAGCCTCCTGCTGCACCAGTATGGTGGCCTGACCCTGCAGGATCTGGTCCCTGGTCTGCTCAAGCCTATCAAGCCACTGAAATATATCCGCTCGAAGCTGGTGAAGCTCCGCAATGTAGGAAGTGGGATCCACGGAAGGAGAGTGCCGACAAGAAAAAGCTCGAGGCGGCGTGTTAAATCATCCTGGAGCGTCACGAGGATCGAGGGATGGATCTGATGACGGAGCTGAAGTGTGTGAAGGGCCAGTAGAGATAGGTGGTGCCTCAAGCTGGGACGGCTCTGCCTGCTCCTGCTGCTCCTCTTGCAGACGACGCTGGATAACGTCTCTGGTAAGCTCCATACGACCAATGATGGTACGGTTGATAATGACCGGTTTGTGAATTTTATCGGTACCAACAATGCCAATACGCTCAGCCATTTTGCATATGAGATGCCCAAATGGCAGACTAGTGGAGTTCCCATCGTCGCGCAGGATGACTTGGTGGATGATATTCATGATCCGAGTGGGCAGGCAGAGTGGATGACCTTTACCTACCCGATACAGCAACCGAAACATAGTTTCGGCGACATCCGCTTTGTTGCTAGACATTACGGAAAAAGAGATTATGCAAAAGGCGAAAATCCCACGTCATTAAGGATGCTCGAAGTGCACCGCCCACCCATTTGGGTGTCCCCTCACCACAGAGGAATTGAGCGATAACTAGGTTGGGTTTGGGACCCAAGGATGAAAAATCGAAAGAAGGCTCCTCAACCTTTGGAACGCCAACAAAATCTGATATGGACTTCAAAGTAAATAGGCAATCCCGATCACCAACCTCGACATTGAAGGAGGGGGGAGAAGACGTGACATGAACACAGGATGCATAGAATTTCCTGACAACATCAAATTGGACCGGGCCCCCCATGTGGAGTACGGGGCCCCAATTGATGGCATCCAACATGGAACGCAAGTTGTAGTCAGACAAATCACCCAAATTGACGGATTTTTCACAGACGACCTCCTTATCCTTGAAATCATCCCAATTGGTGGAATGGGATGAGACTTTTGTCCCCAAAGATTTAGATTTAACAGGAGGAACCGAAGAGGAGGCAGCCCCTTTCCCTTTGGAAGCGGCTTTCTTGGACTTTAAAGGGCGAGGAGGAGGCTTAGATTTTGCCTTGGGACGATCGCTCCTCCTCAAAGGGGGCTCATCCTCGCTCTCTTGGGATGACATGGAAGCACCAAGAAGATCTCTAGAACACTCCAACAGATGAAGGAAAGGGATGAACCAAAGAAGATAGAGAGTGAAGAGAAGGAATCCCTTACCAAAAGAGTAAAAGAGAAGTGGAGTGAAGAAGAGGAGGTTGGAACCTCAAATCTTGCAACGAATCAGCGAGAGATCAGCTTGGAGAGCAAGAGGGGGAGCTGGAGCAGCTTGTGGAGGTGAAAAAATTTGAAGAGACTGACCTAAAATGGGCTCCAACTCGTTTAAATACCCCCCCCCCCTCCGGTCGGCACACGCGCGGGCAGCAGATTTTGGACGCACGACCGGTCTTGACCGGTCGTGGGATAAGAGAAATGCTTCCAGGATTTGTGACTTTTACAGGCCGACCGGTCTTGACCGGTCGGCTAGCTTATCTGAAGGAGCCCAGCAGATTTTTACTGAAGGACGACCGGTCCTGACCGGTCGGCTGGCAAAGTTTTTCCATAGCAGAGAATTTCTGCATTTTGAATAGAGTATTTCTGCTATTCCTGCACTATGACTGGAGAAGAAAGCCTGTCCTTTGGACAGACCATTTTCTTTTAAACACAGGTACCCTTACCAAGGATACAACAACCATGGTCATGGTGTACCTAGGTACACCTTAACCCAAAATGAGGGACCCTTAAGGTCCAGATATATTGATAAAGGGCAAGAATTTGGGACTATGATCCCGGATAATCGTGAAAAGCAATGAAAAGAGGCAAAGATCCTCAGATATACCTATAAAGAACAGAAAGAGAGGCTTAATCCTCAGATTTTTCCTGCATAACATACACTTGTTAGATAGACTAGATACATCCAACACCGATGGACTTCTGGAGGTTTGCAAAGCGAACCGAGTCCAAAGGTTTTGTTAGGATGTCAGCTAGCTGATTCTCTGTAGGCACATGTTCGAGAGATATTATTTGATCTTCAACCAATTCTTGAATAAAATGGTGCCTAATGTCTATGTGCTTAGTGCGAGAGTGCTGAACAGGATTTTTCGATATATTTATGGCACTCGTATTGTCGCAAAATAAAGTCATTGTGCCTTGTTTGATCCCATAATCGGTCAAGGTTTGTTTCATCCATAATAACTGGGCACAACAACTACCAGCAGCAATGTATTCTGCTTCGGCTGTGGATAAAGAGATAGAATTTTATTTCTTACTGTGCCAAGCCACAAGGCAATTTCCAACATAGAAACACCCACCGCTGGTTGATTTACGATCATCCATGTTACCAGCCCAGTCGGCATCTGAATACCTTGCAATATTTGTAGAGGAATCAAAGGGGTACCAAAGGCCGTATTCGATGGTGCTTCCAACAAACCGGATAATCCGCTTAACCGTGGTAAGATGAGATTCTTTGGGATCAGCCTGAAATCGAGCACAAGCACCTACACTAAAAGCAATATCTGGTCTACTAGCAGTGAGATAAAGGAGACTACCAATCATGCTTCTATAGAGATGTTGATCTACACTTTTCTCTGCAAGGTCTTTTGATAATTTAACAGTGGTGCTCATAGGTGTAGTGTAGGAACGACCAGAATCTAAGCCAAATCTCTTAACAAGGTCTTTAGCATATTTGGCTTGAGTAATGAATATACCTGAAGTGAGTTGTTTTACTTGAAGCCCTAGAAACATGTTCAGTTCTCCTACCATACTCATCTCAAATTCAGAAGTCATTAATTCAGCAAAGGAGATGGACATTTTCTCACAAGTGGATCCAAAAACAATGTCATCCACATAAATCTGGGCAATCAACACAGAATTCTTGGCTTCTCTAATAAATAGAGTTTTGTCAACGCTCCCCCTAACAAAATCATGGTCAATAAGAAAATGAGTTAAGCGTTCATACCATGCACGGGGTGCTTGCTTGAGTCCGTAAAGCGCCTTTTTCAACCGGTACACTTTGTGAGGATACTTAGGATCAATGAATCCTTTTGGTTGTTCAACATACACTTCCTCATCAAGAATACCATTCAAGAAGGCGCTCTTTACATCCATTTGAAACAGTTTGAACTTTAACGCACAAGCAACAGCCATAAGAATTCTAATAGACTCGAGTCTGGCTACAGGGGCAAATGTTTCATCAAAATCAATGCCTTCAATTTGTGAATAACCGTGAGCCATTAACCGAGCCTTATTTCGTATCACATTCCCAGATTCATCGGATTTATTCTTGAAAATCCATTTGGTTCCAATAACATTTTTCCTTTCCGGCCTGTCGACCAGATACCATACTTCATTTCTAGTGAATTGTTGAAGCTCTTCCTGCATGCAAGGATCCAGAATTCATCATTTAGAGCTTCATCAGCATTTTTTGGTTCTATTTTTGATGTGAAGCACAGGTGACTGTTGACTGCCTCCAACTGTCTCCTGGTTTTGACACCAATGCTAGGATCCCCAATGATTTGATTGAGAGGGTGATCCTTGATGATTTGTACATCACCAGGAGCAGTGGGGGCATTTGGAGATGAGGGTGGTTTATCAGATTTACCTATCTCGCATATGCCCTCATCTTCTTCTTCATCACCTGGAGACACAGGTTTATCCAAGCTATCGTCCACAGTCACATTTATTGACTCTTGGACTGATGAGGTTCGAAGGTTGTAAACACGAAAAGCTCTACTATTTAATGAGTATCCCAAGAAGATACCCTCATCACTTTTGGATTCAAATTTTTTCAAATTTTCTCGGTCTCTCAGAATATAGCATGTACTACCAAAGACCTTAAAGTATTTAACATTCGGTGTTTTTCCACACCACAGTTCATAAGCTGTTTTGTTTAGACCTGCTCTTAAATAAACTCGATTAACAATATAGCAGGCAGTGTTAACAGCTTCGGCCCACAAATTTTAAGCAAGTTTCTTATTATTAAGCATAGCTGTGGCCATATCCAACAACACTCTATTTTTCCTTTCAGCAACCCCATTTTGTTGAGGTGTTTTGGGTGCTGAGAACTCATGACGAATGCCCAATTCATCGCATAATGCCTTGAAGCGATGATCTTCAAATTCACCGCCGTGATCACTCCTGATTCTTGCTACCATGTATCCTTTCTCATTTTGAAGTCGCTTCACTAGTTTTTTGAATTCCTCAAAAGTGTCAGATTTTTCTCTTAGGAAGGCGACCCATGTGAATCTGGAGTAATCATCAACGACTACAAAGAAGTATCGTTTTCCACCTTGGCTAAGTACCCTGGTAGGACCAACTAGGTCCATGTGTAGCATTTCAAATGGTTTTGATGTTACCAGGATAGAGGTTCTATTGTGTGCAACCTTGATTTGTTTACCTTTTTGGCATGCGGCGCACACAGTATTTGGTCTTTTACCCATCTTGGGTAGACCTCTCACTAAATTTTTCTGACTCAGTTTAAACAGATTTCTATAATGTACATGACCGAGTCGATGGTGCCATAATTCTGTTTCATCCTGAACGGCCACGTGACACATGATGGAGGAGCTTGAGTTGTTGTGATTTTCAATGACATAGCAGTTGTCTCCTGTGCGTAGACCTTTCATGACTAATTTTCCTGTGGAGTTCAAGATCTTGCACATATCTTTGGAGAAGCTTACTGAGTGCTCTTCATCACAAATCTGTGAGATACTCAGTAAGTTGTGTTTAAGGCCATCAACATACAACACATTTTCAATTTCAGGCAAACCTGGCCCTGTGATGGTTCCTTTACCAATGATCTTAGCTATGCTCCCATCACCAAATGTGACAGACCGACCATCAAATTCGTCATATGCACAAAATTGAGATCTATCACCTGTCATGTGTCTAGAACAACCACTATCCAAGTACCATCTAGGGGTATTCCCAGCTTTTAAGGCAGTATGAATGACCAAGCACTTATTCGTAACAACCCATTTAGTTGTTGTCCTTTTATGAGAGGTGTTCTTCTGGTGAGATTCTCTAGTTTTCTTGGGAGAATCAGATTTTTCTTTTTCACGTAAAAGAAGAGCAGTTTTCAAATTCAGCATTTTAACTTGCTCCAATAGTTCATCCATCCTCTTGTCCTTCCTAGGAAGAGCAGGATAATTCTTTCGAATGTTTCCCCTCTTAGGTGAAGAATGCATGGGAGGATTCCAATTAGCTTGGACATTTTTCCCGGTTGGTACAAATTTACCTTTCAAGTTTCTGACCGGATTTTTGAATACCAAGCACTCAAATTTTAAGTGGCCAATGTCTCCACAAGCATGGCAGACAGGAGATGCTCTAGTTTTACTTCCTGATGCACCATGATCTTTTCTTACAATTGGATGGACTGAGGTAGTATTTGAAGTGTGGCTATCATAACCCAAACCTCTTTTGTCCCTTGGTGATCTTACAACACCTAGGAGTTTTTCAAGATTTTCTTCTTCTTGGGTGAACCGTCTTCTAGAGTCAACGACTTGACACTTAAGACGATCAATTTCAGTGTTTGCCTCTTTGAGTTCTTTCTCAAGTCTAGCATGCTTGTCTAGAGATTCACTACTTATGAGCTTTTTCTTTTCTTGTTCAAGCTCATCATTCTTCTTTTTCAGCTCTTCTAAATCTTGACTCATCTTTTGATTCTCTATTTTCAATCCGTCAAGATTTTTCATCAGTTTGTCATTTTCAGCCTTCATTTGGCCCAACTTGTTGATGGTATTTATATTTTCAATGTATAGTTGGTTGTAAACCTCCTGAAGGCCTTCCTCCTCATTTTCATCATCAATCAAGGAATCATTTTCTGTGTTGGAGGATTCATGATCATCAATGTCTCCGGTGATCTTTGCAATGGGCTCAATTTGAGGCACAATGTCAGTAATGGAGGCCATTAAAATTCTGATTGAACCTTGCTCCTCCTCACTTTGGTATAGGACTGATTCTGATTCAGATTCTTCAGTCTCATCCCATGTAGCCGCCATTGCCTTTTTCTTGGCTTTGTTATTCGTGCACTCGGATGCAATGTGACCAAATCCTCTACACTTGTAGCATTGAGGGTCTTTTGACTTAACAAATTTTCCTTTGTTGTTCTTAGAATCAAAAGGTTTACCCTTCTGGTAGGGTTTCCTTCTAGAAGTATTTCCTTTACTTTTGAAGAATTTCTTAAATTTCTTGGCCGTAAGTGCCATTTCTTCTAAGTCTGGATCTTCCTCACTTCCACATTCAGATTCTTATTTTTTGTGAGAAGATTTCAGGGCTGTACTTTTGGATTTTGAGGGAGTTTTGAAACCTAGCTCATAGGTTTGAAGGGACCCGAGAAGTTCTTCAACTTTCATGGTATTTAGGTCCCTACATTCTTCGATGGTAGTAACTTTGGAAGAGAACCGTTCCGGTAGGGATCTCAGAATTTTCCTACATAATCTATGCTCCGGAACGGGATCCCCCAAGCCCCACATTTCATTTGTAATCTTGTTCAGCTTGGTATAGAAATCAGTAAATGTTTCGTGCTCCTCCATAGTGATGTTTTCAAATTGTGTGGAGAGACGCTGAAGTTTTGAATTTTTAACAATGCTCGTTCCTTCATGAGTAACTTCAAGGATGTCCCATGCCTGCTTTCTGGTTGTGCAATTTTGAATCCGACCAAATTCATCTTTAGATACTGAACAAAAGATGGCATTCAGCCCTTTGGCATTACAAACCCGTTGAGCTTTATCATAATCGGTCCACATCGCCTTATCTTTAGGCTTGAGGACATCCGGTTCACCTTCCTTACATATAGTGACCATTGGGGGTTTATATCCAATATCAATCATATCCCTAACGTCCGAATCAATAGATTCCCAAAAAAATGCACATTCGGGCTTTCCAATATGGATAGTTAGACCCATAAAAGAAGGGAGGCTTAGTAACGGATGAAGAGTCCTCTCTAGACATATTTTCAAGCTCTCTTAGGATCTCACTCCGGGTTTTTAAACCTGAACGGAGGAACCCGCTCTGATACCAATTGAAATTGCGGTTTTACTGCCTATAGAGATACTTGGAGATATGCCTAATGTCCTAGAGGGGGGGTGAATAGGACTTTTTTAAATTCCAATTACAATTAAAAACTAACCAAGTCAATCTTATCAAATAAGATAATCACAATAGCATTTAAGACATTTATATGAGCAGTTTGTAAGCAAGGACTATCATAGGCATTTCATCAAACAGTTAGCATTCATGATTGACTAAACCATTCAACACATAGCAATCATTCAATCTCACAATGCACAGCAATTTATAGTGGTTCGGTTTCCCTACTCCACTCCCAGTTCACGATCTCAACCTATGAGACCACCGGATTTTACTATAGTCTTGGTTTTAAATCAGGTTAACTATCAACCTTGACATCCTTTGATCTAGGACCGCGTTTACCATCTGCCGATGGCCCAATCCAGGGACTTGACGAGTTTGGATCTCAAACTCTCACCAATCCTAATCCAAGGATGGTCACGTACCCTCCCGCCGGAGTTTCCCAATCCAGGGAATAGTGAATGAATAGATGGACTCTAAAAAACTAGACATATTGAGCCCCGATTCGATGCCTTTGATGAGTAGCTTCAGCTCCATGTGCTTCAGCTTCTCTTTGTGCTCCCAAGATTAGCTACCGATGCAAATGATGAGGATATGTTGATGCCGGGTAGTTGGGAGAGAGTTGGTTTAGTTCCTCTTGCCTATTCAATGCAATGGTAATGAGGGAACTACCAAACTTCAAGCATTCAATGGCTATAAATGACCTCTTAAATATATTCTGAAGGTAGGTCAGCCATGAATGAAAGTCTTGAGTTCATACTTCAAACCGAGCTTTGAATACTCAGTGAAAAGCCATTAATGGCTAGGTTTGAATGATGAACTCAAGGGGAACAAGAGCAAAGAGGGTAGGAGGATGTGAGTAAAGGCTCTCCCTCTTAGCTCTTGAAGGGTGTTGAATGCATAACATAAAAGACCTCAAGTCCTGGCTTTATAGAGCCCCAAATGATAACCCCAACGGATCTAAAACGGTCACGTTCGACCTGTCAGAGATAGGACTCGACCGGCCGGACGGACCGGTCAGCATTCAAAAGCAATAGGCCACATATGAGACTGGCCGACCGGTCATGACCGGTCGGACCCCCTTGCTGGAGTGTTATGAAAAATCAGGCCGACTGGTCATGACCGGTCGGCTATGCTTGCTGGAGTTTCATGAATTTTGAAGGCCGACCGGTCATGACCGGTCGGCTATACTTGCTGGACATTCAGGAATTGTGAAGGCCGACCGGTCATGACCGGTCGGCTTCCTATATGAATTCTGCAGCAAAGCTGCTAGAGTGTTTGAATTACTGGCCGACCGGTCATGACCGGTCGGCCGTCCAGCTGAACTTCGCCTAGCAGCCTCTGTTTTGTTTTGAGATGCTTAGCCGACCGGTCAAGACCGGTCGGTTGTCCATTTGTCCTCTTCACAGCAAGGATGCTGATGAGTTGAAAAACATGGCTCTTGTCTAGATGATCTTGTCACAGCGTGTTTGCTTGGCCAAGGCTTCCAACGCAGCAGAGGATCACTCCAATGATGAGGCATTAGAGATTTGGTGCAAGGAGTCCAATGTATGGACAGATCTTCAATCTTTTAGCACCAGCCATGGTTCACAAGTCTGATCAACTTGTGCAAGGGTCGAGAGGAATGGGGATAAGATATGTGAGTCTTTTACGCCATTCTTTGATGTTTTGGGGTTTCCTATGGTCGATCTATATGCAACTTACCTGAGATCTTGTTGCAGCATTAGCTTGAGCAATGGACGAAGCGTAATCTTCAAGTCTTGATCTTCAATTCTTCGACCGGGGCTCACATGACACGACGCGACCAACCAACACGTCAATTGACAACAAAAGGTGTACTAACACTATGAGCTTTTATTTTAGATTTTTCAAGTTTTAGTTTGAATAAAGTTGATATTTTTAGACAATTTTGAGAGCCTGTGTGCCAAGTACATGAGTTACTTATGAATTTTTTAGATTGATCATCATGTTTTATGAGAATCGAGCTATAGAAACCCTAGATTAGCCTTATTCAATGGTATGGTTGATGTTTCATAGTTTCACAAGTTCAACTTCTTCATGCTTGAGTAGAACTAGAAGTTGAAGTTCCAAATTTAAGTTTGGTTTTGTTATGTGCTTTTGAATGTTATATCTTCAGATTGGGTAAACAAAGGACTTCGATTCCAATTTTATGATTGTGATTGTTGAATGAATTAACATTAAGATTACTACAAGTGGATCCTTGGCGCTCTAGTTGCTTGCATTTTAAGATTTTCTTATCTCGTTTATGCTTTATTTTAAATTGCTGAGAATTCTAGTTTAACTTTGTTAGAATTTATAGAATCAGGTTAGTTGCATAATCCTCGAGGGCGATCTCGATCTCATGATCGATTATTCGCAGCCTTGCACTTGGGGCTGGCAAACAAGTTTTTGGCGTCATTGCTGGGGATTTTTGTAGGTTAAATGGTTCTAAAAGTTCTAATAGCTTTAGATTAGTTTCTAACTTATTTAGGTAGGATTTCTTATTTTCTAGAATTAGGTTTTCTACATTTTTTTAGAACTAACATTGTTTGCTTGTTTGTTTTATAGGATTTATATTAACTTAGTTCAACAACTTTGGTAACATCCTTCTAACTAAGTCTCTTTAATTTTAGTTTTTTAAAATTTTGCTTTTTAAGACTTAGGTTTTAATTTAGATTGACAACTTAATGTGGTTTATGTCCCATTGGGAGCGTGAGCACACTAAGTGTCTCCAAATTAAAGGAGGTCTAGTTAAAGGACTTACAATCCAGAAACGTGTTAGAAAATACATAGAGGTTGTTGAGAGTTCGGAGGGCATGGTTGACAATCAATAAAAACCTCTAAGGAATTCTCCTTCTCCTAATCCTAATCCAAATCCAAATCAAAATCAAAATAAAGAGGAAGTAGGAGAGAATGAGGTGCAAAACAACCCTCTGGTCAGAACTTTATGTGATTAGTTATAACTGTTCGCTTCCCCAAGTATAGGGTTGCGATGTAGTAATAATCTTCGTAAGACCGAGGTCGATCCACAGGGACTTGTGTAGGAACTTACAAAACACTTTCAATGGTTTCTAATTGAGAACTAACTAAAAATGATTTTGGAATTAGATGTAGATAGCAATTTTAAACTAAAGGTGAATGTAAACAATGTAAAAAGCACTAAGGGTTCAAGGATCCACTTGTAGCAATCCTTGATGCTTAATTCGCTGTGGTTTCCCAATTACTCAACTAGAATCGAAATTAAATCCTATCTAGCCGGATGATAGAGCAGTTAAAACAAACAATCTGTCATATGTGTGATTCAAGTACATGATTCCCTCAATTCAAGTTAGGACTTGAGCACACTCAATTGCATAGGTCAATCCTAGTTCCAATAGATTACGATCACAATCATAATCATCATTAAATTCTGTCACAAAGCATAACTAGATCATGATTTGAACTTTATTCAAATCACATACACAATCACACATAAGCAGAAATTCCAGAAAAGTAGAACTCTTAGCATGAAGTTCCCACATGAGAATTAAAAGTCTAGAGCGTATTGAATCTGATTCCTTGTTAAGCTCTTAATTGTGCATATTCTAACCCCAATTCATCACTCATTATGCACGGTTTACATGTTTAAAGGACTACTCTAATGCATGATTTGTGATTGTAGGAACAAGATGGAGATTTCACCAATTAAAGGCTAAATAGAGCTCTTTACGAGCATTGAAGACCATTGGATGAAGGTTGAAGGAGGATCAAAGAAAGACAAAGCAAGGAGAGAAGAGAAAAGAAGAACAAAGAAAGAAATGAAGAGAAAAAGGGAGTCCGACCGGTCGTGACCGGTCAGCCAAGGGAGCCAGACCGGTCGTGACCGGTCGGCCACATCATTGGAGGTCGCTGGACTGATCAGGAAGGCAGTCTGATCGGTCGTGACCGGTCGGCCAACAGGTCGCCTTCTCCAGTGCACTCGCTGGACAGTTTACATATGAAGTCTGACCGGTCGTGACCGGTTGTTCGCTCGCCTCAAGTGTAAGGCTGCGATGTAGTAATAAAACTCGGTAAGACCGAGGTCGATCCACAGGGAAAGAGTAACAGCTTTCAAATCACTCCAGCAACTCAACTTTATATAGGAAATTCAGATTCAATGGTGTTAAAACAAGAAATTTATGAGAAATCAGAGATATAATGTACTAAGGCTTTCAAGGATCCACTTGTAGCAATCCTATGTCAATTCAGTCAATCCAAGTAGAGAACACAATTAGATTTGAAGTCCCATCTCTCATCTAATTGAAAAATAAAGCATTCACACACATTCATCCATTTCAAGTTGAACTTCCACGTTCAAGTCCATTCCATCAATGTAGAATTCAAATTCATAGCCTGCGGAGTAACAGCCATGCCTTGGACTATGGCCTGCTCAAGGATTACTATAATTCGTATCTAAACAAGCAACCTGTGATAATCTCAGAGAATTAAAAGGAATTCATGTCCGGAGCACATGAACTCAGATAAGACATCTCAAACTACCATCTTTTGAACTGAAACATAAGAAAATTCTAACTTTGAATTGAAAAATACTTGAATCAAACTGAAATTAACATAGAATTGGCTACAAGCTTCACCTCTCAGCCTTAGCTGAGAGGTTTTAGCCGAGCATAGTCATGCTACTACTAAAAACTCAAAAATAAAGCATAAAACTAGAAAAACCCGAAGATAGATGTTGCAGACGCTCCACAGTCGCCTTCAGCCTCCAAACTCACGTTCCTTCTCCTCTCTGATACCTTAGGGAGAGCCCCTAGGTGGCCTTTTATAGCAACAATCCTTCCTTGCGTCGGATTCTGCGAAAGCCTTCACATTGCGCAGTGAAATTCGGAGTCCCAATTTAGAAAGGAGTCTTCTTACGCAGGGCCGACCGGTCGTGACCGGTCGGACTAGTTTTTCAAACCATCCAGGGAGTCCAGCGTGCCTACCCGACCGGTCATGACCGGTCGGGCATTGTTTCTGCTTTGGCCAGTGTACACAGCCGACCGGTCATGACCGGTCGGACATTGTTGTCCAACTTCCAGCCTTCATTCAGTGTTCATGGCCGACCGGTCATGACCGGTCGGCCTCTCTTCTACTTGATTCCTTTGATGTGGCTGACCGGTCGGACGACTGGTCAGCCTTGTATTTCTTCATTCTCTTTTCTCTCTCTTTCTTCTTCTTTCCTTGGTCCATCTTAGGACTTCCTCCAATGTCTTCAAATATCCCTTGTTACGCTCCAATTGGACGAAGTCCGCTCTCATCCCTAAAATCACAAAAACACGTGTTAGTTGGGCCTTTAACCCATGAAAATCATGCAAACTATGTAGTGTAATGGGTAATGCAATGTATAAATTGGAGGTTCAACACACCCCCCAACCAGCTTTTTGCTAGTCCCGAGCAAAACATGCGTGAAACAGTTTCAAACCTCCAAATCCAACCCTCTTCCAGAAACCATGTTTCTATCCATTCCAAGATGTATAAGTGTAAAATTTGGAAAAATTAGGTGTTAGAAGCTGAACCTTAGACTCTCAAAACATAAGAAGTGTTTACATGAAATCCCCGCTGACTGATTGATAAATAGAAGAATTCAAAAAAATTCAACCTAGTGTGCATAGTGAAAGTTCATCTCATGAGTTCCTGGAACCATCTTCTTCATAGATTAAGTAGACCAGGGATTTCAAGGTGCACAGAGCAATAGCAAGCCTATGACAGGAATTTGCCTTACCGTCCTTCCGACGGCTTTCACACTACGTCCCATTTCCGGCTTTGGTTACGGTTCGACCATCCCCCGGTTGGTAATAGGTAGCCCTTTTCAGAATTTTCCACCATTTTTCTTTCCTTCCCGATTTCATCCTTTCTTTCCTTTTTCTTTTAACTTAGATAGGATTTTTAGAAATCCATATCTTTCATTATTTTCCCATGGACAAGGATGGACAAAATACCCCGGCTTGGCTGCTCAACACCTCTAAACCAAAGTCTAGCTAATCCACAAATCACATAAACCTGTCACTCATGAAAATCGTGTAATGTGAACTTGGTGGAAAGGTGTTCAAAGTTTTCTATCAATCACAACAATAGGGGAACTATCATATAACACCATTATGGTGGGAGAAATTCAAGACTACAACATCACACACTTCGTTTCTCCTCCTCTTCTACTCATAACCTCTCGAATGTATAGAAACAAGATTTTCTAAAGGATTTTTGAGATGTTAGAAAATTCGAAAAAAAAATCGTGCATATGAAGCTCGAAATGTGGCAATATGCTAGATGAGGAATCTCATCTCACCCCCCAACCAAATCTTGCATTGTCCTCAATGTAAAAAGATATGCAATTAGCATGAACATGAGAGCAATGGTAAAATATGAGAGAGTGAGAACAATAGTACCTGAGATAGCAAGTTGATCAATTCTAGCATCTTCCATTGTCTCGATGAGACTTATTCAATCCTAATTGCAGAAAAATAAATCCTAACCTACCTACCTACCTTTGATTAGTCCGATCAACTACATGATCAAAGTTGAGCAGGATCTTCATGAATTTCAATAAATTTCTCATGAGGACCATCCAAAGTCCTGCTCGACAGTAAACATGTGTGCTTCTTATCATTGAAGTCCAATCGTATTGTGCACCACATGCATAAAAGGAGGAGATAAGAGCAGCAAAAAGATATCTCCTCAAATTCTGATTTGGGTTATGATTGATTAAAAATGGGTCATCCCAATCAGAATTTTCAATGGGCTGAAGGACCCATGACGGTGGAGAGACATTCATCAAGTTTTCATTAGTTAAAGTTGTCTCTTCCACAAATTCAGAATTGTACGGTGTTTCCATAAACAATGGTAAAGAGTGTAAATCAGTGGAAAGGTGTTCTTCAGGCACCGACACCGTGTCTAACAAAATATCCAACTCCTTAATCATCTCATCATCAAGATCATAAGAGTGGGCCAAGCATTCCTCTAGGAAATCGAGATAGTCGGATGAAGGGTCCTCATCCTCCCTTAATGATTGAAGAAATTCTATTTCAATGGTAAGGAATTCCTCCTCTATAGAGAGGATGTCTTCCAAAGAGAATTCTTCAGATTCAGTGGTAAGCACATCATTTAACATTGGTTGATCTTTGAAAATTTCAGATTGTGCCACCTCATCATCCAAAGGAATAGAATTTTCAATCAAAGGGAGGTCTACCACACTAGAATTTGGCATGTGTTGTTGGTGGAAGGACTCAAAAAGATCGACTTCGGCCATCTCTCTAGCATGCATATCCTCTAGAGACTCATAATCATTATGCCCTTGGGAAAAAGAAACCATAGGTTCATAACCATTCACCACACCCTCATTGTAGGCAACCCCACTACCACTTTCAAATTTTATGGATTCCTCGGGTTCGTCAACCGTCATTGAAATCTCTTCATCATTAAGTTCAAAGCATCCAAAAGAGATAGTGGACTCACCATAATTGATGATGACATTGGGATCATCGAAATCAATCTCCTTTAAAAGTCTATCCATTAAATCAGAAGAGGGTTGGGCTTGGATAGCCTCATCTTCCTCATTGTTGGGGATTGATTCGGTGTTCCCAATGTTGGGTTTAATATTTTGAGATGGCGAGAGGTTTTGTATGCATTTCTTAGTTATTTCCATAAACTCTCGCAGCACATCCTCAAGAGTTCGTGTCGGTTGCGGCTCATGAGAAAGAAACTCTTGAGGATAGTTGTTGGCATCCATGGTTGGTTCCTCCCTTGAATAAGGAGAATGGTGGTTTTCCCAATTAAGACCGTACGCATTGTAGGATGAAAAGTTATATGATGGTTGATAGGCATATCCATACAAGTAATCACGCATTGTCTTAACCGGTTGGCTACTATTCACCTGTTCCTTTTGTTGTTGCACACCTCTTACCATAACCGGTGGAACACTCATGTTATTTTCAATCCGGTAATCACGTAATGTTTTTCCCGGATGATTATCCAATTTTGCTTCGTTCCGGTATTCCCCCATCATCTTACATCGTGTCTCAATATGTGTATTGTTTTCATTAATGTAATCACGCATCGTCTTACGTGGGGCGGCAGTGGAGGTTGATTGAATCTTAGAAAAATACTTATGCTTATAATGGTTCCAATCATAAAGACTTTCAATTTCATGGTCTGACATCTCATCTTCCAAAAGATGCTTATATGCACCATTCGTCCAATCATACATGATGAAATTTTAAGAAATTGAAAACTACCCTAATATAAAAAAAAGAACAAAAAGAAGGGATATGGGGAGATGTTACCCAATAGAGTGAGATCTATGTCAGCAACAATGTCCTAACTAAGATTACTCTATAGCTACTAGAACAATTAGAACCGTTTAACCTTTTCCCCGGCAACGGCGCCAAAAACTTGTTCGCTCGCCTCAAGTGTAAGGCTGCGATGTAGTAATAAAACTCGGTAAGACCGAGGTCGATCCACAGGGAAAGAGTAACAGCTTTCAAATCACTCCAGCAACTCAGCTTTATATAGGAAATTCAGATTCAATGGTGTTAAAACAAGAAATTTATGAGAAATCAGAGATATAATGTACTAAGGCTTTCAAGGATCCACTTGTAGCAATCCTATGTCAATTCAGTCAATCCAAGTAGAGAACACAATTAGATTTGAAGTCTTATCTCTCATCTAATTGGAAAATAAAGCATTCACACACATTCATCCATTTCAAGTTGAACTTCCACGTTCAAGTCCATTCCATCAATGTAGAATTCAAATTCATAGCCTGCGGAGTAACAGCCATGCCTATGGACTATGGCCTGCTCAAGGATTACTATAATTCAAATCTAAACAAGCAACCTGTGATAATCTCAGAGAATTAAAAGGAATTCATGTCCGGAGCACATGAACTCAGATAAGACATCTCAAACTACCATCTTTTGAACTGAAACATAAGAAAATTCTAACTTTGAATTGAAAAATACTTGAATCAAACTGAAATTAACATAGAATTGGCTACAAGCTTCACCTCTCAGCCTTAGCTGAGAGGTTTTAGCCGAGCATAGTCATGCTACTACTAAAAACTCAAAAATAAAGCATAAAACTAGAAAAACCCGAAGATAGATGTTGCAGACGCTCCACAGTCACCTTCAGCCTCCAAACTCACGTTCCTTCTCCTCTCTGATACCTTAGGGAGAGCCCTTAGGTGGCCTTTTATAGCAA
Organism: Liriodendron chinense; assembly: GCA_003013855.2. NCBI lineage: Eukaryota > Viridiplantae > Streptophyta > Magnoliopsida > Magnoliales > Magnoliaceae > Liriodendron > Liriodendron chinense. The sequence goes on along the minus strand of ML058465.1, from coordinate 156,058 downwards.
CAATCCTTCCTTGCGTCGGATTCTGCGAAAGCCTTCACATTGCGCAGTGAAATTCGGAGTCCCAATTTAGAAAGGAGTCTTCTTACGCAGGGCCGACCGGTCGTGACCGGTTGGACTAGTTTTTCAAACCATCCGGGGAGTCCAGCGTGCCTACCCGACCGGTCATGACCGGTCGGGCATTGTTTCTGCTTTGGCCAGTGTACACAGCCGATCGGTCATGACCGGTCGGACATTGTTGTCCAACTTTCAGCCTTCATTCAGTGTTCATGGCCGACCGGTCATGACCGGTCGGACATTGTTGTCCAACTTCCAGCCTTCATTCAGTGTTCATGGCCGACCGGTCATGACCGGTCGGCCTCTCTTCTACTTGATTCCTTTGATGTGGCTGACCGGTCGGACGACCGGTCAGCCTTGTATTTCTTCATTCTCTTTTCTCTCTCTTTCTTCTTCTTTCCTTGGTCCATCTTAGGACTTCCTCCAATGTCTTCAAATATCCCTTGTTACGCTTCATTTGGACGAAGTCTGCTCTCATCCCTAAAATCACAAAAACACGTGTTAGTTGGGCCTTTAACCCATGAAAAATATGCAAACTATATAGTGTAATGGGTAATGCAATGTATAAATTGGAGGTTCAACACCGGTCAGCCAAGCCAGTCCGACCGGTCGTCCGACCGGTCGATCATGCAAAAAACGGGAACTTTCTAAATTGGGCTCCGAAATTCTCTGCGCAAGTGCGTAAGTTTACGCACAATCTGGAAGTTTCTTGCGTAATGGACACCTCCAAGCTATAAAAGGACTTCTTCCCTTCATACCAAAAGAGGCCAGGACATGGGGATTGCTTGGGAGACGGATTCTACTTCGAGTTTCTTAGTTTTCTTCCCGTTTTAGTTATTTTTATGTTTTTAGAGGCTTCTAGTTCAAGGATGTTAGAGATGAACTAAAACCTCTTAGCTAGGGCTAAGAGGGGAAGCTTTTGATTCATTGTTGATGGATTGATGCAACCTAGGTTTCCTTTTTATGATTTAATTGATTAATTTTAGTTAATGTGAGTTTGAATCAAGTACTAGTTGGGTTTTTACTTTGATCTCTTAATGACTCCGGGCTCATGTGATTCTTAGTGATCCTAACTTAGTAATTTAGCTTCTGAGCATTGTTTATGCTTGTGTAGTTCATTGATCTATCATCGACTCCGGGCATGGTAGATTCTTTGATTGCCTTGTATGCAATGGCCTGATTTTCATGTGGGAACTCATTCAACTAAAGTTCTTATCTTTTGTAGTAATCTGAAATAGTTGTTTCTTGATTGATTTTGATTTAATTAGAGTTCTAATCATTAGTTGTAATCAAGTCTAGTGACAGGATTTGATGAAAGCTATGGTTGTGAATCTCAACTAGATTGGAAGAAGGCTTGGCGTACACAATTGAGTGTGCCCAAGGCTTGAGCATGGTTGTGGGAATCAAATCAATGAATAAGCACCTGTTTTAGATAATTGATTGAACCGCTCTATATTCCGATCAGATAGAGATATGAATTCGATTCCGATTGAGTTATGAGAAACCTAGTTGTGTTGATGCATTGAAACTTATCAAAAGTGGATCCTTGGTGCTCTAGTGCCTTTTTAGATTGAAATTACCTTACACATTCACTGTTTAAACCTAAATTGCTATTTTCCAGCTTTAGTTCTTAATAGGATCTTAATTATTTGTTGTTTTGGACAAAATCTGAAAATACCCATTCAAAAATCTCTGTGGGAACGATACTCGGTCTTTTCGAATTATTACTACTTCGCAACCCTACACTTGGGGAATGAACAAGTATTTGGCGCCGTTGCCGGGGATTTCTATGCGGTATTTTTAAAATTTTCTGAAATAACTTTTAGTTGAGATTGTGTTAAGATAGGTTTAGGATTTGTTTTACTTTCTAGGGTAGGCTTTCTTCTAAAGACTAACTTACTTTGTTTTGATTTTTGCAGGATTCTAACATAGGTCTAATTCAGGGATTTTTAGGAAGTTGAAGAAGAAGTAGGCATCTTAAGTCACAAATCAGGTTTTATCATTCTAACCTTACTGTTCTTCTTCTCCTACTCATTCCTACCATCTTCATCTCTTGTAGAGTGGGTGGAGACTCCTCTTGGATCTCTGATAGGTTGGCCTTGTGCCACCTTGATTCCTATTGGTCGGCTCTGCCGTCTTGGATCACCTTATGCTCAGAGATTTCTCTTCTCAATCTTATTCCTTTCTTCTTTTTCTGCACTTTTCTCAAAAGACTCAAAGAGTGGGTGGGGAGTTCTCTAAACCCCTATTGACCAGGAGAAATTGGTCTCTATCCTTGCTTCTGGCTTAGCCATTGCAAGACACCTTGTGCTTAAGTCTTAGAGAGGAGTAAAGGAAGGAAGGAAGAATTCTTTTTCCTTTTTGTTTCATTCTTTTAGGTTTTGCATGCCACATTGGGCTCGGGATTCTAATAACCGGCTCAATCGTGACGGAGTAATTGTTGAAGGGATTGATAGAGAACCTCGTGCTAGGAAACGTCAAAATTTTCCTGAAATTACTAGAGAGATGGCTGAAAATCAACCAAATCAAGGGGTTAATCAACATCAAAATCCAGCCCCAAACCTTACTGAATTGGATGAGAATGAAGTGGGGGATGTACCTCAACCTAGAACTTTACATGACTATTTACAACCAGCTAGGACGAGTACTCCCTCTTGCATAATTTTCCCTCACAATGTGGGAAATATTGATTTTAAACCAGGGTTGATCCAACTTCTTCCTAGATTCCATGGACTCGACTCTGAGAGCGCGTATCTACATATTAAGGAATTTGAAGAGGTTATTGCCACAATAAACTATGACAATGTGACCAAGGATACAATAAAACTTAAATTGTTCCCTTTTTCGTTGAAAGAGAAGGCCAAATCATGGCTACATTCCTTAAGGCCAAGGTCTATTGGGACATGGGCTGAGATGACTAGGGAGTTTCTAAAAAAATTCTTCCCTACTCATCGAACCAATGCCTAAGAAGGGCCATAATGAACTTCGCCCAAAAAGAAGAAGAAACCTTTTTCCAATGTTGGGAAAGGTATAATGAGTTATTAAACGCATGCCCACATCATGGCTATGAACGGTGGAGGTTGATTAGTTTCTTCTGTGATGGATTAAACTCAACCATGCGCCAATTTGTGGAGATGATGTGCAATGGGGAGTTCATGAACAAAGAAACGGAGGAAGCTTGGGATTATTTTGACATGTTGGCTGAAAATACATAAGCATGGGATACATCTAAGCCAACAAGTTCAAAACAACCCCAAGCCAAGGAAAAGGGAGAAATTCATGTTTTAAATGAGAAGGATGATCTAGGTTCTAGAGTGGCTAATCTCACACGAAAGGTCGAGGAGATGGAACTAAAGAAAGTGGACACAACCCAACAAAGGGGGGCTGTTGAAACTATTTGTAGTATTTGTGCTTCAAATGTGCATCAAACGCCGGATTGTCCTACAATCTATGCGTTTCGAGAACTTTTATTTGAACAATCAAATGCTTTGAATAGTTATCAACGACCTTTTAGTACTCCAAATTCAAACACGAACAATTCTAGTTGGAGAAACAACCCAAACTTCAATTGGGCGAATGGAACACGGCTAATCAAAATAATCCTCAAAGGGGGCACCCAATGCAAATTCCTATGGCCCCACCTCAAATGCCTATAGAGGATACTTTGAAAGCATTCATGGAAGGTCAAGCTCAAATAAATCAATCCAACCATACGATAATGCTTGAGCTTAAAAATTCGGTGGAGGAAATCAAGGCTCGCTTAAACGCAAGGGAAGGGATTCTTCCAGCCCAACCCATATCAAATCCAAAACCACAATGCGAAATAAGCGTGCCTAGTTCTTCTAACCAACATATGGAACATGCTAAGGCCATCACCACTCTTAGAAGTGGTAAAATTATTGAAAAATCTTATCCGGTTCAGGTTTCAACGCCTAATGATCCGGTATCTTCCAAAGAGGATGATGGACCTAGCACCGCCATGAATGAAAAAGAGCCATTGAAAGAATATAGGCCCGTTGCTCCATTCCCCCAACGCTTGATTTCAGCCAAACCTCAGGATAAATATTAGGAATTTTTGGAGGTTTTCAAGCAAGTCAAAATCAACATCCCATTGTTGGATGCCATTAAACAGATACCGTCATATGCCAAATTTTTAAAAGACCTTTGCACGGTCAAAAGAAAAATACATGTGCAAAAGAAGGCATTTTTGAGAGAGAATGTAAGTGCCATTATCAACCACGGGATGCCCAAGAAATACAAAGATCCTGGTTGTCCAACAATATCATGTGTGATTGGAGACTACCGGGTGAAACATGCTCTACTTGATCTAGGGGCAAGTGTAAACTTAATTCCCTTTTCGGTCTATGAACAATTGGGTTTAGGTGAATTAAAACCCACCAAAACCACATTGCAACTTGCTGACCGATCGATTCGTATTCCGAGAGGGGTAATTGAGGACGTTCTTGTCCAAGTTGACAAAGTTTACTAGCCGGTGGACTTTATTGTCTTGGACACGAGACCCATGGTTAATATTGGCCCCCAAATTCCAGTCATACTTGGCCGCCCATTCCTAGCTACATCAAACGCTATCACAAATTGTAGGAGTGGGGTCATACAAATGTCTTTTGGCAATATGACGATTGAGTTGAATGCTTTCAATATTGACAACCAACAAGAGGATGAGGATGAGGAGGTCCACGAAATAAACATGATCAATTCTATTGTGGAAAATGAGTCCCCCTCACCTTTTTACTCCGGTCACTTAGACGAAGAAGTGACTTACTCCCTTGATAAGAACGATGATATGATAAGGGATATGGTCACACTTTTAGAGTCGGTATCGACATATGACGTTAGCAGAGAGAAGGATGTGGAAACAACACCTTTTTGTGCTAAGAAATCAATTCATTTTTCCACACCTTTGTGGATGATGCATACCGAAATCCACCAACCCTGGGATGATCCTTACTTGCAATATCAATGCCCAGGAAAATCTGAATGGAGACATATTTTTTTTGATAAATATGATGATGTCTCCTCTAATACATGTGGTGAAAAGACTAAGGAACCCGCTGGAATTCCTTTTTGGGATTTTGAGTGGCTTATCTTGATTACTCACACACATGTTTATTGTGAAGCAGGATATTGGATGACGTTACTACGAAACCTTTTGATCCATCTAATGATTCTGCTTGACTTTATGCTTTTGGATGAGTTGTTGGGATTAACCTCCTAGTCTGACGGAGGATGATTTTCTAGAATGCTTTCCCATTAGGATTTGCTTTGATAGTCGATTTAGTTGTGAAGTAATCCATCTCCAAAAGCTAATCTTGTCATGAAATATATGCTTCAGGTGATATCTCTCTTTCTCACTCTCCTCTGTTTTATGTCATTGCTCTCATGTCATGCATATTGCATATTTTATTACATTGAGGACAATGTAAATTTTTGGTTGGGGGGTGAGAGATTCCTTAGATGATGAATCTGCTAGCTTTTGTGACATTTCGAGCAATGATGTAGAAATTTTTTCGATTTTTCTAAAATTCAAAACTTTTTTGGAAAACCTTGATTCTATGCATTCGAGATGGCATAAGTATAAGAAGAGGAGACATGAAGTGAGGGATGTTGCAAGCTTTGAATTTCTCTTAATATAATGGTTTTATATGTGAATTCACCTATTTTTATGATTGATAGAAAATCTGAACACTTTTACACCTAGTTCACATTACATGATTTTCATGATTTGAAAGGATTATGTGATTTGTGGATTAATTAGACCTTGATTTAAGGTATTAAGAAACCAAGCCGGGGTACTTTGTCCATCCTTGTCCATGGGAAAATAATGAAAGATATGGATTTCTAAAAATCCTATCTAATGTAAAAGAAAAAGGAAAGGAAGGATGAAATTGGGAATGATGGCAAAATTGTGGAAATTCTGATTAGGGCTACCTACTACCAATCGGGGGATGGTCTACCTGTAACCAAAGTCGGAAATGGGATGTAGTGTGAAAGCCGTCGGAAGGACGGTAAGGCAACTTCCTGTCATAGGCTTGTTGTTGCTCTATACACCTTGAGATCTATAGTTTAGTTGATTTATGAAGAAGATAATCCTGGAAACTCATGAGATGAACTTTCACTATGCACACTAGGCTGAATTTGTTCGAGTTCTTCTATTTATCAATCAATCAGCGGGAATTTCTTTATAAACACTTATTATGTTCTGAGAGTTTAAGGTTTCAACCTTTATCACCTAATTTCTTTGATTTTTACGCTTATGTGTCTTGAAATGTATAGAAGAATAGTTTCTAGAGGAGAGTTGGGTTTTGGAGAATGAAACTTGTTTCACGCATGTTTTGCTCTGGACTAGCAAAATGCTGGTTGGGGGGTGTGTTGAGCTCTTAATTGTGCATATTCTAACCCCAATTCATCACTCATTATGCACGGTTTACATGTTTAAAGGACTACTCTAATGCATGATTTGTGATTGTAGGAACAAGATGGAGATTTCACCAATTAAAGGCTAAATAGAGCTCTTTACGAGCATTGAAGACCATTGGATGAAGGTTGAAGGAGGATCAAAGAAAGACAAAGCAAGGAGAGAAGAGAAAAGAAGAACAAAGAAAGAAATGAAGAGAAAAAGGGAGTTCGACCGGTCGTGACCAGTCGGCCAAGGGAGCCAGACCGGTCGTGACTGGTTTGCCACATCATTGGAGGTCGCTGGACTGATCAAGAAGGCAGTCCGACCGGTCGTGACCGGTCGGCCAGACCAGTCCTACGAGTCGCCTTCTCCAGTGCACTCGCTGGACAATTTACATATGAAGTCCGACCGGTCGTGACCGGTCGGCCAAGCCAGTCCGACCGGTCGTCCGACCGGTCGGTCATTCAAAAAACGGGAACTTTCTAAATTGGGCTCCAAAATTCTCTGCGCAAGTGCGTAAGTTTATGCGCAATCTGGAAGTTTCTTGCGTAATAGACACCTCCAAGCTATAAAAGGACTTCTTCCCTTCATACCAAAAGAGGCTAAGACGTGGGGATTGCTTGGGAGACGGATTCTGCTTTGAGTTTCTTATTTTTCTTCCCGTTTTAGTTATTTTTATGTTTTTAGAGGCTTCTAGTTCAAGGATGTTAGAGATGAACTAAAACCTCTTAGCTAGGGCTAAGAAGGGAAGCTTTTGATTCGTTTTTGATGGATTGATGCAACCTAGGTTTCCTTTTTATGATTTAATTGATTAATTTTAGTTAATGTGAGCTTGAATCAAGTACTAGTTGGGTTTTTACTTTGATCTCTTGATGACTCCGGGCTCATGTGATTCTTAGTGATCCTAACTTAGTAATTTAGCTTCTGAGCATTGTTTATGCTTGTGTAGTTCATTGATCTATCATCAACTCCGGGCATGGTAGATTCTTTGATTGCCTTGTATGCAATGGCCTGATTTTCATGTGGGAACTCATTCAACTAAAGTTCTTATCTTTTGTAGTAATCTGAAATAGTTGTTTCTTGATTGATTTTGATTTAATTAGAGTTCTAATCATTAGTTGTAATCAAGTCTAGTGACAGGATTTGATGAAAGATATGGTTGTGAATCTCAACTAGATTAGAAGAAGGCTTGGCCTACACAATTGAGTGTGCCCAAGGCCTAAGCATGGTTGTGGGAATCAAATCAATGAATAAGCACCTGTTTTAGATAATTGATTGAACCGCTCTATATTCCGATCGAATAGAGATATGAATTCAATTCCGATTGAGTTATGAGAAACCTAGTTGTGTTGATGCATTGAAACTTATCAAAAGTGGATCCTTGGTGCTCTAGTGCCTTTTTAGATTGAAATTACCTTACACATTCACTGTTTAAACCTAAATTGCTATTTTTCAGCTTTAGTTCTTAATAGGATCTTAATTATTAGGTGTTTTGGACAAAACCTGAAAATACCCATTCATAAATCTCTGTGGGAACGATACTCGGTCGTTCCGAATTATTACTACTTCGCAACCCTACACTTGGGGAGTGAACATTCCTCGGAGTGTACTGGTCTAAAACCATTCAAAATAATTAAGAACTTAAGTAATTCTTCTAAACATCCATGAGCCATCATAAGATTAAGAAAAACTATTTAGAACTTTATTCAAACTTCAAACCATTATTCTTCACTAACAATCCAACTTGAAACCAAAACAAATGAATTAAAACATCTTAGATTCACTCCAAGCTTCACCTCTTAGCCCTAGCTAAGATGTTTAGCCGTTCGTGATCCAAGGAAACATGAAAGCAACTAAAAAAATATAAAACTAGGAGGAGTTGTAGAACTCCATATCCGACTTCCACCATCTCCCACCGTGGTATTTCTCTTCTAGGATGCCTTAGGAACGAGCTAGAGGAGTCCTTTTATAGGTTTGGAACCCTTAGTGAGAAGAAACTTCGAGAAATCCCGTAAAAATTGTGCTTTGCGTAGCAGAATTCGGAGCTCGTAGAAGAAACTCTGTTACACAGATGACCAGTCTTAGCTCCTAGATGACCGGTTGCAAAAGGTCAAAAATAGTCCAGAGAGTTTTCTGAAAATTCGAACCCAAAAATTTAATTCAACGACCGGTCGGACGACCGATTTGAGTAGTGGACGACCGGTCGGACGACCGGTCATGATTGGTCCAGCAATGTTAGCAGCAGGGGTCCTCCTGTTGAGTGTTCAGACCGGTCGGACGACCGGTCCTGGGCTATGGATGACCGGTCGGACAACCTATCTTTAGTGCAAATTTCTGCACTTTTTCCTTTTCTCCTTTGCTTTCTTTCTTCCACCCTTTGGCACTTGGTCTTTTGATCTTCAATGCTTGTAAACAATGTTTCTAAGCCTTCAATTGATGAATTCTCTCTCCCATTCCTACAACCACAAAACCATGCATTAGCTGGGTCTTTAATTATGTATTTCAAGCATAGTCAGTGATAAAATGAAGTTAGAATATACACATTTAAGAGCTTGACACACCCCCAACCAGCATTTTGTTAGTCCCGAGCAAAACATGCGTGAAACAAATTTCATTTTTTTAAAACTCAACTCTCCTTTAGAACCTATGCTTCTATACACTCTAAGACATGCAAGTGTAAAAATCGGAACAACTAAGTGATAGAAGTTGAAACCTTAAACTTTCAAGAACATAACAAGTACTCATATAGATTCCCCACTGATTGATTGATAAATAGAACGATTCAAACAAGTTAACCTAGTGTGCTCAATGAATGCTTATCTCATGGATTTCCGAGATTACCTTCTTCATGAATTAGCTAAGGTATGACGGTGTATAGATCAACAACAAGCCTTTGACAAGAATTTACCTTACCGTCCTTCCGACGGCTTTCACAGTACTTCCCATTTTCGGCTTTGGTTACTGGTAGACCATCCCCTAGTTGGTAATAGGTAGCCCTTTCGAAATTTTCCACCGTATTTTCAACCATTCCCATATTTTCATCATTCCTTTCCTTTTCACACACATTAGATAAGATTTTTAGAAATCCATATCTTTCGTTATTTTCCCAATGACAAGGATGGACAAAGTACCCCTGCTCGGTTTCTCAACACCTCAAATCTAAACCTAGCCAATCTACAAATCTACATAATCCTTTCAAAACTTGAGAATCGTGTAAAGCGAACTAGGTGTAAAAGTGTTTCAATTTTTCTATCAATCAAATCAATAGGGGAATCCAATTAGAAAACCATCATGTTACAAGTCCTTTAAGAGTTTCAAAATCATCTCACTACATCTTTCTTCCTTTCATACTTACAATATCCCAAGTTCATATAAACGCGATTTTCCACAGGAGTTTTGAATTTTCAGAAAAATAAAAAAATTTCTACATAATTGCTCGAAATGTCACAAAATACTAGATTTATCCTAGTGATCCCACACCCTCCAACCAAATCTTGCATTGTCCTTAATGTAAAAGATATGCAATAAGCAAAACATGAGAGCAAAAATAAAGGGAGTGAGGAATGATAGTACCTGAGAGAATAAAAACTGAAATTCTACCTCCTTCAACCAAACCCATGAAAAAGAAAACTAAAAGCAGCAAAATCATAATCGTAAGTACTCTATACCTCCATCAGACTAGGAGATCAAATATCCTGATACACACGATCAGTCAGAGGTATGGACATACCTTCTGAAGGAAAATTCTCAAAGAACGGCTTTAATCGCTGACCATTCACTTTAAAGATATTACCATTCCTTGGATTCAACAACTCGACAGTCCCATATGGATAAACAGTTTTTACAATGAAGGGATAAGTCCATTGAGACCTCAATTTCCTCAGAAATAAATGTAACTGAGAATTATACATAAGGACTTTTTGGTTGATCATGAAGGTATTACGAAGGATGTTCTTATCATAAAACACCTTCGTCTTGTCCTTGTAAATTCTCGCATTTTCATATGCCTCGTTCTTGAGTTCCGCAAGTTCATTCAATTGAAGTTTGTGCAACAAGCTTGCTTTGTCAAAATCAAAATTCATCTTCTTTATCACCCAATATGCCCTATGTTCCAACTCCATGGACAAGTGATAAGCTTTCCCATAGACAAGTCTATAGGGGGACATTCCAATGGGGGTCTTGAAAGCGGTACGGTAAGCCCAGAGTGCATCGGTAAGTCGAAGCGACCAATCTTGGCAAACGGGGTTCACTGTTTTCTCCAAAATATGTTTAATTTCCCAGTTGGATCTCTTAGCTTGTCCACTTGTTTGTAGGTGATAGGGAGTGCTCACCTTGTGATTTACGCCATATTTCTTCATTAAAGCTTCAAACGGGAGGTTACAAAAATGAGATCCTCCATCGTTTATAATGATTTGAGGTGTTCCAAATAGAGAAATGATATTTTCTTTTAAGAAACGAATGACGATTTTTTGGTCATTGTTTCGGCATGGAATCGCCTCAACCCATTTTAAAATATAATCAAAGGCAAGAAAAATATATAAATTTCCAAAAGAAGATGGGAATGGATGTTCGCTTCCCCAAGTGTAGGGTTGCGATGTAGTAATAAACTCGGTAAGACCAAGGTCGATCCACAAGGACTTATGTAGGATTTCACAAACACATCCAAAAGTTTCTATTAATAAGCTAACAATAAGGTTTTTGTATGAATTTGATGTGAGTAACAATTTTAAACTAATTTGAAGGTAAACAATTCTAAAAAGGCACTAGGGGTTCAAGGATCCACTTGTAGCAATCCTTGATGTTCAATCCGCTGTGGTTTCTCATTCTCACAACTAGAATCGATATTAAGATCTATTTAATCAGATGATAGAGCTGTTCAACCAACAATCTGTTATATGTAAGTCCATTGCATAGGATTCACTCAATGTAAGCTAAGCTGAGCATGCTCAATTGCATAGGTCAGTCCCAATTCCAAAAGGCTCAGTTCACAATCATAACCATCCTCAAGTCTTGTCACAAGACAAGGCTAGATTACAATTTGAACTTGATTTAAATCACATGCACGGTCCATACACATTACAGAAATTCAGAAAAGTAAAACCTTGGTAGGAAGTTCCCACATGAAGATCATAGCTAGAGCGTACTCCAATTCCTCGGATCATACAGGTCTAGACTAATATAAACCGATTAAGAATTTAAGTAATTCTTCCAAACATCCATGAGTCATCATAAGACTAAGAAAAACTACTTAAAACTTGTATAAACTTCAAACCATAGTTCATAAACATGAATTCCAAACTTAAAACCAACTGAATACGAATTGAAACATCTTAGATTCACTACAAGTTTCACCTCTTAGCCCTATCTAAGAGGTTTAGCTGCTCATGATCCAATGAAACATGAAACAACCAAAAAACTCATAAAAACAGTAAAACAAACTAGAAGGAGTTGTGGAACTCCGAAATCCACTTCCGCCGCCTCCAAGCTTGCTTAAACCCTTCTAAGATCCCCTAGGAACAATCCCTAGGTGTCCTTTTATAGTGGGGAGGCTCCGCAACTTCAGAAGAATCGAGAATCTGCGTAAGAGTTACGCAATGCGCAGAGAAAATCGGCGCCAAAATAGAAAGTATGCAGTCCTTACGCACGGCCGACCGGTCACGACCGGTCGTGCCTCATTGGGGCAATAGTCCAGCAAGCTCTGGACAAAAAAAACTCTTCTGGCCGACCGGTCTGGACCGGTCGGACTGGCCCGGCCGACCGGTCACGACCGGTCGGTTGCTTCATCAACATGTCCAGCAAGCTCTGGAAGATCAAGAGGAGATGGCCGACCGGTCTAAACCGGTCGTGGCCCTCTTGGCCGACCGGTCACGACCGGTCTTGGCCTGTTTTCTTCATTCTTTCTTCTTTTCTTCTTTCCTTGCTTCCTTCTTTCTTTGGTCCTTCTTCAACTCTCATCCAAAGGCTTCAAAATGGCACTTTTTAGTCTCCTATCGGATGAAGCCCACTCTCATTCCTACAATCACAAATCATGCCCTAGATTAGTCTTTAAATCGTGAAAACCATGCATAATGAGTGATGAATTGGGGTTGGAATATGCACAATTAGGAGCTCAACAATGGACCCATGAAATCGATGTCCCAATAATAAAAAATTTCGATTGGTAAGATGGGATTGAGTGGCATCATACTTCTACGGGATATTTCTCCCAATTTCTGACAAGGCTCACACGTTTTATAAAACTCATGGGTATCTTTGAACATGGTGGGCCAATAAAACCCACATTGCAGAATTTTGGCTGTGGTCTTCTTAGCCGAAAAATGGCCACCACATGCCTGAGAATGACAAAAGGAGATGATACTTTGTTGTTCATCATCCGGCACACATCTCCTTGTGATTTGATTGGGACAATACTTGAATAAGTATGGGTCGTCCCATAGGAATTTTTTCACCTCGTTGAAGAACTTATCCTTATCTTGCTTTTTCCAATGTGTTGGAATTGTACCTGTAGCAAGATAGTTAGCAATGTCCGCATACCATGGTAATTGGTAGATTACAAAAAGTTGTTCATCAGGAAACATGTCATTGATCGCGGTCGTCTCAGGGGAATTGGTGAGAATAAGTCTAGAGAGATGGTCAGCCACTACGTTTTCTACTCCTTTCTTATCACGTATTTCTATGTCAAATTCTTGGAGTAGGAGGATCCATCTTAACAAGCGTGGCTTAGCATCCTTCTTAGAGAGAAGGTACTTAAGCGCGGCATGGTCGATGAATATGATAATCTTGGATCCGATCAAGTAGGACCTAAACTTATCTAAAGCAAAAACTATAGCCAAAAGTTCTTTTTCTGTAGTAGTTTAGTTAGCTTGAGGGAGTTTAAGGTTCTACTTGCATAGTAGATGACACATGACTTTTTCTCTTTTCTCTGGCCTAACACAACCCCAATAGCGTAGTCCCTCGCATCACATATAATTTCAAAAGGAAGGCTCCAATTAGGTGGTTGCATTATGGGAGCACATGTCAACATACCTTTTAGTTTGTCAAAGGCATTTTGACAATTTTCAGTCGAATGAGTTTTCCTTTTGAAGGAGGTTACATAAAGGATGAGAGAGTGAACTAAAGTCCTTTATGAATTCCGTCTATAGAATCCGGCGTGTCCCAAAAAGGACCGCACATCTCGTATGCTCTTGGGTGGTGGAAGGTTAGAGATAAGATCGATTTTAGCTTTGTCCACCTTGATTCCATTTTGTGAGATGATGTGACCAAGTACTATTCCCTTTTGAACCATGAAGTAACATTTCTCCCAATTCAACACGAGGTTCTTTTCTTCACATTTTTTCAAAACAGTTTTTAAGTGAACAAGGTACTCATCAAAGTTGCATCCAAATATAGAGAAATCGTCCATAAAGACTTCGAGAATCGTCCCCACCATATTAAAAAAAATACTCAACATACAACGCTGAAAAGTGGCAGGGGCATTGCATAGTCCAAACGGCATTCTTCGATAAGCAAAAGTACCGAATGGACATGTGAATGTTGTCTTCTCTTGGTCTTCTAGTGCGATCTCTATTTGGTTATACCCTGAATACCCATCAAAGAAACAAAAATAGGAATGATCCGCCAATGTACCTTTCTAAAATTTGATCAACAAATGGTAAGGGGAAGTGGTCTTTCTTTGTGACTGTGTTTAGCTTCCTGTAATCAATGCACATTCTCCAACCGGTAGTGACTCTGGTTTGTACGAGTTTATTATTAGCATTGGCTACGATGGTTATTCCGGATTTCTTAGGCACCACCTGAGTTGGACTCACCCATTAACTATCGGATATTGGGTAAATGATACCCATATCTAATAGTTTCACCACTTCAGCCTTAACCACCTCCTTCATGTTTGGATTGAGGAGTTTTTGTGGTTGCCTAGATGTCTTAGCATTTTCCTCAAGGTGTATGCGATGAGTATAAATCAGTGAACCTATGCCTTTGAGATCTGCAATTGACCATCCGACGACGCTCTTATGTTCTATTAGAGTAGTTATTAGCCTACTCTCTTATTCCTCATCCAAGTGGGAAGAAATCACCACCGGATATGTCTCATCTTGACCTAAATAAACATATTTCAAATCAGTGGGTAATGGTTTTAGGTCGAGCTTCGGTGCCTTGATACTAGATGGAAGGGGCTTGTTCTCGCTTAAGGGCAAAGGCTCAAATGATGCCTTCCATCTTTTATTATCAAGTACCGGCATAACATCCAAAATGACATCCATCTCTCGTATCATGTCATCATCAATCTCATGAGAGTGGGCCAAACATGCCTCCAAAGGATCGGAATAGAATGCTCAGGGGGATGTACTCTCCACGAATGATTTAATTAGATTTATTTCGTGGACTTCGTCATCAACTTCCCATGGTTATTTGCATAAATAAAATATATTCAGCTCGAGTGTCATATGTCCAAAGGACATTTGTACAAGCCCGTTTCAACAATTAATAATTGCATTTAAAGTAGCTAGAAAAGGGCGGCCTAGTATGATAGGAATTTGAGCACCGGTACCTATCACGGGATGTGTATCCAAGATAACAAAGTCCACTGGGTAGTAGAATTTATCAACTTAGACCAAGACATCATCAATCACTCCTCTCGGTATACGAATAGATCTATCAGCAAGTTGGAGTGTGGTTTTTATGGGTTTCAATTCACCCAACCCAAGTTGTTCATAGACCGGGTATGGGATGAGGTTAACACTTGCCCCTAAATCGAGTAAGGCTTGTTTGATCCGATAGTCACCTATGATGCATGAGATGGTTGGACTACTCGGATCCTCGTATTTTTGGGGCACTTCTTGTTTGATAATAGTGCTCAAATTCTCAGTCAAAAGTACTTTGTTGTGAACATTGTGTTTCTTTTTTACTGTACATAATTCCTTTAGAAATTTGGCATAGGATGATATTTGTTTTATAGCATCCAACAACAAAATGTTGATCTTCACTTGCTTAAAAACCTCTAAAATTTTCAAGTTTTTGTCTAAAGGTTTGGGTGAAATCAACCTTTGGGGAAATGAGGCAACCGGCTTGTATTGCATTTCCGATTCTTTCTCATGTGGAGTGTCGTTTAGGCTATTATCCTCTTTGAAACTTTCAGGATCATTAAGCTTTGGGGCCTTCACCAGATTAGATTTATCGATTATTTTTCCACTCCTCAAAGTGGTGATAGCTTGAACATGCTCCGTATGTTAGGAGGATGAGATTGGATCTTGTATTTCAAATTGGGTTCTTGGGTTAGGGAAAGGTTGGGCAGGAAGTGTGCCTTTCTCCCTAACACTGAGATGAGATTCAACTCTAGCCATTGAGGTTTCCAAGTCATTAATGGCTTGAGATGAATTTTGATTGAATTTCAGTTGCTCTTGCATGAACCAATCAATTTTCAGAGAATTAGTCTTGTTATATTCAGCTTGAACCGATATGAATGCACCCAACATCTCCTCTAACGTAGCTTTTGGTGTGATTACTAGGGATGGACCTAGTAAGGGTTGAGCTTGAGGGGTGTTGTTTGCATTCGCAGTTGGTCCATTCCTCTAACTTAAGTTGGGATGGTTCTTCCAACTAGAGTTATACGTGTTTGAGTTTGGAGCACTAAATGGCCGTTGATAACTGTTTATGGCATTTGATTGTTCTTGTAAGATATCTTGGAATGCGAAAATTATGGGACAATCCTGTGTCGCATGTTGATTTTCAGCACAAATTTCACAAAAAATTTTAACGTCCTTTGAGTTAATCGTCTCTCCTTTCTTCAATTACATGGCCTCGACTTTTCTTGTAAGCCTGGCTACACATGCACTTATGTTATCTTCTTCCAAGAGGACATAAATTCCTCATTTTTCCTTTTGTTGGCTTGTCTTGGGATTTGTTGGTCTAGATGTATCCCAAAACTGTGCATTCTTAGCCAATTCATCAAAATAATCCCATGCTTCCTCGGCTTCCTTATTCATGAATTCTCCATTACACATCATCTATACGAATTGACGCATGGGTGAAGTCAGTCCTTCATAGAAAAAGCTTATTACCCGCCAAATTTCGTAGCCATGATGTGGGTATGTATTTAACAAATCCTTGAACCTTTCCCAACATTGGAAGAAGGTCTCATCCTCTTTTTGAGCGAAATTCATGATAAGGCGCCTCAACATGATCGTTTTGTGAGTAGAGAAGAACTTTTTAATGAACTCCCTAGTCATCTCAGTCCATGTGCCAATTGATCTTGGCCTTAATGCATGAAGCCAAGTCTTAGCTTTCTCTTTAAGGGAAAAAGAAAATAATTTGAGTCTCACTACATCATCAGTTACATTTGCAAAGTGCATTGTGGCTATCACCTCATCAAATTCCTTAAAATGTTGATAGGCACTTTTACTATCTAGTCCATGGAATTTGGGAAGGAGTTGGATTCCTCCCGGTTTAAGATTTATGTTCCCTACATTATGTGGAAAAACTATGCATGAGGGAGTGCTCGCTCTTGTAGGTTCCAATAATCACGTAGTGTTCTAGGTCGGGGAACATTCTCAACCTCATTCTCTTCTGTTTCAGTTTGGCTTAGATTTTGATTAGCCATAGGGTTGGGTTGATTTCCAGCCATACTTTCAGAAAAAAATGGAGAATCTAAACGTTTCTTAGCACGTGGCTCCCTATCAATCCCTTCAACAATTCCCCCTTCAATAATGAGTCGGTTATTAGAATCCCGAACCCAATGTGGCATGTAAATCTTAGAAAAATAAAAGAAGAATGGTTAGAAAAACCTGATTTGAAGTGACTACTTCGACTCCTAGAATTCCTGAAAAAAAATAAAGCAAACAAACCAAGTTACTAAAGGACTCCTAAAAATCTTAAATAGAAATTGTTTTCAGAAATTTTGTGAAAAACCGTCAAAGTTTCTGGCAACGGCGCCAAAACTTGTTAGCTTCCCTAAGTGTAGGGTTGCAATGTAGTAATAATTTCAGTAAGACTGAGGTCGATCCACAAGGACATATGTAGGAACTCACAAAACACTTCCAATGGTCTCTAATTGAGAACTAACTAAACATGATTTTGGAATTGGATGTAGATAGCAATTTTGAACTAAAGGTAAATGTAAACAATGTAAAAAGCACTAGGGGTTCAAGGATCCACTTGTAGCAATCCTTGATGCTTAATTCGCTGTGGTTTCCCAATTACTCAACTAAAATCGAAATTAAATCCTATCTAGCCGGATGATAGAGCAGTTAAAACAAACAATCTGTCATATGTCTGATTTAAGTACATGATTCCCTCAATTCAAGTTAGGACTTGAGCACACTCAATTGCATAGGTCAATCCTAGTTCCAATAGATTACGATCACAATCATAATCATCATTAAACTCTGTCATAAAGCATAACTAGATCATGATTTGAACTTCATTCAAATCACATACACAATCACACATAAGCAGAAATTTCAGAAAAGTAGAACTCTTGGCATGAAGTTCCTACATGAGAATTAAAAGTCTAGAGCGTATTGAATTCGATTCCTAGGAGCGTACATGTATAGAACCATTCAAAATAATTAAGAACTCAAGTAATTCTTCTAAACATCCATGAGCCATCATAAGATTAAGAAAAACTACTTAGAACTTTATTCAAACTTCAAACCATTGTTCTTCAATAATAATGTAACTTGAAACCAAAACAAACGAATTAAAACATCTTAGATTCACTACAAGCTTCACCTCTTATCCCTAGCAAGAGGTTTAGCTGTTCATGATCCAAGGAAACATGAAAGCAAGTAAAAAAATATAAAACTAGAAGAACAAACTAGGAGGAGTTGTAGAACTCTAGATCCGACTTCCGCCGCCTCCCACCGTGGTATTTCTCTTCTAGGATGCCTTAGGAACGAGCTAGAGGAGTCCTTTTATAGGTTTGGAGCCCTTTGTACTAAGAAACTTCGAGAAATCCCGTAAAAATTGCGCTTCGCGCAGCAAAAATCAGAGCTTGTAGAAGAAGCTCTGTTACGCAGACGACCGGTCGGACGACCAGTCTGAGCTCCTGGACGACCGGTCGTAAAAGGTCAAAAACAGTCTAGAGAGTTTTCTGGAAATTCAAATCCAAAAATTTAATTCAACGACCAGTCGGACGACCCGTCTGAGTAGTGGACGACCGGTCGTGATTGGTCTAGCAATGTTAGCAGCAGGGGTCCTCCTGTTGAGTGTTCGGACTGGTTAGAATACCGGTCCTGGGCTATGGACGACCGGTCTTTAGTGCAAATTTCTGCACTTTTTTCTTTTCTCCTTTGCTTTCTTTCTTCCACCCTTTGGCGCTCGGTCTTTTGATCTTCAATGCTTGTAAATAGCGTCTCTAAGCCTTCAATTGATGAATTCTCTCTCTCATTCCTACAACCACAAAACCATGCATTAGCTGGGTCTTTAATCATGTATTTCAAGCATAGTTAGTGATAAAATGGGGTTAGCATATACACATTTAAGAGCTTAACAATAACTAGCTAGGGTAACTACACCATCATGCATGGTTTTCCCCCATAATGCCGAAATGATTAATTTTAAACTAAGGGTGATTCAACTTTTACCAAAGTTCCATCGGCTAGATTTTGAGAGACCATATTTACACTTAAAGGAATTTGATGAGGTAGTAGCTACCTTGTAATATGCCAATGTCACTGAGGATGTGAGCAAATTGAAATTGTTTTCCTTCTTTTTGAATGAAAAAGCTAAGGTATGGCTTCACTCTTTGAGACCACAATCTATTGGAAAATGAACTGAGATGACCCAGGAATTGTTAAAAAAATTCTCTCGGTTCACAAAATAAACACCCTTAGACATGCCATAATGAATTTTTCGGTTAAAGAGGGTGAAACTTTTTTTCAAAGTTGGGAGAGATTTAAGGACCTCATACTCGCTTGCCGACACCATGGTTACGAGACTTGGCAAATTATAAGCTTTTTTTTTTTTTTACGATGAATTGAGTTCCAACATGCACTAATTCATAGAGATGATGTGCAATGGCGTGTTCATGAGTAAAGACTTAGAGGAAGCATGGGCTTACTTTGATATGTTGGCCGAGAATGCCCAATCATGGGATACTTCAGACAAATCAAGTAATCTTAGGCCTTCTCAACAAAGAGAAAAATGAGGAATGTACATCCTCAGAGAAGACGATGTGAATGCTAAGATAGCTAGCCTCATAAGGAAGGTTGAGGCTATGGAACTTAAGAAAGGTGAATCCTCAAAATCCAATGAAACTATTGAAAACGTGTGTGGTATTTGTGTTGCTAATGTACACTCCACACAGGATTGTCCTACAATTCCTACGTTCCAAGAGGTGTTACGAGAGCAAGCAAATGTCACAAACACTTATCAATGGCCTTTCAATGAACCAATGGGTAACAAATACAATTCTAATTGGAGAAACCACACAAATCTTGGTTGGAGGAATGGTCCTACGACCAATTCCACAAATCTTCAAGGGGGGCCACCTATGCAAAATGCTATACCAAACATGGCCCCACCTCAAATTAGTATGGAGGATACCTTAAAGGCGTTTATGCAAGGGAAAACATAAATAAACCAAGCTAATTAGCAAATGTTCTAAGAATTAAAAGTATCGGTTGAAGAGATTAAGGGATGCTTAAATGCTAGGGAAGGGACATTTCCGACCCAACCTCAGCCAAATCCAAAACCATCATGTGAAATAAGCACCACTAATCTCTCCAACCAATATGTGGAGTAAGCAAAATCCATTACCACTCTTAGAAGTGGAAAACAAATTAACAAATCTATTCCGATGAAGGTCGACAAGCATAATAATCTGGTAAAATATAAGGATGAGAATGGATCTAGCTCAGCCCCATAAGAGAAGGAACACGAGTATAAGCCCATTGCACCTTTCCTATCTAGGTTGATTACACCCAAACCTCTTGCCAACTCCCACGATATTCTAGAGGTTTTCAAACAAGTTAAAATCAATATCCTATTACTTGATGCAATAAAATAAATTACCTCTTATTCCAAGTTTCTGAAAGACCTTTGCACAAACAAACACAAATATAATGTGCAGCAAAAGCCCTTTCTTAATGAGAAAGTGAGTGCCATCCTCACCCAAAAGACCCCTCTAAAATATAAAGAACCGGGTAGTCTAACAATTTCCTGCATCATTGGAGACTACCGGATTGAGCGTGCTTTACTAAATTTGGGGGAAAGCGTTAATTTGATTCCCTACTTGGGAACGAGCAATTGCGTCTTGGTGAATTAAAATCCACCAAAACCACGTTGCAACTCGCTGATAGATTCATCCATGTACCGAGAGGGATGTGTTAATGCACTTTTCTATGACATACTAATGCACCTTATTTGTCAATCACGTGCGTCCATGTGTCGTAATGTCAGTTGAGCCTTGACAAGCTGAAGATCGAAGATTCAAGTGGACCAAAAGGATCAAGGAAGAAAAACAGGGGAAAAAGATGCCTTGGTGACCCTAAACTTTAGAGCCAAAACATTTTAAACCTCTAGAAGACTTGGACCAACTAGGAAAACCCTTAGTCATCATCATTAGCCTTAGATCATATAAAAAAACATAATAAATTAGGCTAAATAAAGAGGTTCAAGCTGCTGTAAATGAAATAGCTTAGACAACAATTTTCAAGTGAACTTCAATACATCAGAGTCTAGTCTCAATAGGTCTTCAATCAATCAGAGAATAATCTCGATCTATCGAACATATGTTCAACAACTTTTAAATTCTCTAGACATTTCTTTGATCAATCAAAGACACCACTTCGATACATCGAAGTTGATGTTTCGATTAATCTAAGATGAGTTCGATCAATCGAGAATATGTCCAGCAACATTGCTAAACTCTCTAGAAAGTTTTTCGATCAATCGAAGTTGATCTTCGATTAATCGAAGATACCTTCGATGAATCAAATGGTTATTCCGATCGATCGAAGATATGTGGATCTGCCCATTTTCTTACTATTGGATATTTATCTATAAAAGCGAGAGAGTTCGTTTTTGGGCTTAAGAGAGGAAGTTTAGAGATTTAGAAGCCACCACCATTGCTAGCCATTAGGAGCTCTAATCCTAACCCATCCATGTCATTCTCCTTGTGATTCATCACAAGCTTAGAGCATTTAAAGCTCAAATGAGAATGAGCTTGCTCTCTCTTAAGTAAAACCTTTGTCTAAATACTCCCTAGGAATCCTTTAGGTGATTCTCTAACCTTGAACCAAATCTTACCCTCAGGTTGTAGAAAATCCACCACCTCCTCACTTTGGGCATTGTTAAGAAGGACCAAATATAAGGTAGCTGATCCTAGAGTTAGAGTACTGAAAATCCCTTGACATCAGCAATCGGGAGAGCACAAGGGGAGCTGATTGAAGCATGGGAGAACGGAGATCAAACAACCTAAAGTGGCACTTCAACGGGACTCATATCTGACAAGTAAGGTTGTCATTTGTAAGAGTTCATCAACTCTCACCCCGTGGAGAATTCAGTGTAGAGTTTGTTTGTCAAACTCAATCTAAGTTCGTTTGTCGATCCTTGGCTTATTAGTTGAGTCTAAAAGATCCAGATTCGTTTGTCGATCATTAGCTCATTTTTTAGCCTAAAATTTTAGGTTCATTTGTCAATCCTTGGCTCATTAGTTGAGTCTAAATTTCAGGTTCGTTTGTCGATCCTTGACACATTTGTTGGGCATAAACAAGTCTCTAAGGGGAGCCACTAACACGGGTGTATATATGTAGGTTAAGAGGAACCTGTAAACTCCCTGGTAGGGTGAATTCGATTTAAAACATCTAGGTTGGGAGGAACCTGATCTAAACTCCCTAGTGAAATTCGGTAGGCTCAAGGGATGAGTACGACAATCAGGAGTAGAGTAGACACATAGTCGAATCACTATACGTGCTTGTGTTTGTGATGTATTTAAGCACATTGTTAATCTAGCATTATCTACTTAATTGTTTAATTATGAATGCTTGATAGAAATGTATGCTAGGCACTACATAGGCACATTCACACATAAGATGTATTTTCACTAATAGTGTAGACTTGAGCTTATATGATCCATGTCATATGGTCTACATAGGTTACTTAGATTCGGTGCTTGATTAGTTAAATCATTTGATAATCTATGCATGTTAGACTAGGTTGCTCAATTGCTTAATTAATTGTTAGTCTATATGATTAGACCCACTTAGGCTTGGAAGCCGAAGTGTTCTTGCTTACTTAGCTTAAATTGTAGAATAATTTAAGTAGGCAAAAAGAATTTTATAAAGGTCTTAATCACCCCTCCTCTAGGCCTTAGCCACTATTCTAGTTGCTCTGCTCCTAGCTTTTGCATGCATAACGCCTACAAGTGTGAGCCATAGGCGCAATTTCATTTGGTAGCAGAGCAGGTTACTCTGATAGAGCAAGTGTGGGTTTCTCTTGAAGGACTTAACCGTCTGAAGTTGATCTAAAGAAGCTCCAGCATAATGTTTACCCAAGAGGGTTATTTGAACCCAAAAGGCAAATATATTGCTTTGGGTAACTTTTATGGGAATAAAAGAGATTTTGTGCCTAATAGGCATATTTATGTAACCTTCTCATTTCCTTCAATGATTAGAAAGGACTCTTTCGCTTCAGGGAGCAAATCTAAATCTTCTCTCGTGTGTTATGCCCGTGGAGATGTCAAACAATTAAGGTTTGAATGCCTTATCTTCAAAGGTTGACGATCCACCTCAGTCACAAATTGGATAATTAAATATATATTAATTAAGAAAGTGACACACACAAGGAATAGTCTACCAAAGAGATCACTGGAGAAAAAGAGAAGTTATCCATCAACTCCAAAAAATGACAAATCATATAAGGGAGTTAATTAAAAAGATTGCCCTACTAAATTTGAAAACAAAGAATATCTTGTGTAGGAGCAATACTAGTATTGATAGGACTCAAATAGTTAGATCCCCTACCATCTCCAACTAGGGATGAACCTAAGAGAGATGATTCTAGGATAAATGAATTCCCTTCCCCCCCCCCCCCCCCCCCCCCCCCCCCCAACAGCATGTTGGGTCCTAGAAAATCACACTCAAGAGGGTTGTGAACTAGATTAGGTGACCTTAGGAGGTCATTTTGAACTCAATAGTTAAAATTTGAGGAATTTACCCTCAGTGAATCTGAATACGATAGATAAATTTGGAGATTTTAGCCTCATTTATGTGCATATGGGCATATTAGAGGTTTCAAGCCTCATTGGCCCACCATTGGTAGTTTAGCCTTACTTTATTTTGGTATCTTTATCGCTATACTATCATCCTGTTTAGATTAGCATAATCTTGCTAAATTTTGTGCTTGATGTATGCTAATCCATGCCTTGGCCATTATGCTTTAATGTTTATCTAAAATGACCAATTATGCATGATCACCTATGCTTAATTAGGTATTTTTCTTATTGATCATATTCTATGCATGCTCCATATTTTAATGTTCATGCATCCCATATCCTTTTAGTTAGCATGTTTTTATAGTTAAATCAGAGACACTCTAATCTATATTCCTTTAATTGATGTATCATTAAGGGAGAGAGATTGGTTTGTTAATTATTGAAAAAAAGGGGGAGAAAGATCAAGCCCCACCAAAACAACTTTTCTGTTTTGTGTTGCAAGGGTTGACAAGTTATTAGGGAACAATCAAGAGAGGAAAATTGCTTAGTTTACATGTCTTAGTGTATTTCAAGTTGTAATCTTTTAATTTGACATGCAATTTATTTTTTATTTTGTTAGTGTCATTGGTATGGACCATGACACGGTCTAGGTTAGGTTTTTGTCACATAATTGACAAAGGGGGAGATTGCTAGTGCACTTTTATGTGGCATATTAGTGCACCTTATTTATCAATTACGTACGTCCATGTGTTGTAATGTCGGTTGAGCATCAGCAAGCTGAACACCGAAGTAGAGCTGTATACAAGCCAACACTACAAGAAATTCCATTTTTACCGACGAATGATTTCGTCGGGAATCAGTAAAATTTCATCGGGAAATCTTTTTCCCGACGAAATTTTTCGCGGCTAACATCGTCGCAGAAAGGCCGTCGGTAAAGGTTTTTACCGACGAAACAAATTTTCGTAGGTAATAATAAAACCATTACCAACGAAGAAATTCGTCGGGAAAAAATATGAATTTTTGTCGGAAATAAAAATGATATGTCGGTAAAAAAACTTTTACCAACGAAAACGTTCGTCGGTAAAGGTTTTACCGACGAAATATTTTGTCGATAAAACCTTTCCGGGTTTATCACCGACGAAATATTTCGTCGGCAAAACTTTTTCGGGTTTTTCACCAACGAAATATTTCGTCGGTAAAAAACTTTTCCATTTTTTTACCTATGAACAATTTCGTCGGTAATAGTATTTCCTGTCCCGGTTTCATTTGTTTTCAAAATTCAGGAAAATTCCTGATATACACCTGTAAAGAAACCTATACATTTTTCTCCTATTCACATCCACATACATACGAATAAACAGAAACTATACCATCCATACACAAATAATCCATTCCACATCCACAAACAAACAATATTCATCAACACACAAATACATATAAGTTAAAAGTCGTATAGTAAAAAAAAAAATCAGGAAGATGAAGGCGGAAGTGGCGGGGCATCGGCGCCAAGGAGTGCAACGAGAGCCTGAAACATCTCCTGCATCCGTTGCTCATGCTCCTGCACTCCTACCGCAACTCCTCGATCCTCCTCTCCTGCTCTTCCCGTTGCCTCTCCTCCTCCTCCCTACGCCTCTGCTCCTCCTCCTCCCTACACCTCTGCTCCTCTCTCTGCCTCTCCAGCTGCTCTCGAATCTCATCGACGACGACCCGTAGCTGCTGAACCTCTCTCTGTGCGATATCAGCTCGGCGTTGAGCGCTCTCACTAGCTACGGATCGGCTGGAGCCATCTCTAGTTTGTGCCATGAGCTTGGCACCATGGCCAAGCCCACGCACATATCCAGAACGGGTGCCAAGCACCTCGCTCAGGATTTCTGGCTCACTCCGCTGACTACCATCGGGAGTAGGCTGACTGCGTATGGTGTCCATCACCGCTTGTAATGAAAAGATATGAAATTTCATAAAAAATGACATCAATGACATTATTATCAATCAATGCGCAATTAAATTTTACAAAGTAAAGATTTTTACCCAATGCTCACTGGCTCTAGGATGAACCCAAGATCCCGTCGCCTGCCGACAGTGAGTCCCTCTGTAGAGGTCTATTGGTCCAGGCTCCTGGCCGGTGACGGAATCTCGCTGCGCAATCGAAAGGAAAAAAGACTTATAATAAATGCCAATCAAAATAATATATTAACTTAATAATCATCAATAATTTCTTACCATGTCGTAACGATGTCGTACAAATGACTTTGAACCAGCTACGTGGTTCACTTGTAACTTTTTCCTGTTCGCAAAATTTATTCTACTCCTCTTCTGAACACATTATACAAAATACATTTCTATTAATTGCGAATTTAATTGCGAATTTAATTGTTATCGTAAGATATCGTACATGTAAATATTACCTGAAAAGCCTCCGACGAAAATCTCTCGCAGAGTATCCGCCAGTCGTCTGTAGTAACGTGTGGCAGTGCGGACAGTACGGCCTCATCGTGTGTCCTGCACCGCTTGTACCGCTGGTGCAACTCTCCGCGGTACTCCTTGAACCGCTCTTTAATCATGTCGTCGACGGCATGAGAAATGTAGGGAACATTCAAATCGAATTCAAATTTATCCTGCAGTTTCGTAAATAATAAATTAAGGCAATAAACTTATTAACAATAGGGCTTAACCGTAAATGAACTTTCACAAAAGAAAATTTCAATTTACTAAACTTTACCTGAAGGCGCTGACGGATGAGCTGTCGCACATCATCTGTCACGTCAGTCCAACGGGGGGTGGTGGCGGGGATCAGAGATCGGCATAGGATACCGACCTCAGACGTAAACAGTCTGGCACTGTCCCCAACAGGTCTAAGGCAGTCCTGTGGGAACTCTACCACCACCCTACCCTCACGCGTAAGTCGCTCTAAAACTAACCCACGCGTGGGTCCACGTCCTCGTCGGCTGGTAGAAGATGCTGCTGCGAAAAGATATATGTAAGTAACAATATAAACAGAAATCACTAAATAAATGTCTAGACTTACATGCAGTGCCCGGTGTATGCTGAACCGAAGGATCAGATGACTGTGATGCACCGTGCGACGTCGATGCTGTCTGCGTCCCATCACGGGTGGAAGGGGTAGATCCAGTGCGCGAACAACCTTATCTCCCACCTGGTACCATGACTGAATATATCTGAAATACAAACTTATAAATTTAAACAATGTCAATGCAAGTTTATGAACATCATTGTAGAGTGAATTTGTGCTTATGCTTAGAGAAATGATAAAAATATGATTAGACCATTACACTATAATGCAAGCAGAATATAATAAAACCGTAAACAGAATATAAAAGTTGAAAAATCCATTACACATTGTCATTCTATATTAAATACATATATCTCATTGTAATACAAATCAACTTCGAATCAACTATCCGAAATACTCCCTGTGTAAGTTATCGTACGCTGCAGATGTATATGTCAAGCTGTATGAAGCACTTGACATTGTTACAGCCGACATGCCAGTCATAATAGGATAAATCTGATCTCTCGGGACTCCATTCAGATGTGCAAGTGATAATGTCGCATCTTCTATACGAAGTTTTCCGCGGTTATATTCCTCAATCAGGTCCGGAATTTCTTTGAGATTGTATAATCTTTCATCTGAGTCATCGTCTTCCTCCCTACATTTCTCGACCAGACCGGTATCTCTCTGGCCCTACCAGAAGAATATAGGGCCGGAAAGTCCATCCGCAACAGCTAATGAAGTATGCTGCGTGCTTCCGCTACGCTCCAGTTTGTGGAGGACATGATCAGAAAGTGACTTAACTGTAAATGTAGATTATAAACAAGTCAAGTCAGGAAAAAATCATTACTTGTAAAACATATATACATGCAATAATCAAATTAATCGAATTAAAAATTACATGTACATCTTGTATACATTTAATAATCGTCGTCTGAATCATTATCGCTTACGACTCTTTCTTCTTCACCATCACTATCGCTGATCAGAATTTCCTCTTCATCGTCTGCAACGTTGTCATCGATGAAAGCGCTATCATCTCTAACAATATCATTTATGATTGAGGCATCAACATGATCAGGTGGCACATTATCTTTATTCAATTGCACCACATCAATATCAACATTTGGATCATTCCCTCTATCCCAAGATGGCATGTCTTCTTGATATGCTTGTTCAACTGACGACGTTCTATTACTCCCTTCATCGTTATCTTCAACGTGTACTTCGGGAACGTCAAATATGTTCCTGGGCTTTATTTTCTGCACCACGTACCAAGAGCAGCCTAACTTGGTGTCAGCGAGGTAGAATACTTGTTCGGCTTGGCCGGCTATGATAAATGGGTCATCTTTAAACCACTTCCGAGATAAATTTACGCTCGTGAAGTAATTATCAGTCTGTATTCCCAACTTTTTATTTACAATGTCCCACCATTCGCATTTAAATAAGTACACCCGCTTTCTCATACAATAACTCAGCTCAATAATATCCGACAAAACGCCATAAAAATCAATTTCGACCTCCTCATGGGTTCCCTTCACAACCACACCACTATTTTGTGTGGTCCTATATTTCTCACGCTCCTTAGTGTGGAACTGAATCTCGTTTACAATACAACCTGTATATCTAGATACACGTCTATCAGGGCCACACGCCAGTGAGTAGAGCGCATCAGACGCATCCGCAGAGTTGCTAGCGTGCGACATCTTCATCTATCATCACGTACAGAATATAAATGTATGTTTAGGCATTTAAAATTACGTGTAAATATTGTGCAAAACAACAATATTGTAAGTGTCGTGAGATAGAAGGTAAATTAATCTTACACGTTTTGCAAACCATTTTGGAAACAAATCCTGATGCATTCGATCATAATTTGTAGGGTATTGGGACTTCATCTCCTCGATGTGTTCGCTATACACAATTGGTACGGTGTAAGCAAGAAATTTTGAGATTAAAACTGTCTGTAGATATACAATTATGTGCGAAGACTTACTCCAAGTACGACTTTATTTCTTCACAATTATGCAACACATACCACCGCGCCTTCGCTTGATCCCGAGGGTCCATATCCTGAAACGTCGGTGATCCTAAAGGACGGACGTTATGTGCGAATACAGATATGAGTCCTTGTTCATGCTCCTGCCCTGCATCGGCATTCCGATCTTCTCAGTTGAATCTAGTTTCTAAGCCATGAAGATACATGGAGCAAAATGTCAGGCACTCATTATCAATGTACGCCTCAGCAATGGATCCCTCTGGACGTGCCTTATTCCTCACATATTGTTTTAATGTGTGAAGGTATCTGTACACAAAATCAATATGTTTAGGACATGAAAACATGGATATACGTAGTTTATGGAATGAATAAAAATTTATGATCATTGTTCTATCACCTTTCGATCGGATACATCCAACGATATTTTACTGGGCCTGCAAGCTTCGCTTCGTGCGGTAAGTGAATCGCTAGGTGTACCATGACATCGAAAAACGCAGGTGGAAATATTCTTTCAAGTTTGCAAACGATTACGACAATATCCTTCTCCAGTCGTTTAATAACCTCTACATTCAAAGATTTCGAACACAAATCCTTAAAGAATATCCCCAACTCAATCAGCGTAGCACTGACATCCTTGTTAAGGAATCCACGAATCGCAACCGGTAGTAGACATTGCAGAAGGACGTGACAGTCATGACTTTTCATTCCTGTTACCTTACAGTCCGTAATGTTTACGCGCCGAGAGATATTCGATGCATACCTATCGGAAAATTTCACCTTGTTCAACCATTCACATACACGTTTTTTCTCTAGTTTTGTCAATGTGTAGCAGGCTGCTAGTATAGTGTTCGCTTCCCCAAGTGTAGGGTTGCGATGTAGTAATAAACTCGGTAAGACTGAGGTCGATCCTCAGGGACTTATGTAGGATTTCACAAACTCATCCACAAGTGTCTATCTACTAATCAGATTTTTGTATGAAATTGATATGAGTAACAAAAGTTGAATTAAATCGAAAGTAATTAATTATAAGAAGGCACTAGGGGTTCAGAGGATCCACTTGTAGCAATCCTTGATGTTCAATCCGCTGTGGTTTCTTATTCTCTCAACTAGAATCGACATTCCTGTCTATCTAGTCGGATGATAGAGCTGTTAAACCAAAGAGTCTGTAATATGTAAGTTCTATGCATAAGATTCACTCAATGTAGGCTGAGCGGAGCATGCTCAATTGCATAGGTCATTCCCCTTTCTAAAAGGTCTAGTTCACAATCATAACCATCCTCAAGTCCTGTCACAAGACAAGGCTAGATCAGGATTTGAACTGGATTCAAATCACATGCACAGTTCACACATATTACAGAAAAATCAGAAAAGTAGAACTTTGGTAGGAAGTTCCTGCACCCATGTCCGACCGGTCAAGACCGGTCGGATGTCTTCAGTAACAGCCCTTATGCATGGCTGACCGGTCACTGACCGGTCTGGCGTCCTTGGCCGACCGGTCATGACCGGTCGGCAGTCTTCCAAGTTCTTTTTCTTCTTTTTATTTTCTTTCCTTGCTTCTTTCTTTCACTTTCTCTCTTCTTTTCTTCTTTGATCATCAAATAATCTTCATTAGAATGATGCCAAATGAGCCTTTTTTGTCTTCAATTGAGTGGAGTTCACTCTCAGTCCTGTAGTCACAAAACATGCGTTGGATTAGCCTACAAACCATACAAACCTTGCACAATGAGTGATGAATTGGGGTTAGAATATGCACAATTAAGAACCCAACATATAGTATATGAATTTTCATGTGGTTGCAAGTGCAACTCTTTCCTTAAACCCATTGCTTGTAGATCCAATCGAGCCTTAAAACTGTCTTTTGTTTTCTTCTCTATGTTCATCAATGTTCCAAAGACATTGTCACATATATTCTTCTCAATATGCATGACATCCAAGTTGTGTCGTAATTTCAGATGACTTCAATAAGGAAACTAAAAAAAAATGCTCTTCTTCCTCCAGTTGTACTCCAATACTGTACGTTTTCTCTTCTTCAAGTGCGGTGCCTTACCAAATCTAACTTCTTCAATGTTACTCAGTTGTTGTAACACATATTCTGTAGATAGTTCTTTCGGTGGTGGCCTATAATCTTGTTTGCCATCAAAGATTACCGTCTTCCTGCGCCAACTATGATCCCTCGGAAGGAAGCGACGATGGCCCATATAACACATTTTCTTACCATGCTTCAATGATAATGAATAAGTCTCAGTACTACATGTAGGACAAACCAACTTTCCCTTCGTGCTCCACCCAGACAAATTCCCATATGCAGGGAAGTCATTTATTGTCCACAAGACCGCTGCATGCAATCAAAACGTCTGTTCTGCAAAAGTGTCATACGTCTGGACACCTTGACTCCACAACTCGTTTAACTCATCTACTAACGGTCGGAGATACACATCAATGTCATTCCCCGGTGACTTGGGTCCAGGAATAAGCAACGACATCATAAAAAATGATTCCTTCATACACAACCAAGGAGGTAAATTGTAGGGCATAAGTATCACTGGCCACATACTGTACGAGCTACTCATATTACCAAATGGATTAAAACCATCACTTGCAAGACCTAGCCGAACATTGCGAGAATCCTCTGCAAACCATTCATATTGCTTATCAAAATGTTGCCAGGCTTCAGAGTCAGCGGGATGCCTCAATGTATTATCATCATGAACGCGTTTCTCCTTATGCCACCTCATATCTTCAGCCGTCTTGCTCGACGTAAACAATCTTTGTAATCTGGGTTTCAATGGAAAGTACCTTAACACCTTTTGTGGAATTTTCTTACGCTTAGCTTCGTCATATTTCCACCTAGACTCTCCACATTGTGGACACTCCTCAACATTTTCATGTTCTTTCCAATACAATACACAATCATTTATACATGCATGTATGAGGATGTAACCAAGGCCCAAGTCTCGCATTAACGATTTTGCCTCGTAATGAGACTTAGGCAATGTCTCACCTTCAGGTAATACTTCTTTCAACAAGCAAAGTAACATGTCGAACGATTTGTTACTCCAACGATTTATTGTCTTTAAATGAAGTAACCTTGTAAGGAAATTCAACTTGGAGAAGTTCCCACACCCCGGATAGAGTGGACGTTGCGCATCCCTCAACAACCTACTAAACTTTTCTGATTTGGCATCACCTATAGGAGGAATATCCTGGCTAGTACTTGTCGCTGCAAAATCAGTATCCGCAATTGTTCCCCTTAACACATCCCTAATGATATCTTGCATATAGTCAACATCTTCATCCTCATCATTACGCACAATTGGGTCAGCAAGGACTTCAGTGGCCTCAACTCTTTGGTGGAAGTCTTCACCATGATGAATCCACCAAGTGTAACCCTGGTCAATCCCAACTATGAACAAATCATCTTCCACTTTGTCCAATGTCTTGTGAATCATGTTCTTGCATTTTCGACATGGACACCTAATTCTATTACCTGAATCTGCCTGATATCTCGCAAATTCCATTAACTCCTTAACACCTTCTTTATACTTTGGGCCAAACCGATTCTTAGCTTGCATCCAACTCTTATCCATATCTACAATGCAAAGATTAGAGTCAGGTTTATTTTAGGTGATTTGAGTTTAGGATTAGGTTTAGTCATAGGTTGAGATTTTCGGGTTCGGGATCGGGTTTAGGGTTAAGTTTTCGAGTTTGGGTCTAGGTTTAGGTAAGGTGAATGTATTTTGGAATAGGTGTAGGTTTAGTTTAGGTGACATGAGTTTAGGATTAGGTTTCGGGCATAAGTTGAGATTTTTGGGTTCGGGATCGGGTTTCGGGTTTGGTTTTCGTGTTTGGGTCTAGGTTTAGGCTAGGTGAATGGATTTAGGAATAGGTGTAGGTTTAGTTTTGGTGACATGAGTTTAGGATTAGGTTTCGGGTATAAGTTGAGATTTTTGGGTTCGGGATCGGGTTTCGGGTTTGGTTTTCGTGTTTGGGTCTAGGTTTAGGTTAGGTGAATGGATTTAGGAATAGGTGTAGGTTTAGTTTAGGTGACATGAGTTTAGGATTAGGTTTCGGGCATAAGTTGAGATTTTTGGGTTCGGGATCGGGTTTCGGGTTTGGTTTTCGTGTTTGGGTCTAGGTTTAGGCTAGGTGAATGGATTTAGGAATAGGTGTAGGTTTAGTTTAGGTGACATGAGTTTAGGATTAGGTTTCGGGCATAAGTTGAGATTTTTTGGTTCGGGATCGGGTTTCGGGTTTGGTTTTCGTGTTTGGGTCTAGGTTTAGGCTAGGTGAATGGATTTAGGAATAGGTGTAGGTTTAGTTTAGGTGACATGAGTTTAGGATTCGGTTTAGGGCATAAGTTGAGATTTTTGGGTTCGGGATCGGGTTTCGGGTTTGGTTTTCGTGTTTGGGTCAAGGTTTAGGCTAGGTGAATGGATTTAGGAATAGGTGTAAGTTTAGTTTAGGTGACATGAGTTTAGGATTAGGTTTCGGGCATAGGTTTAGATTTTCGGGTTCGGGATCGGGTTTCGGGTTTGGTTTTCGAGTTTGGGTCTTGGTTTAGGCTAGGTGAATGGATTTAGGAATAGGTGTAGGTTTAGTTTAGGTGACATGAGTTTAGGATTAGGTTTCGGGCATAGGTTTAGATTTTCGGGTTCGGGATCGGGTTTCGGGTTTGGTTTTCGAGTTTGGGTCTAGGTTTAGGGTAAGGTGAATGGATTTAGGAATAGGTGTAGGTTTAGTTTAGGTGACATGAGTTTAGGATTAGGTTTTGGGCATAAGTTGAGATTTTTGGATTCGGGATTGGGTTTCGGGTTTGGTTTTCGTGTTTGGGTCAAGGTTTAGGCTAGGTGAATGGATTTAGGAATAGGTGTAGGTTTAGTTTAGGTGACATTAGTTTAGGATTAGGTTTCAGACATAGGTTTAGATTTTCGGGTTCGGGATCAGGTTTTGGGTTTGGTTTTCGTGTTTGGATCTAAGTTTAGGCTAGGTGAATGGATTTAGGAATAGGTGTTGGTTTAGTTTAGGTGACATGAGTTTAGGATTAGGTTTCGGGCATAGGTTTAGATTTTCGGGTTCGGGATCGGGTTTCGGGTTTGGTTTTCGAGTTTGGGTCTAGGTTTAGGCTAGGTGAATGGATTTAGGAATAGGTGTAGGTTTAGTTTAGGTGACATGAGTTTAGGATTAGGTTTCGGGCATAGGTTTAGATTTTCGGGTTCGGGATCGGGTTTCGGGTTTAGTTTTCGAGTTTGGGTCTAGGTTTAGGGTAAGTGAATGGATTTAGGAATAGGTGTAGGTTTAGTTTAGGTGACATGAGTTTAGGATTAGGTTTTGGGCATAAGTTGAGATTTTTGGATTCGGGATCGGGTTTCGGGTTTGGTTTTCGTGTTTGGGTCAAGGTTTAGGCTAGGTGAATGGATTTAGGAATAGGTGTAGGTTTAGTTTAGGTGACATTAGTTTAGGATTAGGTTTCAGACATAGGTTTAGATTTTTGGGTTCGGGATCAGGTTCCGGGTTTGGTTTTCGTGTTTGGGTCTAGGTTTAGGCTAGGTGAATGGATTTAGGAATAGGTGTAGGTTTAGTTTAGGTGACATGAGTTTAGGATTAGGTTTCGGGCATAGGTTTAGATTTTCGGGTTCGGGATCGGGTTTCGGGTTTGGTTTTCGAGTTTGGGTCTAGGTTTAGGGTAAGTGAATGGATTTAGGAATAGGTGTAGGTTTAGTTTAGGTGACATGAGTTTAGGATTAGGTTTTGGGCATAAGTTGAGATTTTTGGATTCGGGATCGGGTTTCGGGTTTGGTTTTCGTGTTTGGGTCAAGGTTTAGGCTAGGTGAATGGATTTAGGAATAGGTGTAGGTTTAGTTTAGGAGACATTAGTTTAGGATTAGGTTTCAGACATAGGTTTAGATTTTCGGGTTCGGGATCAGGTTTCGGGTTTGGTTTTCGTGTTTGGGTCTTGGTTTAGGCTAGGTGAATGGATTTAGGAATAGGTGTTGGTTTAGTTTAGGTGACATGAGTTTAGGATTAGGTTTCGGGCATAGGTTTAGATTTTCGGGTTCGGGATCGGGTTTCGGGTTTGGTTTTCGAGTTTGGGTCTAGGTTTAGGCTAGGTGAATGGATTTAGGAATAGGTGTAGGTTTAGTTTAGGTGACATGAGTTTAGGATTAGGTTTTGGGCATAAGTTGAGATTTTTGGATTCGGGATCGGGTTTCGGGTTTGGTTTTCGTGTTTGGGTCAAGGTTTAGGCTAGGTGAATGGATTTAGGAATAGGTGTAAGTTTAGTTTAGGTGACATGAGTTTAGGATTAGGTTTCGGGCATAGGTTTAGATTTTCGGGTTCGGGATCGGGTTTCGGGTTTGGTTTTCGAGTTTGGGTCTTGGTTTAGGCTAGGTGAATGGATTTAGGAATAGGTGTAGGTTTAGTTTAGGTGACATGAGTTTAGGATTAGGTTTTGGGCATAGGTTTAGATTTTCGGGTTCGGGATCGGGTTTCGGGTTTGGTTTTCGAGTTTGGGTCTAGGTTTAGGGTAAGTGAATGGATTTAGGAATAGGTGTAGGTTTAGTTTAGGTGACATGAGTTTAGGATTAGGTTTTGGGCATAAGTTGAGATTTTTGGATTCGGGATTGGGTTTCGGGTTTGGTTTTCGTGTTTGGGTCAAGGTTTAGGCTAGGTGAATGGATTTAGGAATAGGTGTAGGTTTAGTTTAGGTGACATTAGTTTAGGATTAGGTTTCAGACATAGGTTTAGATTTTCGGGTTCGGGATCAGGTTTTGGGTTTGGTTTTCGTGTTTGGGTCTAAGTTTAGGCTAGGTGAATGGATTTAGGAATAGGTGTTGGTTTAGTTTAGGTGACATGAGTTTAGGATTAGGTTTCGGGCATAGGTTTAGATTTTCGGGTTCGGGATCGGGTTTCGGGTTTGGTTTTCGAGTTTGGGTCTAGGTTTAGGCTAGGTGAATGGATTTAGGAATAGGTGTAGGTTTAGTTTAGGTGACATGAGTTTAGGATTAGGTTTCGGGCATAGGTTTAGATTTTCGGGTTCGGGATCGGGTTTCGGGTTTAGTTTTCGAGTTTGGGTCTAGGTTTAGGGTAGGTGAATGGATTTAGGAATAGGTGTAGGTTTAGTTTAGGTGACATGAGTTTAGGATTAGGTTTTGGGCATAAGTTGAGATTTTTGGGATTCGGGATCGGGTTTCGGGTTTGGTTTTCGTGTTTGGGTCAAGGTTTAGGCTAGGTGAATGGATTTAGGAATAGGTGTAGGTTTAGTTTAGGTGACATTAGTTTAGGATTAGGTTTCAGGACATAGGTTTAGATTTTTGGGTTCGGGATCAGGTTCCGGGTTTGGTTTTCGTGTTTGGGTCTAGGTTTAGGCTAGGTGAATGGATTTAGGAATAGGTGTAGGTTTAGTTTAGGTGACATGAGTTTAGGATTAGGTTTCGGGCATAGGTTTAGATTTTCGGGTTCGGGATCGGGTTTCGGGTTTGGTTTTCGAGTTTGGGTCTAGGTTTAGGGTAGGTGAATGGATTTAGGAATAGGTGTAGGTTTAGTTTAGGTGACATGAGTTTAGGATTAGGTTTTGGGCATAAGTTGAGATTTTTGGATTCGGGATCGGGTTTCGGGTTTGGTTTTCGTGTTTGGGTCAAGGTTTAGGCTAGGTGAATGGATTTAGGAATAGGTGTAGGTTTAGTTTAGGAGACATTAGTTTAGGATTAGGTTTCAGGACATAGGTTTAGATTTTCGGGTTCGGGATCAGGTTTCGGGTTTGGTTTTCGTGTTTGGGTCTAGGTTTAGGCTAGGTGAATGGATTTAGGAATAGGTGTTGGTTTAGTTTAGGTGACATGAGTTTAGGATTAGGTTTCGGGCATAGGTTTAGATTTTCGGGTTCGGGATCGGGTTTCGGGTTTGGTTTTCGAGTTTGGGTCTAGGTTTAGGCTAGGTGAATGGATTTAGGAATAGGTGTAGGTTTAGTTTAGGTGACATGAGTTTAGGATTAGGTTTGGGCATAAGTTGAGATTTTTGGATTCGGGATCGGGTTTCGGGTTTGGTTTTCGTGTTTGGGTCAAGGTTTAGGCTAGGTGAATGGATTTAGGAATAGGTGTAAGTTTAGTTTAGGTGACATGAGTTTAGGATTAGGTTTCGGGCATAGGTTTAGATTTTCGGGTTCGGGATCGGGTTTCGGGTTTAGTTTTCGAGTTTGGGTCTAGGTTTAGGGTAAGTGAATGGATTTAGGAATAGGTGTAGGTTTAGTTTAGGTGACATGAGTTTAGGATTAGGTTTTGGGCATAAGTTGAGATTTTTGGATTCGGGATCGGGTTTCGGGTTTGGTTTTCGTGTTTGGGTCAAGGTTTAGGCTAGGTGAATGGATTTAGGAATAGGTGTAGGTTTAGTTTAGGTGACATTAGTTTAGGATTAGGTTTCAGGACATAGGTTTAGATTTTTGGGTTCGGGATCAGGTTTCGGGTTTGGTTTTCGTGTTTGGGTCTAGGTTTAGGCTAGGTGAATGGATTTAGGAATAGGTGTAGGTTTAGTTTAGGTGACATGAGTTTAGGATTAGGTTTCGGGCATAGGTTTAGATTTTCGGGTTCGGGATCGGGTTTCGGGTTTGGTTTTCGAGTTTGGGTCTAGGTTTAGGGTAAGTGAATGGATTTAGGAATAGGTGTAGGTTTAGTTTAGGTGACATGAGTTTAGGATTAGGTTTTGGGCATAAGTTGAGATTTTTGGATTCGGGATCGGGTTTCGGGTTTGGTTTTCGTGTTTGGGTCAAGGTTTAGGCTAGGTGAATGGATTTAGGAATAGGTGTAGGTTTAGTTTAGGAGACATTAGTTTAGGATTAGGTTTCAGGACATAGGTTTAGATTTTCGGGTTCGGGATCAGGTTTCGGGTTTGGTTTTCGTGTTTGGGTCTAGGTTTAGGCTAGGTGAATGGATTTAGGAATAGGTGTAGGTTTAGTTTAGGTGACATGAGTTTAGGATTAGGTTTCGGGCATAGGTTTAGATTTTCGGGTTCGGGATCGGGTTTCGGGTTTGGTTTTCGAGTTTGGGTCTAGGTTTAGGCTAGGTGAATGGATTTAGGAATAGGTGTAGGTTTAGTTTAGGTGACATGAGTTTAGGATTAGGTTTGGGCATAAGTTGAGATTTTTGGATTCGGGATCGGGTTTCGGGTTTGGTTTTCGTGTTTGGGTCAAGGTTTAGGCTAGGTGAATGGATTTAGGAATAGGTGTAAGGTTTAGTTTAGGTGACATGAGTTTAGGATTAGGTTTCGGGCATAAGTTTAGATTTTTGGGTTCGGGATCGGGTTTCGGGTTTGGTTTTCGTGTTTGGGTCTAGGTTTAGGCTAGGTGAATGGATTTAGGAATAGGTGTAGGTTTAGTTTAGGTGACATGAGTTTAGGATTAGGTTTCGGGCATAAGTTGAGATTTTTGGGTTCGGGATCGGGTTTCGGGTTTGGTTTTCGTGTTTGGGTCTAGGTTTAGGCTAGGTGAATGGATTTAGGAATAGGTGTAGGTTTAGTTTAGGTGACATGAGTTTAGGATTAGGTTTAGGGCATAAGTTGAGATTTTTGGGTTCGGGATCGGGTTTCGGGTTTGGTTTTCGTGTTTGGGTCTAGGTTTAGGCTAGGTGAATGGATTTAGGAATAGGTGTAGGTTTAGTTTAGGTGACATGAGTTTAGGATTAGGTTTCGGGCATAGGTTTAGATTTTCGGGTTCGGGATCGGGTTTCGGGTTTGGTTTTCGAGTTTGGGTCTAGGTTTAGGGTAAGGTGAATGGATTTAGGAATAGGTGTAGGTTTAGTTTAGGTGACATGAGTTTAGGATTAGGTTTCGGGCATAAGTTGAGATTTTTGGGTTCGGGATCGGGTTTCGGGTTTGGTTTTCGTGTTTGGGTCTAGGTTTAGGCTAGGTGAATGGATTTAGGAATAGGTGTAGGTTTAGTTTAGGTGACATGAGTTTAGGATTAGGTTTCAGACATAGGTTTAGATTTTCGGGTTCGGGATCAGGTTTCGGGTTTGGTTTTCGTGTTTGGGTCTAAGTTTAGGCTAGGTGAATGGATTTAGGAATAGGTGTAGGTTTAGTTTAGGTGACATGAGTTTAGGATTAGGTTTCGGGCATAGGTTTAGATTTTCGGGTTCGGGATCGGGTTTCGGGTTTGGTTTTCGAGTTTGGGTCTAGGTTTAGGCTAGGTGAATGGATTTAGGAATAGGTGTAGGTTTAGTTTAGGTGACATGAGTTTAGGATTAGGTTTCGGGCATAGGTTTAGATTTTCGGGTTCGGGATCGGGTTTCGGGTTTAGTTTTCGAGTTTGGGTCTAGGTTTAGGGTAAGTGAATGGATTTAGGAATAGGTGTAGGTTTAGTTTAGGTGACATGAGTTTAGGATTAGGTTTTGGGCATAAGTTGAGATTTTTGGATTCGGGATTGGGTTTCGGGTTTGGTTTTCGTGTTTGGGTCAAGGTTTAGGCTAGGTGAATGGATTTAGGAATAGGTGTAGGTTTATTTTAGGTGACATTAGTTTAGGATTAGGTTTCAGACATAGGTTTAGATTTTCGGGTTCGGGATCAGGGTTCGGGTTTGGTTTTCGTGTTTGGGTCTAGGTTTAGGCTAGGTGAATGGATTTAGGAATAGGTGTAGGTTTAGTTTAGGTGACATGAGTTTAGGATTAGGTTTCGGGCATAGGTTTAGATTTTCGGGTTCGGGATCGGGTTTCGGGTTTGGTTTTCGAGTTTGGGTCTAGGTTTAGGGTAAGTGAATGGATTTAGGAATAGGTGTAGGTTTAGTTTAGGTGACATGAGTTTAGGATTAGGTTTTGGGCATAAGTTGAGATTTTTGGATTCGGGATCGGGTTTCGGGTTTGGTTTTCGTGTTTGGGTCAAGGTTTAGGCTAGGTGAATGGATTTAGGAATAGGTGTAGGTTTAGTTTAGGAGACATTAGTTTAGGATTAGGTTTCAGACATAGGTTTAGATTTTCGGGTTCGGGATCAGGTTTCGGGTTTGGTTTTCGTGTTTGGGTCTAGGTTTAAGCTAGGTGAATGGATTTAGGAATAGGTGTAGGTTTAGTTTAGGTGACATGAGTTTAGGATTAGGTTTCGGGCATAGGTTTAGATTTTCGGGTTCGGGATCGGGTTTCGGGTTTGGTTTTCGAGTTTGGGTCTAGGTTTAGGCTAGGTGAATGGATTTAGGAATAGGTGTAGGTTTAGTTTAGGTGACATGAGTTTAGGATTAGGTTTTGGGCATAAGTTGAGATTTTTGGATTCGGGATCGGGTTTCGGGTTTGGTTTTCGTGTTTGGGTCAAGGTTTAGGCTAGGTGAATGGATTTAGGAATAGGTGTAGGTTTAGTTTAGGTGACATGAGTTTAGGATTAGGTTTCGGGCATAAGTTGAGATTTTTGGGTTCGGGATCGGGTTTCGGGTTTGGTTTTCGTGTTTGGGTCTAGGTTTAGGCTAGGTGAATGGATTTAGGAATAGGTGTAGGTTTAGTTTAGGTGACATGAGTTTAGGATTAGGTTTCGGGCATAAGTTGAGATTTTTGGGTTCGGGATCGGGTTTCGGGTTTGGTTTTCGTGTTTGGGTCAAGGTTTAGGCTAGGTGAATGGATTTAGGAATAGGTGTAGGTTTAGTTTAGGTGACATGAGTTTAGGATTAGGTTTCGGGCATAGGTTTAGATTTTCGGGTTCGGGATCGGGTTTCGGGTTTGGTTTTCGAGTTTGGGTCTAGGTTTAGGCTAGGTGAATGGATTTAGGAATAGGTGTAGGTTTAGTTTAGGTGACATGAGTTTAGGATTAGGTTTCGGGCATAGGTTTAGATTTTCGGGTTCGGGATCGGGTTTCGGGTTTGGTTTTCGAGTTTGGGTCTAGGTTTAGGGTAGGTGAATGGATTTAGGAATAGGTGTAGGTTTAGTTTAGGTGACATGAGTTTAGGATTAGGTTTTGGGCATAAGTTGAGATTTTTGGATTCGGGATCGGGTTTCGGGTTTGGTTTTCGTGTTTGGGTCAAGGTTTAGGCTAGGTGAATGGATTTAGGAATAGGTGTAGGTTTAGTTTAGGTGACATTAGTTTAGGATTAGGTTTCAGACATAGGTTTAGATTTTCGGGTTCGGGATCAGGTTTCGGGTTTGGTTTTCGTGTTTGGGTCTAGGTTTGGGCTAGGAGAATGGATTTAGGAATAGGTGTTGGTTTAGTTTAGGTGACATGAGTTTAGGATTAGGTTTCGGGCATAGGTTTAGATTTTCGGGTTCGGGATCGGGTTTCGGGTTTGGTTTTCGAGTTTGGGTCTAGGTTTAGGGTAAGTGAATGGATTTAGGAATAGGTGTAGGTTTAGTTTAGGTGACATGAGTTTAGGATTAGGTTTTGGGCATAAGTTGAGATTTTTGGATTCGGGATTGGGTTTCGGGTTTGGTTTTCGTGTTTGGGTCAAGGTTTAGGCTAGGTGAATGGATTTAGGAATAGGTGTAGGTTTAGTTTAGGTGACATTAGTTTAGGATTAGGTTTCAGACATAGGTTTAGATTTTCGGGTTCGGGATCAGGTTTCGGGTTTGGTTTTCGTGTTTGGGTCTAGGTTTGGGCTAGGAGAATGGATTTAGGAATAGGTGTTGGTTTAGTTTAGGTGACATGAGTTTAGGATTAGGTTTCGGGCATAGGTTTAGATTTTCGGGTTCGGGATCGGGTTTCGGGTTTAGTTTTCGAGTTTGGGTCTAGGTTTAGGGTAAGTGAATGGATTTAGGAATAGGTGTAGGTTTAGTTTAGGTGACATGAGTTTAGGATTAGGTTTTGGGCATAAGTTGAGATTTTTGGATTCGGGATTGGGTTTCGGGTTTGGTTTTCGTGTTTGGGTCAAGGTTTAGGCTAGGTGAATGGATTTAGGAATAGGTGTAGGTTTATTTTAGGTGACATTAGTTTAGGATTAGGTTTCAGACATAGGTTTAGATTTTCGGGTTCGGGATCAGGTTCCGGGTTTGGTTTTCGTGTTTGGGTCTAGGTTTAGGCTAGGTGAATGGATTTAGGAATAGGTGTAGGTTTAGTTTAGGTGACATGAGTTTAGGATTAGGTTTCGGGCATAGGTTTAGATTTTCGGGTTCGGGATCGGGTTTCGGGTTTGGTTTTCGAGTTTGGGTCTAGGTTTAGGGTAAGTGAATGGATTTAGGAATAGGTGTAGGTTTAGTTTAGGTGACATGAGTTTAGGATTAGGTTTTGGGCATAAGTTGAGATTTTTGGATTCGGGATCGGGTTTCGGGTTTGGTTTTCGTGTTTGGGTCAAGGTTTAGGCTAGGTGAATGGATTTAGGAATAGGTGTAGGTTTAGTTTAGGAGACATTAGTTTAGGATTAGGTTTCAGACATAGGTTTAGATTTTCGGGTTCGGGATCAGGTTTCGGGTTTGGTTTTCGTGTTTGGGTCTTGGTTTAGGCTAGGTGAATGGATTTAGGAATAGGTGTTGGTTTAGTTTAGGTGACATGAGTTTAGGATTAGGTTTCGGGCATAGGTTTAGATTTTCGGGTTCGGGATCGGGTTTCGGGTTTGGTTTTCGAGTTTGGGTCTAGGTTTAGGCTAGGTGAATGGATTTAGGAATAGGTGTAGGTTTAGTTTAGGTGACATGAGTTTAGGATTAGGTTTTGGGCATAAGTTGAGATTTTTGGATTCGGGATCGGGTTTCGGGTTTGGTTTTCGTGTTTGGGTCAAGGTTTAGGCTAGGTGAATGGATTTAGGAATAGGTGTAGGTTTAGTTTAGGTGACATGAGTTTAGGATTAGGTTTCGGGCATAAGTTGAGATTTTTGGGTTCGGGATCGGGTTTCGGGTTTGGTTTTCGTGTTTGGGTCTAGGTTTAGGCTAGGTGAATGGATTTAGGAATAGGTGTAGGTTTAGTTTAGGTGACATGAGTTTAGGATTAGGTTTCGGGCATAAGTTGAGATTTTTGGGTTCGGGATCGGGTTTCGGGTTTGGTTTTCGTGTTTGGGTCAAGGTTTAGGCTAGGTGAATGGATTTAGGAATAGGTGTAGGTTTAGTTTAGGTGACATGAGTTTAGGATTAGGTTTCGGGCATAGGTTTAGATTTTCGGGTTCGGGATCGGGTTTCGGGTTTGGTTTTCGAGTTTGGGTCTAGGTTTAGGCTAGGTGAATGGATTTAGGAATAGGTGTAGGTTTAGTTTAGGTGACATGAGTTTAGGATTAGGTTTCGGGCATAGGTTTAGATTTTCGGGTTCGGGATCGGGTTTCGGGTTTGGTTTTCGAGTTTGGGTCTAGGTTTAGGGTAAGTGAATGGATTTAGGAATAGGTGTAGGTTTAGTTTAGGTGACATGAGTTTAGGATTAGGTTTTGGGCATAAGTTGAGATTTTTGGATTCGGGATTGGGTTTCGGGTTTGGTTTTCGTGTTTGGGTCAAGGTTTAGGCTAGGTGAATGGATTTAGGAATAGGTGTAGGTTTAGTTTAGGTGACATTAGTTTAGGATTAGGTTTCAGACATAGGTTTAGATTTTCGGGTTCGGGATCAGGTTTCGGGTTTGGTTTTCGTGTTTGGGTCTAGGTTTGGGCTAGGAGAATGGATTTAGGAATAGGTGTTGGTTTAGTTTAGGTGACATGAGTTTAGGATTAGGTTTCGGGCATAGGTTTAGATTTTCGGGTTCGGGATCGGGTTTCGGGTTTGGTTTTCGAGTTTGGGTCTAGGTTTAGGCTAGGTGAATGGATTTAGGAATAGGTGTAGGTGTAGTTTAGGTGACATGAGTTTAGGATTAGGTTTCGGGCATAGGTTTAGATTTTCGGGTTCGGGATCGGGTTTCGGGTTTAGTTTTCGAGT
This sequence comes from Liriodendron chinense, assembly GCA_003013855.2. Lineage (NCBI taxonomy): Eukaryota > Viridiplantae > Streptophyta > Magnoliopsida > Magnoliales > Magnoliaceae > Liriodendron > Liriodendron chinense. Next base: position 112,654 of record ML058465.1, on the reverse strand, counting down.
TTGGGTCTAGGTTTAGGGTAAGTGAATGGATTTAGGAATAGGTGTAGGTTTAGTTTAGGTGACATGAGTTTAGGATTAGGTTTTGGGCATAAGTTGAGATTTTTGGATTCGGGATCGGGTTTCGGGTTTGGTTTTCGTGTTTGGGTCAAGGTTTAGGCTAGGTGAATGGATTTAGGAATAGGTGTAGGTTTAGTTTAGGTGACATTAGTTTAGGATTAGGTTTCAGACATAGGTTTAGATTTTCGGGTTCGGGATCAGGTTTCGGGTTTGGTTTTCGTGTTTGGGTCTAGGTTTAGGCTAGGTGAATGGATTTAGGAATAGGTGTAGGTTTCGTTTAGGTGACATGAGTTTAGGATTAGGTTTCGGGCATAGGTTTAGATTTTCGGGTTCGGGATCGGGTTTCGGGTTTGGTTTTCGAGTTTGGGTCTAGGTTTAGGGTAAGTGAATGGATTTAGGAATAGGTGTAGGTTTAGTTTAGGTGACATGAGTTTAGGATTAGGTTTTGGGCATAAGTTGAGATTTTTGGATTCGGGATCGGGTTTCGGGTTTGGTTTTCGTGTTTGGGTCAAGGTTTAGGCTAGGTGAATGGATTTAGGAATAGGTGTAGGTTTAGTTTAGGAGACATTAGTTTAGGATTAGGTTTCAGACATAGGTTTAGATTTTCGGGTTCGGGATCAGGTTTCGGGTTTGGTTTTCGTGTTTGGGTCTAGGTTTAGGCTAGGTGAATGGATTTAGGAATAGGTGTTGGTTTAGTTTAGGTGACATGAGTTTAGGATTAGGTTTCGGGCATAGGTTTAGATTTTCTGGTTCGGGATCGGGTTTCGGGTTTGGTTTTCGAGTTTGGGTCTAGGTTTAGGCTAGGTGAATGGATTTAGGAATAGGTGTAGGTTTAGTTTAGGTGACATGAGTTTAGGATTAGGTTTCGGGCATAGGTTTAGATTTTCGGGTTCGGGATCGGGTTTCGGGTTTGGTTTTCGAGTTTGGGTCTTGGTTTAGGCTAGGTGAATGGATTGAGGAATAGGTGTAGGTTTAGTTTAGGTGACATGAGTTTAGGATTAGGTTTCGTGCATAGGTTTAGATTTTCGGGTTCGGGATCGGGTTTCGGGTTTGGTTTTCGAGTTTGGGTCTAGGTTTAGGGTAAGTGAATGGATTTAGGAATAGGTGTAGGTTTAGTTTAGGTGACATGAGTTTAGGATTAGGTTTTGGGTATAAGTTGAGATTTTTGGATTCGGGATCGGGTTTCGGGTTTGGTTTTCGTGTTTGGGTCAAGGTTTAGGCTAGGTGAATGGATTTAGGAATAGGTGTAGGTTTAGTTTAGGTGACATTAGTTTAGGATTAGGTTTCAGACATAGGTTTAGATTTTCGGGTTCGGGATCAGGTTTCGGGTTTGGTTTTCGAGTTTGGGTCTTGGTTTAGGCTAGGTGAATGGATTTAGGAATAGGTGTAGGTTTAGTTTAGGTGACATGAGTTTAGGATTAGGTTTTGGGCATAAGTTGAGATTTTTGGGTTCGGGATCGGGTTTCGGGTTTGGTTTTCGTGTTTGGGTCTAGGTTTAGGTAAGGTGAATGTATTTAGGAATAGGTGTAGGTTTAGTTTAGGTGACATGAGTTTAGGATTAGGTTTAGGGCATAAGTTGAGATTTTTGGGTTGAGGATCGGGTCTTGGGTTTGTTTTTCGTGTTTGGGTCAAGGTTTAGGCTAGGTGAATGGATTTAGGAATAGGTGTAGGTTTAGTTTAGGTGACATGAGTGTAGGATTAGGTTTCGGGCATAGGTGTTGAACCTCCACTTTATACATTGCATTGCCTATATAAATGACATGGTTTGCATGATTTTCACGATTTAAAGGCCCATCTAACACATGTTTTGTGATTATAGGGGATGAGAGCGGACTTCGTTCAATTGGGGATTAAAAGAAGCCTTTGGAGCCATTGGATGAAAGATGAAAGAAGACCAAAGAAAGAAGAAAGCAAGGAGAAGAGAGAAAAGAAGAAAAAGGAGAAAAAGAAAGGAAGAATAAGCAAATGGAAGAAGGCTGACCGGTCATGACCGGTCGGCCATGAAGGCTGATCATATTGAAGACAAGCCGATCGGTCATGACCGGTCGGCCATGCACATTGGAAGACGGACAGTTTGGTCCGACCGGTCATGACCGGTCGGCTGTATACGCTGGATTGCTAGGAGGTCTGTCCGACCGGTCTTGACAGGTTGGCTATAGTCCCTGGAATGTGTAAAAGTCCAGTCCGACCGGTCATGACCGGTCGGCCCTGCGTAACTAGAGTCCTTTCTAAATCTGGACTCCGAAAAACACTGCGCACTGCGTAACCTTTCGCAGATTTCGACGCAAGGGAGGTTTCTTGCTATAAAAGGATACCTAGGGGATCTTCCTAGGTCATCTTAGAAGGGAAGGAACGTGGTTTTGGAGAGAGGAAGCGAGCGTGGAGCGTCTGCAACTCTCCAACTTCTGGTTTTCTATTTTCTATGCTTTTATTCAGAGTTTTTAGTTGTAGCATGACTATGCTCGGCTAGAACCTCTCAGCTAAGGCTGAGGGGTGAAGCTTGTAGCCAATTCGATGTTGGATTCAATTTAATTCAAGTAATTTACATTCAAGTTTGAATTTTCTCATGTTCCAGTTCTTTAAGTGGTAGTTTGAGATGTTTTATGAGAGTTCATGTGCTCAGGACATGAATTCCTTGCAATTCTCTGAGATTATCACAGGATGCTTGTTTAGATTCGAATCATAGTAATCCTTGAGCAGGCCATAGTCCATAGGCATGGCTGTTACTCCGCAGGCTATAGTTTTGATTTCTACATTGATTGAATGGACTAGAACTTGGAAGTTCAACTTGATTTGGATTGAATGTGTGTAATGCTTTATTTTCCAACTAGATGAGAGATAGGACTTCAAAACTAGTTGTGTTCTCTACTTGGATTGACTGAATTGACATAGGATTGCTGCAAGTGGATCCTTGAATGCCTTAGTACTTTATATCCCTGATTTTTCATTAAGTTACTGTTTTAATTAAACACTCAATTGAATCTGATTTTCATCCAAAAACTGAGTTGCTGGAGTGCTTTAGAAGTTGTTTATATTTCCCTGTGGATCGACCTCGGTCTTACCGAGTTTTATTACTACATCGCAGCCTTACACTTGAGGCGAGCGAACAATAGGTTTAGATTTTCGGGTTCGGGATCGGGTTTCGGGTTTGGTTTTCGAGTTTGGGTCTAGGTTTAGGCTAGGTGAATGGATTTAGGAATAGGTGTAGGTTTAGTTTAGGTGACATGAGTTTAGGATAAGGTTTCGGGAATAGGTTTATATTTTCGGGTTCGGGATCGGGTTTAGGGAAAGGTTCTCGTGTTTGGGTCAAGGTTTAGGTTAGGTGAATGTATTTAGGAATTGGTGTAGGTTTAGGTTAGGTGATTTGAGATTAGGATTAGGTTTAGGGCATAGGTTGAGATTTTTGGGTTCGGGATCGGGTTTATGAAAAGGTTCTCGTGTTTGGGTCAAGGTTTAGGTTAGGTGAATGTATTTACGAATTGGTGTAGGTTTAGGTTAGGTGATTTGAGATTAGGATTAGGTTTACGCATTGGTTTATAGTTTCGGGTTCGGGATCGGGTTTAGGGTTAGGTTTTTTAGTTTGGGTCTAGGTTTAGAGTTAGATGAATTGAGTTTAGGTTTCGGTTTAGCCGTAGCTTATAGGTTTTAGTTTTAGGTTTATGGTTTCGGGTTTAGGGTGTAGGTCTTGGAGACTCAAGCAACTCAAGGATAGCTCCGACGCACATCTGGGTCTGCTCCACACAAAGCGGGCCTGTCCAAATGGCCAGGCCACCCATATTGCTGTCCATAGGAAATGGACAGCTTCATCATCATGGTCATAACAGCGGTTCCCACCTTCCAGGGACCCCCGCTCAACACCCGGATAGCTCCGACGCACATCCGGGTCTGCTCCATTAATTTCGAGCTAATACATAAACACGGGTCTGTCCAAATGGCCAGGCCACCCATATTGCTGTCCATAGGAAATGGACAGCTTCATCATCACGGTCATAACAGCGGTTCCCACCTTCCAGGGACCCCCGCTCAACACCCAGATAGCTCTGACGCACATCCGGGTCTGCTCCATTAATTTCGAGCTAATACATAAACACAGGCCTGTCCAAATAGCCAGGCCACCCATATTGCTGTCCATAGGAAATGGACAGCTTCATCATCATGGTCATAACAGCGGTTCCCACCTTCCAGGGACCCCCGCTCAACACCCGGATAGCTCCGACGCACATCCAGGTCTGCTCCATTAATTTCAAGCTAATACATAAACACGGGCCTGTCCAAATGGCCAGGCCACCCATATTGCTGTCCATAGGAAATGGCAGCTTCATCATCATGGTCATAACAGCGGTTCCCACCTTCCAGGGACCCCCGCTCAACACCCGGATAGCTCCGATGCACATCCGGGTCTGCTCCATTAATTTCAAGCTAATACATAAACACGGGCCTGTCCAAATGGCCAGGCCGCCCATATTGCTGTCTATAGGAAATGGACAGCTTCATCATCATGGTCATAACAGCGGTTCCCACCTTCCAGGGACCCCCGTTCAACACCCGGATAGCTCCGACGCACATCCGGGTCTGCTCTATTAATTTCGAGCTAATACATAAACACGGGCCTGTCCAAATGGGCAGGCCACCCATATTGTTGTCCATAGGAAATGGACAGCTTCATCATCATGGTCATAACAGCGGTTCCCACCTTCCAGGGACCCCCGCTCAACACCCGGATAGCTCCGACGCACATCCGGGTCTGCTCCATTAATTTCGAGCTAATACATAAACACGGGCCTGTCCAAATGGCCAGGCCACCCATATTGCTATCCATAGGAACAGGACAGCTTCATCATCTTGGTCTAAACCACGGTTCCCACCTTCCAGGGACCCCAGCTCAACATCAACATCAATCAACTACTCTTAATCACAAGTATCATGTTCGTCATCTAATTTGCCACTAAATGATAATATAATAAAATCAGTCGCCCATCCAAGGATGGATAGATTGAAATGCTATCATTATTTCCATTTAAATGCCCAAGCCTAAATTTCGACAGCATCTCCCCCTATCTCTCCAGATATATTTATCTTACATTTCATTTCCACGTCAACTATCCACACATTGTGTGGATTAAATTGACAATGGAATTAAACATAAGAAACATATCCAGAGAGAATAGGAGAGTTACCGCACGAAACTAATGACATTGCATGTAAATGACAAACAACGATAACATTCCAATCTATCCAACCTTGGACTGTCCAACAAGACAATTTGGCAGATTTCTATACCTCCAAAACACACTTTATTTATGCTCGGCAATATAGAAATCTCCAAATGGGCTAACTGATTCTATTATACTATCATTTGTGGACAAAAAATAACTATTAATAATAAGCCAAATACATCCACAACATACATCCACATAAATCAACCACGGGTAGCTCCGAAGCACATCCGGGTTTGCTCCATCAATTCCAGATACACAAGCACATGAAAATGGCAAAATCATCAACACCATGAATCAAGTCTAATCAAATACCTAATGACTGCTATTTTCTGAACAAATAAGTATGTATGGGGCCCACCATGGGAATCGGATTGCGTGCGGAGTAACTCTACACACTCTTATCTCTTATCATGTAGAGTAAACTCAGTTGGGCCCACCTAGAATGTATGTGATTTATCTATTCCGTCCTTATGTTTTTTCAGCTCATTTTAGTGGTTGAGCCCAAAATTTAAGCATATCCAAATCTCAAGTGGACCATGCCATGGTAAACAGTGGGAATAATGATTTCCACCATTCCCAGGCCCTACAGTGATCATTATTTGTCATCCAACTTGTTCATAAGATCACATGGATATGGATGAAGGGAAAACACAAATATCAGCTTGATCCAATACTTCTGTGTCCTCCAAGAATTTTTCAATGATAGACATTCAGTTCACACTTGTGGTGTGGTCCACTATAGATTTTGATATGCTTCATTTTTGGGCACCATACCTAAAATTCCCTGCTAAGATGGATGGATGGAGTGGATAAAATACGTAAATCACTGTGGCCCCCACATAGTTTACTCCACACATAGTGGACAGCGACGATCGCCCCACAGCCAGTGGACAGCGACGTGGGCCCCACAGCCACAGCCAGTGGACAGCGACGGTGGGCCCAACAATTACGTATTTCATTTTTTTAATTTGTAAAACAAAAATTTGGATTTTAAATTTTAAAATCCCTAATTAGGGATTTTAATTTCAAAATCCCTAATTAGGGATTTACTAAATCAGTGGGCCCCACCAAATGGACGATGGAAACCGACAGCTAAGGTGGACCCCACATGCAATGGACGATGGAAACCGACTGTGGGACCCACATGCAATGGACGATAGAAAGCGACGGTGGGACCCACCCACATGCATTGGACAGCGATGGTGAGACCCACATGCATTGGATTTTGGGAGTGGGCCCCACAATCAACAACGAGGAGAGAGGGAGAGAGGGGAAATGGAGCAAGAAGGAAGGGCGAGAGGGTTACCGGAGGAGCTGGCGGCGTACGGAGGCCGGTGGAGGCGAGTGGCTACCAGTGACGGTGGTCGGCTGGGGGGGGGGGGTGGTCGGCTGAGGCGGTGGGCCGCCGGTACGTTGACTGCCGATGGTCGGAGAAGAGGGAGAGATGAGATGGGTGGGCCGGCCGCGCGCACGAGAGAGAGAGAGAGAGAGAGAGAGGAGAGAGAGAGAGACAGCGAGAGTGAGAGAGACAGAGAGAAATGAGGGAGGCCCGATCGGGTTAGTAAAAAAAAGGACTTTTACCGACGAAAATTTTCATCGGTAAAAGAGAATTTTTCGTCGGTAAAAGTTCTCCCTTTTCACTTAGGCGGGAATCAAACATTATTACCGACAAGCAATTTTCGTCGGGGAAAATGACTTTTACCGATGAAAAATTTCGTCGGTAAAAGTCCTCTTACGCAGAAATCACATATTATTACCGACAGACTATAATCGTTGCTAAAAACGACTTTTACCGACGAAAATATTCGTCGGTAAAAGCTAAATTTCTTGCTTTATTTTTTAGCGACGGGTATCTTCATCGGTAATAAACTTTTTACCGACGAAATTTAGAATTTCATCGGTAAAAGTGTATGGCGGGTGTAATCTAACGGTGGCGGGAAACTTGAATGTATTTTACCGACGATTACTTTATTTCATCGGGGAAATCGCTTTTTACCGGCTAAAATAATTTCGTCGGTAAAACTTCATTTTCTTATAGTGCAAGCTGAATCAAGCTTTGCCCAGTTCGGCTCGGTTTGGTCAGTGGGCGACCTGGGCTCGAGCTTGGCTCGGCTTGGTCCTCGAGCTCAGGTCGTGGGCTTGGCTTGGTTTGGACGAGCTTTCGAGCTGAATTCGAGCCTGTCCGAGCTTCAAGCTTTCAAGCCTGAATTCGAGCCGAGCTTTCGAGCTAACATTGTACTTGCCTATTTCGAGCTACAACTCACAAATTCAACACGACAAGTTACACTACACAATTTGTGGTCACAATTCAGAAATTACAAATTTTCAAGTCAATAGGATGAGTTATCCGGAGAGCTACTATCCAAATCTTCATACACGACTGGTTGACATCTTCTCCATCAGAAGGTGGGGAGAGTTTTTCACCGTGCTCTTGTATTGTTTGAACTAGAACTTTCAAGCTTTCTTATGAGCAGGTTTGTACTCAATACTTATTGCTCAGTAGAATGTGCCAAGTTTGGATAGAAACTTGAATGCTTTGTTACCCTTCTTCTTCTTGCTCGAGCCACTCGATCCTGCCTTGGCATCATCTTGTCTTGAAGACGAAGAATGTTGTTCTTGTTTTTTTGCCTCTTCAATGCTAAGCCTTATATCTTGCTGAATTTGTGCTTCCTCCAATTCTTTTCTCTTCATTTCCTCATCTTCCTTAGTGGGAGGTTTTTTATTTGAATCGAGAAGTGTTCAGAAAAGAAGCTTGACCTCCTTAGGGGCTTGGGGACATGGTTTTGCATCTCCACCCCGACAAGAAAGATGCATCGATTAGTTTTATAATACATTCTTTGTCCACACAACGCACACTGTATTTGTTTTTTCCCAGACCTTGGAGAGTACACAATGGAACCATAGTCCCTCCAGTCAGTCGATAGGTCAGAACCGGGTGAAGACATTATCTACATTAAATATTTTGAAAAAAAATAATTAATGTAGTGACTAGTGAGACAGTTGACTTAATTAGTGAAGAAGATTCAAGAATCAAACAGATAATTAAATATATACAAATTATAAAATTTAACATAAACAAAACGCAATAAATAATGAAATAACAAATATGTTCCAGTTCTAACAAAAATATAATTGCATAAAAAAAAAGAAATGTAACAGTGATATACATTCATTACAGGCCGCTAATGTAAAATTCAAAATGTAAAAAATAAAAAGATATGTTCTATCAAGCCGCTAATGTCGTTGCAGCTGCAGCACTTGCGTTCTCGTCTTTATCCTCCTCATCCTCACTATCCATACCATTACCTCCCCAAATTGGATGCAGCCAGTCTTGTGTGCAGATTAACGCTTCCACTATTTTTTGTGAAAGTGAGCTTCGATACTTGCTCACAACCCTACTTCCGATGCTGAAAGCTGATTCTGATGCCACTGTTGAAATTGGAATTGACAGTATATCTCATGCCATCATCGACAGTGTAGGGTATTTTGCTTCGCTAACTCTCATCTTCCACCATTTAAGAACTTCAAAGCTTACGTCAATGCGCATCACAATTGGCTCTTTGAGATACATCTGTAGCTCTGATTCGTGACTCTGATCTTTTTCATATGATTGTGCAATAAAAGACATGTATTCATCGAGTACACTAGCCTTGCTTGCTGCTTGTGAACTACCACCACTTGATGCTGCTTGTGTATTACTTGTTATTGCAGGTGAGGCAGAAACATATATCTTGTATAACTCTTTGATTGCATTTTCAACCCTAGAGGTTTCGATTGTTGCCCTTTCAAATGAATATATCTTCATATAAATAAACTGAACTAAGCCCATCTTGCACCGAGGATCTAATACAACTGCTAAGGCCATTAGCAGTTGGCATTAATCCTAATACTTATCGAACTTATCTTGCATACTAATGACCATCATCTGTAGAAATTCTAGACCCTCTTGTGCACATTCTTGCAAGGCTTCCTTCACCTTCCAAATAGGCGACAATAATTGGTTTGCAGTCGGATACTTATTTTCAGAAAATATATTCGTGCAGTCATAAAATACCAAGAGAAACTTGTGAACATTTTTAGCTTTGCTCCAATCATCTTCAGTAGGAAACCAAGTATAGTTTTTATCACGCGCCACAAATTCAGAAAATGTATGTTCAAATTCCCTGGCCGAATCCAACATTTTAAATGTCGAATACCAACGTGTGCATACATCCAATTTCAACGTTTTTTTAGACTTAATATTCAAACATTGGATGATATCGTTCCATATACTCAATCTAGAAGGTGACCCTCTTATGCATTTTACGATCTCTCTTATGTACTCAATAACGGAGTCGATTGTCTTCAATCTTTCTTGTACAATCAAGTTGAATATGTCAGCACAACATTTTATCTGGAATTTTTTCCATCAAAAAATAAATCTCCAATCACCTTGAACTGGTTGCGCAAGCGCGAAGCAACACTGTCATTTGTAGCGGCATTATCTACTGTTATTGATGAAACTTTACCCTCAATACCCCATTTCTTCAGACAACTGTAGATGCAATTTGAAATAACTAACCCAGTGTGAGGAGGAGGAAGGTGGCAAAAGTTCAGAATTGACTTGTAGAGTTTCCAATCACTATCAACATAGTGTGCAGTCAATGAAATGTATCCCTTTCTCTGAGTGGTCGCTGTCCACAAATCGAAAGTTAAACTGATTCGATTGACTGATGCCAAAACTGCTTTCATCTTCATCTTCTCATTCTCATACATTTTCATGCACTCTCTCTTGACAGTGTTGTGAGAGGCCTTCTCAACCTGAGGGTTAAGGAATTTGTTATATCCTATAAACGTCTTACTCTCTATCATTTTGAATGGCTATTCCTTAACAATCACTAATGTAGCATACCACTCTTTCAGCTTCTTTTTGTCAAACTTATGAGTGGACATTGCACCTTCTGTATCATTTGTTTCGGACTTGTTAAATGAAAGTAACTGTTGGCCTGAACTTCGGGCCCTTGGTTTCTTCATGTAAATTTTACCATGTCTGATTAAATGTGAAGTTGTCCCTCCAGGATTCTTGGTGAACAGTGACTTGCAATACAAACATCGAACCTTTACTACACTATTTACTTCGATTTCTTCAAAGTCATCCCATACTGTGACCTTTTCTTTCCTTTTGTTGAACCTTGACCTATGACTGAACTCGCGCCTTCATCCACATCCACAATGAGAGGAGGTGTGGGTTGTGTAACTAACGCTTCAGCATTAATTGGATTGTTTAGGACTCTCTCGGCCTCACTAGTCATCTATAGTTATAACATGTAAAAATTAATCTTCAGGCATATATCAAACTATTAAGTATGTCAACAATTTAACTTGCAACGACTGCAACTCGTTGAGAAGTTACTGAACCTAAGTACCTAACGAGGAGTTATAAGTTGCGACATACGGCACAGACACTACAGGTCTATGACTCTTCTCTGCCTAAATCAGTTACCCATTCAAGATTATATAGATTATAATGCTTTCGTTTATTGATTTAAACGCCTACATCAAAATTCCGGCAGCATCTCCCCTTATCTCTCTATAATATATTGATCCTCTATTTGCTTTTAATTGTCAAGTACCCTCATTATATAAAATGAGGATAAATGACAATAAAACTCAAATGAAAGAAATACATTCGGAGAGAAAAGGAGAGATACCGCACGGAACCGACGCAAACATTTAAATCAATAAAACGAAAACATTACAATCTATTTAATCATGAACTGTCCAAAATGGGATAATTTGAGGATTGCTATGCACCGAAGACATACTAATTTATATCTGGCCACATAGGAATGCTCAAATGGGCAACTGATTGTCTATAGTTAACAACAATTTATAACAGATCACAACTAAAACTCATTCAATTCAACAAACAACGAATCAAGAATTATAACAATTTAAAACAACTAATAACAAATCAACTAACAATTCAATCCAACTAAAATTAAATTAAATTTAATTATTTCTAAAATTAAATTCCTAAAACTAAAACAATTTATAATTAATATTGTATATTTAAAAATAACTATATTTTATCAACTAACAACAATTTCTAAAACAATTTAAAACTAATTTACAACAATCTACAACAATTTAACAATTTACAATTTATAATTAATTTACAAATCACCAATTCAACAATCTACAGTTAGCAATAATTTGCAACAATTTACCATTTATAATTAATATTTAAAGTTAATAAATAATAATTATAAAATACCTTTGGTCCTTTGCTGGTCCCCTGGTCGGTTCGGTTGTGGGCTTGTGGCTGTTGGGTGGGGCTTTCGGCTGGACCTGGATGGACGGACGGACGGACGGACAGACAGTGGTGGTTGTCAGCTGGACGAACAGACGGACAACACTGGTTGTCGGCTGTCGAACAGCGGGGGTCGTCGCCTCATCGGACAGGAAAGGGAGGTTGGCTGTCACTTGTCGGACAACGGGGATTGTCGGACAAGGAAGGTGGTCGATGGATAGGGGGGGTCGTCGCCCGTCGGACAAGGAAGGTGACGGATAGAGAGTCAGAGAGAGAGGGAGGTCGCACAGAGTGGAGAGGGTGGGAGAGTCAGAGAGAGAGGGAGAGAGAGTAGCTCCTTGCCGGACGGCCGAATGCCTGCCAAAAGCCTGCCGACCTAGGGCTAGGGACTTTAGCGTTTTTGAGAGAAGGGGGCAGGGACGGGTGCTGGAATTTAGGGGGCAGTAACTTTAGGGTTTTTACTTTTTTCTTTTAACCTTTAGTTTTTAAAATATATAATATATTATATAATATATAAATATACAATATATATTTATTTAATAACATACGAGCCTATACACGAGCCGAGCCGAATCGAGCCTGGTTCGAGCCAAACTAAGCCCGATTCAAGCCGAGCTGAATCGAGCTTAGGTCAGTCTCGGGCTTGGCTCGAATTCTCAATGAGCCCCTAAAAAAGGTTCGGCTTGGTTTGTTCAGCCCTACGAGCCGAGCCAAATTGAGCTTTTTCGAGCCGAGCTGAGCGAGCTTTTCGAACTGGCTCGATTCGTGTACAACTCTCGACTGAAGATTCAAGTAGACCAGAAGCATTAAGGAAGAAAAACAAGTAAAATAGATGCCTTGGTGACCCTAAACCTTAGAGCCAAAACATTTTAAATTACCTCTAGATGACTTGGACCAATTAGAAAAATCATTAGTCATCATCATTAGCCTTAGATCATATAGAAAAACATGATAAGTTAGAATAATTAAAGAGGTGCAAGTTGCTATAAATGAAATAGCCTAGATAACAATTTTCGAGTGGACTTCAATACATCGGAGTCTAGTCTCGATATGTCTTCCAACTAATCAAAGAAAATCTCGATCAATCGAACATATGTCCAGCAACTTGTTAAACTCTTTGGACATTTCTTCATTCAATCGAAGGCATCACTTCGATATATTGAAGTTGATGTTTCGATTAATTTAAGATGAGTTTGATCAATTGAGAATATGTCCAACAACATTGTTAAACTCTCTGGAAAGTTTTCCGATCAATCGAAGTAGATCTTCGATTAATCGAAGACACCTTCGATCAATCGAATGGTTATTCTAATCAATCGAAGATATGTAAATCTATTCATTTTTTTACCATTGGAGATTTATCTATAAAAGTAGGAGAGTTATTTTTCGGCTTAAGAGAGGGAGTTTAGTGATTTAGAAGCCACCACTTTTGCAAACCATTAGGAGCTCTAATCCTAACCCATCCAAGTCATTCTCCTTGTGATTAATCACAATCTTGGAGCATTCAAAGCTCAAATGGGAATGGGCTTGCTCTCTCTTGATTTCTAATAGTTTAAACACCTTGACTATAGGTAGAACCTTTGTCTAAACACCCCCTAAGAATCTTTTAGGTGATTCTCCAACCTTGAATAAAATCATCCCTTAGGTTGTAGAGAATCCACTACTTCCTCACCTTGGGCATCTTGAAGAAGGACCAAATGTAATGTAGTTAATCTTGGAGCTGGAGTACTGGAAATGCATCGTCATCTGCGATCGGGGGAGCACAAGGGGAGCTATTGAAGCATGGGAGAGCGGAGATCAAGCACCCAAAGCGGTGCATCCACGGGCCTCATATCTAACAAGTAAGGTTGTCATTTGTAAGAGTCCATCCACTCTTTTACCGTGGAGAATTTAGTGTAGAGTTTGTTTGTCAATCTTGATCCAAGTTTATTTGTCGATCCTTGACTCATTCGTTGAGCTTAAAAGCTTTAGGTTTGTTTATCGATCATTGGCTCATTTGTTGAGCCTAAAAGTCCAGGTTCGTTTGCTGATCCTTGGCTCATTATTTAAGCCTAAATTTCAAGTTCATTTATCGATCCTTGGCACATTTGTTAGGCCTAAACAAGTCTTCAAGGGAAGCCACCGACACGGGTGTATACGTGTTGGTTGGTCGGAACCTGTAAACTTCCCAGTAGGGTGAATCCAATTTAAAACACCTAGGTTTGGAGAAACCTGATTTAAACTCCCTAATGAAATCCAGTGTGCTCAAGGGATGAGTACGACAACCGTGAGTGGAGTAAACATATAATTAAACCACTATACATGCTTGTGTTTGTGATATATTTAAGCACATTGTTAATCTAACATTGTATGCTTAATTGCTTAATTATGAATGCTTGATAGAAATGTATGATAGACACTAGTTAAGCACATTCATACAAAAGATGTATTTTCACTAATAGTGTAGACTTGAGCTTATATGATCCATCTCATATGGTTTACATAGGTTGCATAGATTAGATGCTTGATTTGTTAATCACTTGATAATTTATGCATCTTAGACTAGGTTACTCAATTACTCAATTAATTGCTAATATGTGTGATTGGACCCACTTAGGCTTAGAAGCCGAAGTGTTCTTTCTTACTTAGCATAGATTGTAGAATAGTTTTTACTCAATTGCTTAATTAATTGCTAATCTATGTGATTGGACCCACTTAGGCTTAGAAGCCGAAGTGTTCTTGCTTGCTTTGCTTAGATTGTAGAATAGTTTAAGTAGGTGAATTTTTTTATTTATAAAGGTCTTAATCACCCCCCTCTAGGCCTTAGCCACTATTCTAGTTGCTCCGATCTTAGCTTTCGCATGCATAACTCCTATAAGTGTGAGCCATCATTACAAGAAATTTCATTTTTACCGACGAATGATTTCGTTGGTAATCAGTAAAATTTCGTCGGGAAATCTTTTTCCCGACGAAATAATTTGCGGCTAACATCGTCGCAGAAAGGCCGTCGGTAAAGATTTTTACCGACGAAATAATTTTTCGTAGGTAATAATTACACCATTACCGACGAAAATATTCGTCGGGAAAACATAAGAATGTTTGTCGGGAATGAAAATGATACGTCGGTGAAAAAACTTTTACCGACGAAATAATTCGTAGGTAAAAACATGTTAAAACTTTTACCGACGAAATATTTCGAACGTAAAAGTGGGTAAAATCGTTTTACCGACGAAATATTTCGTAGGTAAAAACTTGTTGAAACTTTTACCGACGAAATATTCCGTCGGTAAAAGTATGTAAAAATGTTTTACCGACGAAATATTTCGTCGGTAAAACGATTTTACACACTTTTACCGACGAAATATTTCGTCGGTAAAAGTTTTCCCTGTCTCGGTTTCATTTGTTTTCAAAATTCGGGAAAATTCCTGATATACACCTGTAAAAAAACCTATACATTTTGAATCCTATTCACATCCACAAACATACAAATAAACAAAAACTACATCATCCATACACAAATAATCCATTCCACATCCACAAACAAACAATATTCATCCACACACAAATACATACAAATTAAAAGTCGTATATTAAAAAAAATAATCAGGAAGATGAAGGCGGAGGTGGCGGAGGTGGCGGGGCATCGGCGCCAAGGCGTGCAGCGAGAGCCTGAAACATCTCCTGCATCCGTCGCTCATGCTCCTGCCGCAACTCCTCGATCCTCCTCTCCTGCTCCTCCCGTCGCCTCTCCTCCTCCTCCCTCTGCCTCTCCAGCTGCTCCCGAATCCCATCGACGACGACCCGTAGCTGCTGAACCTCTCTCTCTGCGATGTCAGCTCGGCGTTGAGCGCTCTCACCAGCTACGGATCGGCTGGAGCCAGCTCTAGTTTGTGCCATGAGCTTAGCACCATGGCCAAGCCCACACACATATCCAGAACGGGTGCCAAGCACCTCGCTCAAGATTTCTGGCTCACTCCGCTGACTACCATCGGGAGTGGGCTGACTGCGTATGGTGTCCATCGCCGCTTGTAATGAAAAGATATGAAATTTCATAAAAAATGACATGAATGACATTATTATCAATCAATGCGCAATTAAATTTTACAAAGTAAAGATTTTTACCCAATGCTCACTGGCTCTAGGATGAACCCAAGATCCCGTCGCCTGCCGACAGTGAGTCCCTCTGTAGAGGTCTACTGGTCCAGGCTCCTGGCCGGTGACGGAATCCCGCTGCGCAATCGAAAGGAAAAAAGACTTATAATAAATGCCAATCAAAATAATATATTAACTTAAAAATCATCAATAATTTCTTACCATGTCGTAACGATGTCGTACAAATGACTTTGAACCAGCTACGTGGTTCACTTGTAACTTTTCCCTGTTCACAGAATTTATTCTACTCCTTTTCTGAACACATTATACAAAATACATTTCTATTAATTGCGAAATTAATTGCGAATTTAATTGTTACCGTAAGATATCGTACATGTAAATATTACCTGAAAAGCCTCCGACGAAAATCTCTCGCAGAGTATCCGCCAGTCGTCTGTACTAACGTGTGGCGGTGCGGACAGTACGGCCTCATCGTGTGTCCTGCACCGCTTGTACCGCTGGTGCAACTCTCCGCGGTACTCCTTGAACCGCTCCCTAATCATGTCGTCGACGGCATGAGAAATGTAGGGAACATTCAAATCGAATTCAAATTTATCCTGCAGTTTCGTAAATAATAAATTAAGGCAATAAACTTATTAACAATAGGGCTTAACCGTAAATGAACTTTCACAAAAGAAAATTTCAATTTACTAAACTTTACCTGAAGGCGCTGACGGATGAGCTGTCGCACATCATCTGTCACGTCAGTCCAACGGGGGGTGGTGGCGGGGATCAAAGATCAGCATAGGACACCGACCTCAGACGTAAACAATCTGGCACTGTCCCCAACAAGTCTAAGGCAGTCCTGTGGGAACTCTACCGCCACCCTACCCTCACGCGTAAGTCGCTCTAAACTAACCCACGCGTGGGTCCACGTCCTCGTCGGCTGGTAGAAGATGCTGCTGCGAAAAGATATATGTAAGTAACAATATAAACAGAAATCACTAAATAAATGTCTAGACTTACATGCAGTGCCCGGTGTATGCTGAACCGAAGGATCAGATGACTGTGATGCACCGTGCGACGTCGATGATGTCGGCGTCGCATCACGGGTGGAATGGGTACATCCAGTGCGCGAACGACCTGATCTCCCACCTGGTGCCATGACTGAATATATCTGAAATACAAACTTATAAATTTAAACAATGTCAATGCAAGTTTATGAACATCATTGCAGAGTGAATTTGTGCTTATGCTTAGAGAAATGATAAAAATATGATTAGACCATTACACTATAATGCAAGCAGAATATAATAAAACCGTAAACAGAATATAATAAAACCGTAAACAGAATATAAAAGTTGAAAAATCCATTACACATTGTCATTCTATATTAAATACATATATCTCATTGTAATACAAATCAACTTCGGATCAACTATCTGAAATACTCCCTGCGTAAGTTATCGTACGCTGCAGATGTATATGTCAAGCTGTATGAAGCACTCGACATTGTTATAGCCAACATGCCAGTCACAATAGGAGAAATCTGATCTCTCGGGACTCCATTCAGATGTGCAAGTGATAATGTCGCATCTTCCATACGAAGTTTTCCGCGGTTATATTCCTCAATCAGGTCCGGAATTTCTTTGAGATTGTATAATCTTTCATCTGAGTCATCGTCTTCCTCCCTACATTTCTCGACCAGACCGGGTATCTCTCTGGCCCTACCAGAAGAATATAGGGCCGGAAAGTCCATCCGCAACAGCTGATGAAGTATGCTGCGTGCTTCCGCTACGCTCCAGTTTGTGGAGGACATGATCAGAAAGTGACTTAACTGTAAATGTAGATTATCAACAAGTCAATTCAGGAAAAAAATCATGACTTGTAAAACATATATACATGTAATAATCAAATTAATCGAATTGAAAAATTACATGTAAATCTTGTATACATTTAATAATCGTCGTCTGAATCATTATCGCTTAGGACTCTTTCTTCTTCACCATCACTATCGCTGATCAGAATTTCCTCTTCATCGTCTGCAACGTTGTCATCGATGAAAGCGTTATCATCTCTAACAATGTCATTTATGATTGAGGCATCAACATGATCAGGTGGCACATCATCTCTATTCAATTGCACCACATCAATATCAACATTTGGATCATTCCCTCTATCCCAAGATGGCATGTCTTCTTGGTATGCTTCTTCAACTGACGACGTTCTATTACTCCCTTCATCATTATCTTCAACGTCTACTTCGGGAACGTCAAATATGTTCCTGGGCTTTATTTTCTGCACCACGTGCTAAGAGCCGCCTAACTTGGTGTCAGCGAGGTAGAATACTTGTTCGGCTTGGCCGGCTATGATAAATAGGTCATCTTTAAACCACTTCCGAGATAAATTTACGCTCGTGAAGTAATTATCAGTCTGTATTCCCAACTTTTTATTTTCAATGTCCCACCAATCGCATTTAAATAAGTACACCCGCTTTCTCATACAATAACTCAGCTCAATAATATCCGTCAAAATGCCATAAAAATCAATTTCGACCTCCTCATGTGTTCCCTTCACAACCACACCACTATTTTGTGTGGTCCTATATTTCTCACGCTCCTTAGTGTGGAACCGAATCCCGTTTACAATACAACCTGTATATCTAGATACACGTCTATCAGGGCCACACGCCAGTGAGTAGAGCGCATCAGACGCATCCGCAGAGTTGCTAGCGCGCAACATCTTCATCTACCATCACGTACAGAATATAAATGTACGTTTAGGCATTTAAAATTACGTGTAAATATTATGCAATACTACAATATTGTAAGTGTGGTGAGATAGAAGGTAAATTAATCTTACACATTTTGCAAACCATTCTGGAAATAAATCCTGATGCATTCGATCATAATTTGTAGGGTATTGGGACTTCATCTCCTCGATGTGTTCGCTATACACAATTGGTACGTTGTAAGCAAGAAATTTTGAGATTAAAACTGTCTGTAGATATACAATAATTATGTGCGAAGACTTACTCCAAGTACGACTCTATTTCTTCACAGTTATGCAACACATACCACCGTGCCTTCGCTTGATCCCGAGGGTCCATATCCTGAAACGTCAGCGATCCTAAAGGACGGACGTTATGTGCGAATACAGATATGAGTCCTTGTTCATGCTCCTGCCATGCATCGGCATTACGATCTTCTCGGTTGAATCTAGTCTCTATGCCATGAAGATACATGGAGCAAAATGTCAGGCACTCATTATCAATGTACGCCTTAGCAATAGATCCCTCTGGACGTGCCTTATTCCTCACATATTGTTTTAATGTGTGAAGGTATCTGTACACAAAATCAATATGTTTAGGACATGAAAACATGGATATACGTAGTTTATGTAATGAATAAAAATTTATGATCATTGTCCTATCACCTTTCGATCGGATACATCCAACGATATTGTACTGGGCCTGCAAGCTTCACTTCGTGCGGTAAGTGAATCGCTAGGTGTACCATGACATCAAAAAACGCAGGTGGAAAAATTCTTTCAAGTTTGCAAAGGATTACGACAATATCCTTCTCCAGTCGTTTAATAATCTCTACATTCAAAGATTTCGAACACAAATCCTTAAAGAATATCCCCAACTCAATCAGCGTAGCACTGACATCCTTGTTAAGGAATCCACGAATCGCAACCGGTAGTAGGCGTTGAAGAAGGACGTGACAGTCATGACTTTTCATTCCTGTTACCTTACAGTCCGTAATGTTGACGCGCCGAGAGATATTCGATGCATACCCGTCGGGAAATTTCACCTCGTTCAACAATTCACATACACGTTTTTTCTCTAGTTTTGTCAATGTGTAGCAGGCTGCTGGTATAGTATATGAATTTCCATGTGGTTGCAAGTGCAACTCTTTCCTTAAACCCATTGCTTGTAGATCCAATCGAGCCTTAAAACTGTCTTTTGTTTTCTTCTCTATGTTCATCAATGTTCCAAAGACATTGTCACATATATTCTTCTCAATATGCATGACATCCAAGTTGTGTCGTAATTTCAGATGACTCCAATAAGGCAACTCAAAAAAAATGCTCTTCTTCCTCCAGTTGTACTCCAATACTGTACGTTTTCTCTTCTTCAAGTGCGGTGCCTTACCAAATCTAACTTCTTCAATGTTACTCAGCTGTTGTAACACATCTTCTGCAGATAGTTCTTTCGGTGGTGGCCTATGATCTTGTTTGCCATCAAAGATTACCGTCTTCCTACGTCAACTATGATCCCTCGGAAGGAAGCGACGATGGCCCATATAACACGTTTTCTTAACATGCTTCAATGACAATGAACAAGTCTCAGTATTACATGTAGGACAAGCCAACTTTCCCTTCGTGCTTCACCCAGACAAATTTCCATATGCAGGGAAGTCATTTATTGTCCACAAGACCGCTGCGTGCAATCGAACGTCTGTTCTGCAAAATTGTCATACGTCTGGACACATTGACTCCACAACTCGTTTAACTCATCTACTAACGGTCGGAGATACACATCAATGTCATTCCCCGATGACTTGGGTCCAAGAATAAGCAACGACATCATAAAAAATGATTCCTTCATACACAACCAAGGAGGTAAATTGTAGGGCATAAGTATCACTGGCCACATATTGTACGAGCTACTCATATTACCAAATGGATTAAAACCATCACTTGCAAGACCTAGCCGAACATTGCGAGAATCCTCTGCAAACCAGTCATATTGCTTATCAAAATGTTGCCAGGCTTCAGAGTCAGCGGGATGCCTCAATGTATTATCATCATGAAGGCGTTTCTCCTTATGCCACCTCATATCTTCAGTCGTCTTGCTCGACGTAAACAATCTTTGTAATCTGGGTTTCAATGGAAAGTACCTTAACACCTTTTGTGGAATTTTCTTACGCTTAGCTTCGTCATATTTCCACCTAGACTCTCTACATTGTGGACACTCCTCAACATTTTCATGTTCTTTCCAATACAATACACAATCATTTATACATGCATGTATGAGGATGTAACCAAGGCCCAAGTCTCGCATTAACGATTTTGCCTCGTAATGAGACTTAGGCAATATCTCACCTTCAGGTAATACTTCTTTCAACAAGCCAAGTAACATGTCGAACGATTTGTTACTCCAACGATTTATTGTCTTTAAATGAAGTAACCTTGTAAGGAAATTCAACTTGGAGAAGTTCCGACACCCCGGATAGAGTGGACATTGCGCATCCCTCAACAACCTACTAAACTTTTCTGATTCGGCATCACCCATAGGAGGAATATCCTGGCTAGTACTTGTCGCTGCAAAATCAGTATCCGCAATTGTTCCCCTTAACACATCCCTAATGATATCTTGCATATAGTCAACATCTTCATCCTCGTCATTACGCACAATTGGGTTAGCAAGGACTTCAGTGGCCTCAACTCTTTGGTGGAAGTCTTCACCATGATTAATCCACCAAGTGTAACCCTGGTCAATCCTAACTATGAACAAATCATCTTCCACTTTGTCCAATGTCTTGTGAATCATGTTCTTGCATTTTCGGCATGGACACCTAATTCTATTACCTGAATCTGCCCGATCTCTCGCAAATTCCATGAACTAATTAACACCTTCTTTATACTCTGGGCCAAACCGATTCTTAGCTTGCATCCAACTCTTATCCATATCTACAATGCAAAGATTAGAGTCAGGTTTTGTTTAGGTGACATGAGTTTAGGATTAGGTTTAGTCATAGGTTGAGATTTTCGAGTTCGAGATCGGGTTTAGGGTTAGGTTGCCAAGTTTGGGTCTAAGTTTAGGCTAGGTGAATGGATTTAGGAATAGGTGTAGGTTTAGTTTAGGTAATTTGAGTTTAGGATTAGGTTTAGTCATGGGTTGAGATTTTCGAGTTCGAGATCGGGTTTAGGGTTAGGTTGCCGAGTTTGGGTCTAAGTTTAGGCTAGGTGAATGGATTTAGGAATAGGTGTAGGTTTAGTTTAGATGATTTGAGTTTAGGATTAGGTTTAGGCATGGGTTGAGATTTTCGGGTTCGGGATAGCGTTTCGGGTTAGGTTTTCATATTTGGGTCTAGGTTTATGTTAGGTGAATGGATTCAGGAATAGGTGTAGGTTTAGTTTAAGTGATTTGAATTTAGGATTAGGCTTAGGTATAGGTTGAGATTTTCGGGTTCGGGATCGGGTTTCGGGTTAGGTTTTCGTGTTTGGGTTAAAGTTTAGGTTAGGTGAATGGATTTAGGAATAGGTGTAGGTTTAGTTTAGGTAATTTGAGTTTAGGATTAGGTTTAGGCATAGGTTGAGATGTTCGGGTTCGGGATCGGGTTTCGGGTTTGGTTCTCGTGTTTGGGTCTAGGTTTAGGTTAGGTGAATGGATTTAGGAATAGGTGTAGGTTTAGGTTAGGTGACATGAGATTAGGTTTAGGGCATAGGTTTGGATTGCTGGTTCGGGATCGGGTTTAGGGTCGCATTTTCGTAGCTTATAAGGTCTAGGTTTAGCGTTAGATGAATTGAGTTTAGGTTTCGGTTTAGCCATAGCTTATAGGTTTTAGTTTTAGGTTTATGGTTTCGGGTTTAGGGTGTAGGTCTTGGAGACTCAAGCAACTAAAGGTTTATGGTTTCGGGTTTAGGGTGTAGGTCCAAATGGCCAGGCCACCCATATTGCTGTCCATAGGAAATGGACAGCTTCATCATCATGGTCATAACAGCGGTTCCCACCTTTCAGGGACCCCCGCTCAACACCCGGATAGCTCCGACGCACATCCGGGTCTGCTCCATTAATTTCGAGCTAATACATAAACACGGGCCTGTCCAAATGGCCAGGCCACCCATATTGCTGTCCATAGGAAATGGACAGCTTCATCATCATGGTCATAACAGCGGTTCCCACCTTCTAGGAACCCCCGCTCAACACCCGGATATCTCCGACGCACATCCGGGTCTGCTTCATTAATTTCGAGCTAATATATAAACACGGGCCTGTCCAAATGGCCAGGCCACCCATACTGCTGTCCATAGAAAATGGACAGCTTCATCATCATGGTCATAATAGCGGTTCCCACCTTCCAGGGACCCCCGCTCAACACCCGGATAGCTCCGACGCACATCCGGGTCTGCTCCATTAATTTCGAGCTAATACATAAACACGGGCCTGTCCAAATGGCCAGGCCACCCATATTGTTGTCCATAGGAAATGGACAGCTTCATCATCATGGTCATAACAGCGGTTCCCACCTTCCAGGGACCCCCGCTCAACACCCGGATAGCTCCGACGCACATCCGGGTCTGCTCCATTAATTTCGAGCTAATACATAAACACGAGCCTGTCCAAATGGCCAGGCCACCCATATTGCTGTCCATAGGAAATGGACAGCTTCATCATCATGGTCTAAACCGTGGTTCCCACCTTCCAGGGACCCCCGCTCAACAACCGGATAGCTCCGACGCACATCCGGGTCTGCTCCATTAATTTCGAGCTAATACATAAACACGGGCCTGTCCAAATGGCCAGGCCACCCATATTACTGTCCGTAGGAACAGGACAGCTTTATCATCATGGTCTAAACCGCGGTTCCCACCTTCCAGGGACCCCCGCTCAACATCAACATCAATCAACTACTCTTAATCACAAGTATCATGTTCGTCATCTAATTTGCCACTAAATGATAATATAATAAAATCAGTCGCCCATCCAAGGATGGATAGATTGAAATGCTATCATTATTTCCATTTAAATGCCCAAGCCTAAATTTCGACAGCATCTCCCCCTATCTCTCCAGATATATTTATCTTACATTTAATTTCCACGTCAACTATCCACACATTGTGTGGATTAAATTGACAATGGAATTAAACATAAGAAACATATCCAGAGAGAATAGGAGAGTTACCGCACGAAACTAATGACAGAGCATGTAAATGACAAACAACGATAACATTCCAATCTATCCAACCTTGGACTGTCCAACAGGACAATTTGGCAGATTTTTATACCTCCAAAACACACTTTATCTATGCTCGGCAATATAGAAATCTCCAAATGGGCTAACTGATTCTATTATACTACCATTTGTGGACAAAAAATAACTATTAATAATAAGCCAAATACATCCACATAAATCAACCACGGGTAGCTCCGACGCACATCCCGGGTTTGCTCCATCAATTCCAGATACACAAGCACATAAAATGACAGAATCATCAACACCATGAATCAAGTCTAATCAAATACCTAATGACTGCTACTTTCTCAACAAATAAGTATGTATGGGGCCCACCATGGGAATCGGATTGCGTGCAGAGTTACTCTGCACGCTCTTATCATGTAGAGTAAATTCAGTTGGGCCCACCTAGAATGTATGTGATTTATCTATTCCGTCCTTATGTTTTTTCAGCTCATTTTAGTGGTTGAGCCCAAAATTTAAGCATATCCAAATCTCAAGTGGACCATGCCATGGGAAACCGTGGGAATAATGATTTCCACCATTCCCAGGACCTACAGTGATCATTATTTGTCATCCAACCTGTTCATAAGATCACATGGATATGGATGAAGGGAAAACACAAATATCAGCTTGATCCAAAACTTCTGTGTCCTCTAAGAATTTTTCAATGATAGACATTCAGTTCACACTTGTGCTGTGGTCCACTTTAGATTTTGATATGCTTCATTTTTGGGCACCAGCGGTTCCCATCTTCGGGGGCCCCACAGCCAGTGGACAGTGACGGTGGGCCCCACAGGCAGTGGACAGCGACGTGGGCCCCACAGCCAGTGGATAGCGACGGTGGGCCCCACAGGCAGTGGACAGCGACGGTGGGCCCCACAGCCAGTGGACAGCGACCGTGGGCCCCACAGCCAGTGGACAGCGACATGGGCCCCACAGCCAGTGGACAGCAACGGTGGGCCCCATAATTACGTATTTCATTTTTTTTTAATTTGTAAAACAATATTTTGGATTTTAAATTTTTAAATCCCTAATTAGGGATTTTAATATTGAAATCCCTAATTAGGGGATTTTAATTTCGAAATCCCTAATTAGGGATTTAATAAATCAGTGGGCCCCACCAAATTGTAGACAGCTAAGGTGGACCCCACATGCAATGGACTATGGAAAGCGACGGTGGGACCCACATGCAATGGACGATAGAAAGCGACGGTGGGACCCACCAACATGCATTGGACAGCGATGGTGGGACCCACATGCATTGGATTTTGGGAGTGGGCCCCACAATCAACAACGACGAGAGAGGGAGAGAGGGGAAATGGAGCAAGAAGAAAGGGGGAGAGGGTTACCGGAGGAGGCGACGGTGTACGGAGGTCGGTGGAGGCGAGTGGCGACCGGCGACACTGGTCGGCTAGGGGGGGGGTCGGCTGAGGTGGTGGGCCGCAGGTGACGTTGACGGCCGGCGGTCGGAGATGAGGGAGAGTCGAGATGGGTGGGCCGGCAGCGCGCGCGAGAGAGAGAGAGAGGAGAGAGAACAGAGCGAGAGTGAGAGAGATGGAGAGAAATGAGGGAGCCCGATCGGGTAAGTGAAATAAAAGACTTTTACCGACGAAAATTTTCGTCGGTAAAGAAAATTTTTCATCGGTAAAAGTCCTCTTTTTCACTTGGGCGGGAATCAAATATTATTACCGACAGGCAATAATCGTCGGGAAAAATGACTTTTGCGGACGAAAACTTTCGTCGGTAAAAGTCCTCTTCCTTAACTTATGCAGATACCACACATTATTACCGACAGAC
Source organism: Liriodendron chinense (assembly GCA_003013855.2). Lineage (NCBI taxonomy): Eukaryota > Viridiplantae > Streptophyta > Magnoliopsida > Magnoliales > Magnoliaceae > Liriodendron > Liriodendron chinense. The sequence continues at coordinate 87,251 of ML058465.1, read as the reverse complement.
AATAATCGTCGCCAAAAAAAAACTTTTACCGACGAATATTTTCGTCGTTAAAAGCCAAATTATTTTTTAGCGACGGGTAGTTTCGTCAGTAATAAACTTTTTACCGACGAAATCATGATTTCGTCGGTAAAAGTGTGTACTGGAATGTATTTTACTGACGATTACTTTATTTCGTCGGGGAAATGGCTTTTTACCGACGAAAATAATTTCGTCGGTAATACTTTCGTCGGTAAAACACCGTTTTCTTGTAGTGCATATGCGCAATTTCAAGATGGTTGAGGATGTCTTGGTCCAAGTTGACAAGTTTTACTATCCGGTAGACTTCATCGTCTTGGACACACAACCAGTTATGGATACAACCACTCAAATACCAGTAATCTTAGGCCGCCCATTCTTGGCCACATCAAACGCAATCATAAATTGTTGGAATGGGGTGACGAAATTGTCTTTTGGGAACATGACACTAGAGGTGAATGTATTCTAGTTGTGCAAAAGGCAAGTGGATGATGATGATGAACCCCATGAGATGAACATGATAAAATCCATGGAGGAAGTGGAGCTCCTTTAACTTGACATGCCTGAAACATTGGAGACATGCTTGGCACATTTTGATGATTCCAATGACCCCATTATTTGTGAAATTGTGCAAGCATTGAATGATAAAAAGTCCGTAGTTAATACTAACCGGTGGAGGCCTCATTTTGAAAAATTGCCACCAACCACATCAAAGCCTCTATTGTCTAGTATTCAACCACTGATGCTTGATGTAAATCCATTACCATCTAAGCTTAAATATGTGTACTTAGGTCAAGAAGAGACATACCCAGTGGTAATTGCCTCTCACTCGGGGAAAGACCAAGAGCTTAAGTTAATCAATATACTTAAAAAAACATAGAGGAGCCATTGGATGGACCATAGCGGTCCTTAAAGGGATTCTCTTTAGTTTGCACACACCGCATCCACCTCAAAGAAAATGCAAAAATGACTAGACAACTTCAAAAACTTATAAATCCAAATATGATAAAGGTTGTCAAAGCCGAAGTGCTTAAGCTATTAGATGTGGGCATCATCTACCCCATCTCGGATACCCAATAGGTGAGCCCAACCCAAGTTCTCCCTAAAAATTCTGGTATCACCATCATAGAAAATGCCAATAATGAGCTTATACAGACTAGAATCACAACCGGTTGGCGTATGTGTATAGATTATAGGAAGCTAAACATAGTTACTAGGAAAGACCACTTCCCTCTCCTATTCATGGACCAAATTTTGGAGAGGTTGGTGGGCCATTCCTACTATTGCTTCCTTGATGGCTACTCCGAATACAACTAAATTGAGATCCCCCGAAAAATAAAGAGAAAACAACCTTTACATGCCCGTTCAACACCTTTGCTTACCGAAAGATGCCATTGGTCTATGTAACTCACCCACCACATTTCAAAGATGCATTTTGAGTATATTTTCGGACATGTTGGGTTAATTTCTCAAGGTTTTTATGGATGACTTCTCAGTTTTTTGGAATACATTCCATGAGTGTCTTGACCACTTGAGATTGATCTTGACCTGATGTGAGGAGAAAAACTTAGTGTTAAACTGGTAGAAGTGTCATTTTATGGTACAAAAAGTGAGAGTCCTTGGACATATCATATCGTCCAATGGAATTAAAGTGGATAGGGAAAAAATAAAAATCATTGTAAATCTACCACCACTTAAGAGCATACGCGATGTGCGATCCTTTTTAGAAGATGCAGGATTTTATAGGCGATTCATAAGAGATTTTTGCCAAATCTCTCGTCCCTTATGTAACCTTCCTTAAAAGGACAACCAATTTGAGTGGGGCGCAAAATGTCAAGAAGCTTTTTCAAAGTTAAAGGACATGCTAACAACCACACCCATCATGCAGCCACCGGATTTGTCGCTTCCTTTTGAGTTGATGTGCAATGCGAGCTGTCAATGCTAAAAATGGTCAGCAAATGATGTGGACGAATATACAGTAGAATTTCGCCAGTTGATGGGCCTCCTGATGAAGGGTGTTGATCTAAAACCTGCAATCGCAAGGCAAGATCATGAGGGGGGTTGTCAGTCGTGCCGGCTTAAGGCCTTCTAATGCTTAAGTTAGTATGGATACTGATAAACTCTTTACAATATTGCATTGTATATGGAGCACCTGGAGAGAGTGTGGATGGCCTTCTATAGATAATCATTAGAGGAATGATGCTTATCACGTTAGGATAAAATAAAGTTGAATAGTGTTTATCACGTTAGGATAAGATAAGGATGTATAATGCTTATCTCGTTAGGATAAGATAAGGTTGGATAAAACCACCAGATGAGCCGAGACCTGTAGATGAGCCTGCAGAATCGTGTTTGGGCCCGTGGGCCTATGGGCTTTCCTTATGGCCTGAGGTCAGCTCAGATTTACCCATAACGGTAGCACCCTACTCTCGAGCTTGACTTGTCAGACTCGAGAGTGAAGAGAAATGGTTAAGCTGACTGAACTACCGTAATTTACACTTTGCGATGCAAATTATGCTTAAGGGTTGAGGTGATTACCAAAAAAATGACTTGTTAATGGTTGAAAACCAGCAAAGCCTTCGCCGACAGTTTTCGGCCGTCGCCAAAGGGGGCGTCGACGTTGTTCCTAACAGTCCTTCGACCGTCGGAAATCCCAACCGTTAATAGCTGTCGCAAATTCCAACGGCGTTAAATCGTCCATCAACTGTCAGAAATACCGACTGTTAATAGCCGTCGCAAATTTCGACGGTGTTAAACCGTCTGTCAACCGTCGAAAGTACCATTAATAGCCGTCGCAAATTCCGACGGCGTTAAACCGTCCCGTTGACCGTCAAAAATACCGCTGGTTAATAGCTGTCGGCATATATTTGGCATATGAAAAAAAGTCGTCAACATTTGAGCATGCCTACAACAGAAAATAGTTGGCACTCTTATAGATTGACTCTCAACGTTAGAAGACAAATGTGCTCGGGAAAATAAATGCTAAGCAATCATTTTTCTAATTACGTTCATCTCTTAACATCAACAGCCAATTCATAAGAGACTGCACGCCTATGTACTATTTGTTGTTGTGGCCATTAGCTCAAATGCCGACGGCTCAATTGTTGCAAAACCTGTTGGAGGAAAATGAAAATAAATGAACATGATATAAAGGATGATTTATAAGGAGAAAAGTAATTTCTAAGGTAGGATCCCGGAGGAGGTTTCTTTCTAGAGCATCAATCAAATGTGGCCAAAGTATTGATTGCCCAGTTTCAGAAGGCTGTCTGCTATTTGTCCACCGTATTTGTAGTTATTTTCGCCTCCATTTTGTGACCTAGTTGGCCTGCATTGTAGATTTATTCTTCATTCATCTTTTTTTTTCATCCATAAAATTCTTCATTCATAAAAGGGAAAAAAAATTAAGAAAAAGAAAAAATATATTCTCCAAGAAATGCCAAGAGTATACGTCTAACAAATCTAATTATACCTCGTGCACACTTCTAAAAGTTCACCACTTTTTAAGAAATCAACAACATATTTGTCTTACCTATAGTATTTTTTCTTTTTCTTTCTCTCTTTTTCTTTTTCTTTTTCTTTTTCTTTTTTTGAAATGTGTTTTATCTACAGAGTTATACTAGAATGAGATGAAAAATATTAGAAAGCTTTTCTTTATAATATTAGAAAGTTTTTATCATCAGATATCGATGATTCTCACTCATTCATACCTTGGAGAGAAGTTTGAAGAATTCACATGCTGTTTCATAATATCAATTTGCTGTCTTCCCGCTTCACTCAAAGTAGCTCCAAAGTGTTTATCAAGTAACTGCATAGATAAAAGTTAAGGGGGATAGAATGGAAAAAAGTTTTCTAAGGCACATAAAAAAGCGGAAAAAAACTTACACTATATAATAAAGGCAAAATTTCTGGTAAAGATTGTGTAAGCCCCACAATAATAACCTGTGAAGATCTCCTGTACCATACACCGAATCATAAAAATGGCAACACAAGCTTAGTGGGTGAGTCCCTAGCCATGGGCCCAAATTCAGATCAGATTTGGCAACCAAATCTGTACATCTCAACAATCCATCCAATGTAAAAATGCATTGACACATTAAATCTTTGTGACAACTTGCAAGTAAATAAAAAGTGAGAATTTTTATATCATTGAAAAAGACTTCAACCCAATTCTTATCCAGCCCATCATCCATCTCTTACGCCATTTCAACTTGTCCAAATCAGCCACTAGTATCAGGCTTGTTGGACGCTCCAAATCTGGCCATTCAGTGGCTCTTGTTTGGGCGTCATTCCTTGGACTAGCGGCTGATCTAAACCATTTCAGAAATGTATTTTTTTCACTGATGTTGATTCATCAAATACAACATGTCAAGACGATATTGGGTGGACACAATCATAGCCAACGTTCAATTTCATGTAACAATCAACATTTCAACCCTGTTTGTTTTGTAACTAAATTTTCCATGCAAATCAATTTGTTTTTCTTTGCCAGTGTTTAGATGGAAGTTCCTTTTTAGTGTAAAAATGCAAAAAAGTACAAAATAGCTCTTTGAATTTGATAAAAGGAGAAAGGTTGATTTACACGCTTAGAATTACAATAAAAAAAATAAAAAAATAAAAAAAAAGAGCGGGGGAATGGAATCATCACCTTTTTTTTAAATGAAATTTGGGAATTTTTCTATTGGCAAGTGGGGAAATGAGAATCCTATCCAAAAGCCCCTAGCATCCTCCATGCCGGCGGGAGCAACTTCCCTGCAAATCATCATATTAATTTTTAAATTCAATAAAATGCTGTCCAACTAGCCACAAAATGACAAAAATAACCTTCCAACAAGCCAAAAAAAAAAAAAAATCCAGATAAATTCAATTAAAAACGAAATGATTTCCCATGAAGCCTCATCTCTTCCTCTCCTCTTGTCAAATCATCAGGTGGGCCACATGAAGTTATTTACCTGCATTTATCAGATAACAGAGGCACAAGCAATTGCAAGTTCTAGGAACATTTTCTTCAATTCGTCCTCTAGTGAAAAAACAAGCAATTTTCCATTGATGATCAAAGCAGTAACTTCCTGTCGTTTATCTGTTGAACAACGCTTGCCTTTGATGCCTGAAAAGATCAACAATAATCAATGGATCATGAACTGAACTCATACCATATCTACGTTAAGGGAACTAAGTTCTTCTCATAATTCACATAAGTTCAAGACAATCAAAACTTTTAGGGCCTGTTGTCTACGATAAGCAATGGTATGCCCATGACTAACACGACTTGGTGGAACCCATTCCTAGCTGCAACACATATACGCCGGTTGAGGATTATATCATTTCTCAATTGGACATGACTTAGATTTTCCAACAATCAACTAATCAGTATTCTTGAAATCAGAAACAAGAAATGGATTTTCTAATTGTTAAAAGGAAAAAATAAATCAAAGAAATCATAGTAAAGTATCATACGTTCAAGAGTATCCTATGACTTGCAATTTCCCTAATCATCAAAGCATAATCATAATCAGTTTTTTCATGCTTTTTCAATTAAAAAAAAACATCTCACTCCAAGGCTTTCAAATCTATGCACTCGAGATTTTATGAATATGAGAGAAAGAGAGATGAAGTGATTTGATTTTGAAACTTGTGAAATTTCTGTAACAATGATTTTTCTACATGAGTTTCCCTATTTATATGACTGATAGAAACTTTGAACACTTTTGGATTCTAGTCCAAATTACACGTTTCTCATGATTGAAAGGATTAGAAAGGATTTTTAGATGGGCTAGACTATGATTTAAAGTGTTAAAGAACCAAGCCGGAGATCTTTGTCCATCACGTTTAGAAATAGTTCAAAAGAAAAGAAGTTTAAGATATGGATTTCTAAAAATCTAATCTTATGATGATAAAAAAAAAAGAAGAAGAAACATGTTGAAAATCTATTAAACAATACCAAAAAGAGCTACCTACACCAACCAGGGGAAGGCCAATAACCCAAGCTGGTAATGGGAAGTAGTGTGAAAGTCATCGAAGGAACGGTAAAGCAAAATTCTATCCTAGGTTTGTTGTTGATCTGTACACTTTTAGATCTTTAGTCTAGTTGATCCATTAAAAAGGGTCATCCTGAAAATTTATTCGTTGACCATTCACTAAGCACACTAGACCACACTTGTTCAGATTCTTCTATTTGCCAATCAATTAGCGGGGACTTTATCTTAATACTCATGATGTTTAAGAAATTTAAAGTTTCAACATCTATCACTAACTTTCTCTGAATTTCACATTTACATGTCTTGGAGTCTATAGAAGCATGATTTCTTAAAGAGAGTTGGGTTGGGGGATTGATCTTATTCACACATGTTTTGCTTGGGACTAGCAAAATGCTGGTTGGGGTGTGTGTTGAGCTCTGAATTGTGCATATTCTAACCCCAATTCATCACACATTATGCATAGTATTGAGTGTTGAAAGACTTATCTTATATGTGTTTTTGTGTTTGTAGGAATGAGAGAGGAACCTTATGAATACATGGCTAAAAGGACCACTTTTGGGAATATTGAAGATCATTGGAAGAAAACCAAGAGATGGAAGAAGTAAGAAAAGAAGAAAGGAGGAAGTCTGGAATCAAAATCCAAAAAGAGATAGACATTCAATATATCTTCGATAGATGTTCGATATATCGAAACCCAAAGTTCGATTGATCGAAAAAAGAGCCAAAAGTCTGGACTCTTTGGACTAATTTCTCGATATATTGAAGTAGTTTCGATTAATCGAGATTTGAAGTTTGATATATCAAAACCTCGTTTGATATATATATATATATATATATATATATATATATATATATATATATATATATATATATATATATATATATATATATATATATATATATCGGAAAAGCTGTGGAAAAATTCATAAACTCTCTGGATATATTCTTTGATCTATTGAAACCAGTTTGATTTATCGAAGTTCCTATCGAAATCGACATCAAGTTACACAATTTCCAGAAGCTTTCGAGGCGGTGCGCGATTTTTGTTATAAAAGGGCACCTCCACCCTCATTCTAAATCATCATAGAGGAGTCCTAGAAGTGCTAGTGGTAGAGAAGATCAAAGTAGAGCTTCTGCAACTCCGATTTTTAGGATTTTTCATGTTCGTAGTAGTTTTTCTTTTCTTTTCTAGTTTAATCATGTCTTTAGTTGGCTAGATCTCTTAGCTAGGGCTAAGAGGTGAAGCTTGTAGTTAGATTTAATGTTTAATTCGTTTATTCAAGTACTCTAAGCTTTGATTTTGGATTTTCAAGTTCTAGTATGAATAAAAGCTAATATTGTTAGACAATTTTGAGATCATATGTACTCCAGACACATGTTGCTTATAAGTTTTTATGAATTGTCATTATGGTTTGATGAGATTTGGATTGTAGTAACCCTAGATTATGCCATTATCTCTTAGTATGGCTATTACTTCAAAGGATACAAGTCCATCTTCTCCATGCTTCATTAGAACTAGAAGTTTGATTTCCACATTTGAGTTTAGTTATATGTATGAATGCGATATCTTCTAATTGGATGAGAGATAGGAATTCAATTTCAATTATGTGTGTGCTTGATGAATGGATTAACATTGATCTACTACAAGTAGATCCTCGGCGCTCTAGTTATCCCTTATTCTCTAATATCTCCTATTACTTTACCGTTTCTATTTAGTTCTAGAATTCTAATTTTTTTAAACTTATCAATTCAAGTTATTAGAAGAGTTAGAATTGGGTTTAGTTATTAATCCCCGAGGACGATCCGGTCTCACGTTGATTATTACTACATCGCAACCTTGTACTTGGGGTTGGCGAACACCATCCCGTCTAACAGATTATGCGTGGTCCATATGCTTCCAACATGTCTAGCAGACTATGCGTGATCCATAGGCTTCTAGTCCGTCTAGAAGACTGTGCGTGCCTTGTAGGCTTCCAGCCCATCTAGCAGGTAAGGATTTTGAATTTTCCAGCCCATCTGAGCAGGTTGTACGTGGTCTGTAGGCTATACCTACCCATCTAGTATGTTAGGATTTTGAATTTTCCAGCCCATTTGAGCAGGTTGTGCATGGATCGTAAGCTTTACTTTCCTGTCTAACAAGTAAGGATTTTGGTGCTGTAGAGTTGGAAAATTAATGTGATGGATATATGGCCGTTAGATATGAATGATGGATGGAGGATCTGCTGCTCACATGTGGAGTCTACATGGATGGCTGACTGGACTGGTGTCCATCTGATGTGAGATGTTGAAGGCATGGGTGGCTTGGATAGCCCTTAGATGTGCTGGATGTACATGTGAGATGTCTAAAAGTCTAGCCGTTGATGGAGGTGTTGGAAGATTAGACAGTTCAGATTGTTAGATGCTGAGGTGAACGAGATGCAGCTCCATAAACAGGCCTATGTGAAAGAACGGAAACGTCCAACTGCTTCATGGATGATGGAAGTTGATGTAAATTAGAAGGACGGTGGATAAAGTCGGTCGTTGCACAACTAAAGGTGGGGGTCCACCTGATGGCACGTGGGAGACACTGGATGGAGTTGGTTGTTGCACGACTAAAGGTGGGGGTCCACCTTATGGCACGTGAGAGACACCTGCTTATTGCATGATGAATGACTGGATTTTGAGATGGAGTAATTTGGAGGTGTAACTGCTCCTGCTTGAATGACGGGTGTGATGGATAGACGGTGGGAAGCAATTTCTTTGACTGCTATTGACCGTCTCATGGAGGTGGATGTTGCGTTGGGACACTTGGATCTCGTCATGGATGAGGTAAAAGATGATTGATCGACGAAGAAAAAGATATATGAGAACAATCAAGTCATTCCCACAAATGATGTCAATATGTTAATGCTAAAAATGGTCAGCAGATGATGTGGACGAATATACGATGAAATTTCGCCAGATGATGAGCCTCCTAATGAAGGGTGTGATCTAAGACCTGCAATCACAAGGTAAGATCGTGAGGGGGGCCGCCGGTCGTGCCGGCTTAAGGCCCTCCGATGCTTAAGTACGAATACCGATGGAGAGATAAACTCTTTAGAATATGTGTCGTTGTGTATGGCATACCTAGAGAGAGTGCCGAGGGGATTTTATAGATAATTATTGGAGGGATAATTCTTATCACGTTAGCATAAGATAAGGTTGGATAATGCCTATCATGTTAGGATAAGATTAGGTTAAATAATTAATGTTTATCTCGTTAAGATAAGATAAGGTTGGATAAAAACCACCAGATGAGTCGATGCCTGTGGATGATCCTGCAGAATCGTGTTTGGGCCCGTGGGCCTATGGGCTTTCCTTATGGCCTGACGTCAGCTCAGATTTACTCATAACACGAGCGATTATGTTATTGGAGCGGTGTTAGGACAAAAGAAGGATAAGAAGCCCCATATTATCTACTAGTAGAACTTTAAATGTGGCCCAAGTCAATTACTCGAATACGAAGAATGAGCTCCTAGTTGTAGTTTTTACCTTGGATAAATTCAGGAATTACTTAATAGAATCCAAGGTAATTGTTTATATGGATCATTCGGTGCTTAAGTACCTTCTTTATAAGAAGGATGTTAAGCCTCGTTTGCTTATATGGATCCTACTCCTTCAAGAATTCAACTTGAAAATCAAAGACAAGAAGGGAGTAGAGAACATAGTGACGGATCACATATCCTGCCTAGTCATACCCGATTCCATTGATACGACACTTATCAAGGACTTATTCCCTGACAGACAACTCTTCGTTGCTTCGCATCCACCGTAGTACACTAACATTGCAAACTGTCTTTCCACAAGTGTGATGCCATCATATTAGACTGCGTAAGACAAACGAAAATTTCTAAGGGAAGTGCACAGATTTTTCTGGGATAAACCACTCTTGTTTAAGTATTGCCCAAACTAAATCATAAGGAGATGTGTCCCTAATGATGAGCAACAAAGCGTCATCTCCTTTCTGTCATGCTCAAGTGTGTGGTGGTCATTTTTCCGCCAAGAAAACCACTGCAAAAACTCTGCGTGTGGTTTTTATTGGCCTACCATGTTTCCAGACACCCACGAATTCTGTAAAGCGTGTGAGAGATGCCAAAAACTAGGAGGAATGTCCCACAAGAATATGATGCCTCTCAACCCAATCCAACATATAGAAGTATTTGATTGTTGGGGCATCAATTTCATGGGACCATTCCCATCCTCCTTTGTATATGTTTATATTCTACTCGCGGTAGACTATGTGTTCAAGTGGGTGGAGGTGATTCCATGTAGAACTAACGATCACCTAACGGTTTTACGATTTCTTAAAGAAAATATTTTATCTAGATTTGGAACACTTAGAGCCTTCATAAGTGATGGTGGTTCCCACTTTTACAGTAAGCTATTTAGAACTTTTATGAAGAAATATGGCATTTGGCATAAAGCAAGTACCCCATATCACCCACAGACAAGTGGGCAAGCTGAGATATCCAATCGGTAAATAAAAAACATTTTAGAGAAAACGGTGAATCCGGACCGCAAATATTGGTCTCTCCGACTAATCGATGCAATTTTAGCCTACCATACAACATACAAAACCCCGATTGGAATGTCCCCATATAGATTTGTTTATGAAAAGCTTGCCAGTAGCCCGTGGAACTTGAACACAAAGCCCATTGGGCGATATGGGTATTGAACTTCGATGTTGACAAAGCTGGCTTGCTAAGAAAACTTCAATTAAATGAGCTTGACGAGATCCAGCATGACGCATATGAGAGTTCTCGGATATACAAGAGTATGATGAAGGCCTTTCATGATAAACACATTTTCAGAAAAACTTTTTAGCCTGGCTAGAAAGTACTCTTATATAATTCACTACTCCATATTTTTTTGGGTAAATTGCGATCTCGATGGACCGACCCTTTTATTGTTAAAGAAGTATCTCCTTATGGGGCCGTCGAGATAGAAAATCCTGCAAACGATAATGTTTTCAAAGTTAATGGACAAAGATTAAAACCATTTGTGGAGAAGTTTTCTCTAGAGGATATGTCCTGTTAGTACATTTTTTTGTGGCATACTAGTGCACCTTATTTGTCAATCATGTGTGTCCGTGTGTTGTAATGTCAGTTGAGTCTTGGCAAGCTGAAGACCGAAGATTCAAGTGAACAAGAAGCATCAAGGAAGAAGAACAGGTAAATGAGATATCTTAGTGACCCTAACCCTATGGACCAAAACACCCATAACCTCTTAGATAACTTGGACCAATTAAAAATACCCTTAGTCATCATCATTAGTCTTAGAACACCTTGAAAAACATGATAAGTTAGACTAATTAAAGAGGCGAAAGTTGTTGTAATTAATCCAACCCAAACAACAACTTTTGATAGACCTCCTCTATATCGAAAGTCTATTCGATAGACCTTCGATATATCAAAAAGGTCTATTCAATATAACGAATTGAGTGTCTAGTAAATGCATAACTCGCTGGATGAAATGATCGATCTATCGGAATGCACTTCGATATATCGAAATTGAGGTTTTCGATATATCAATATCCCAGTTCGATATATCGGAGAGATGGTTCAGCAACTTCACAATCAACTGGATATATATTCGATTGATCGAAACATCAATTCGATATATCGAAGTGGCCGTTTTCTGCCCATTTTATAACCGTTATAGATTTTCTTTAAATACAGGAGAGATATGGTCTTTGGGCTTTAAGAGGGGGATTTTGAGGAGATAAAAGCTACCACCATTGCTTACCTTTAGGAGCTCTATTCCTAACCCAAACAAGTGATCTTCCTTGTGATTCATCACAAGTATGGAGCATTTAAAGCTCATGATGACGATGCACTTGTCCCTCTTTTGATCTCTAGATATTGGATTGTTCTTGATAGTGATATTCATATCCAATACTCTACAATGAGATCCTTGTAGGTGAGACTCTCTAGGGAACCCATTCCTATTAGTTGTAGAGATCTCAAACCTACCCTCCTATCACCTTGGGCATCTCTAATGGAACATCATATGCAAGGTAGCTGATCTTGGAGCTAGAGTATTGACGACGCAATGACATCAAAGATTGGGGGAGCACAAGGGTAGTTGATTATAGCACGGGAGAGTGAAGATTAAGCAACCCGAAGCAGCGCAACAAAGGGGCTCAATCCGACAAGTAAGTTGTCAATTCTAAGAGTTTAATTCCACTCTATTCCCGGAAGGACTTAGACCCGGTTATAGGTCGAATCTAATCTCCAAGTGGGAAGCCGACAGGGTATGTCGGTCAAATCGACTAGGACCGGCAGTTCTATTAGTCGGAGCAATAGAACACAATTTTCTCAGGTCTTTAGGCTACCAGACTAGTCGAAATAACAGGGTCATCGGTTGCACCAACTGAACATGGTTCCATTAGCAATTTGGGCATTTTACCACTCTAAGGCCCCAAGGTCTAACCTTCCTACTCTATTAGTTGACCTATGGATCTAGGGATAGGGTTATCGAGACCTCAAACGCTACAGAAATTGAGAAGCTGATCGAATGGACTAGATGGGATAACAAACAAATTGAACATTCGATTTGACGATTTGATGCATGTTCTTCCTATTTGAACATCCTAGGATTAATGAACAAGGGATCCATTTATCTGTGTCCCATAGTCAGTCTCGCTACGAATTTTAAAGGTTAGGGTTTCCGCTTAAGATTCTAAGTGTCCGGATTGCAAACAAGTGTAGGAACTCGTGCATCATGCAACAAATAAAAAATACCCCAGTAACACCCAAAGACATTCAACACCCGGCCGGGGCGTTACACCCTTTTTAATACAAGGCTCATTTTCAAAGCATATAAACTTAGTAATTGTTGGAGAAAACAAACATGACGTGGGATTTAAATGGTGGTATTTTCAATTCAATACCATTTAATCCCACTTAATCCCATGTGCTAAACGACCCCTTTTGAGGTGTACAATATGCTTAGATGTCATTAAACCTGTTAATAAGATGATGGCCCAAGATGAAGGGCAAAACCAAATTTTGATGGGTCCAAAAAAAGGTTCAGCATCCCGATCTCCAGTTGCCCTGTACTATGGCACACTTGAGTTTTAGATCAGCCCTTTAGGGGCCTGTTTGGATTCATGGAATCCTCCGTAATAGTTGGTATTTCCATAATGATTATTTTTTCAAGGTATTCAATAGGACTTTCACAATAAAATTAGAGTATAGTGCATTCCAAGTAGTTGTATTAGATGGACTGGACTCCAATAAAATAGTAAATTAGGTGATACATTAATCCCAACTTCCATATCAAAGGTATTCTAGCAGGACATATGATATGGAGGTGCGTATGGTCTGGGGGCAATGGTTTAATAACACCCACCCAAAATTAAACCATAACCGAAAGTATACAGTGGGAATCCAGGGTAGCAGCTAGTTTCTAGCGTAAAGTAGTTGAATACATGGTATCCACGTCATTGGTTTCGGGATCTCACCCAAGTCACGTGCTGAATAGGAAGTGGATTGGCTGGTGAATCCTACACCAGTTGGTGTAGGTAGTGGCGGACGCAGGTGAGGGCATCAATCCTCGAGCACCGTCAATGTACAAAGGTTCCAAAAAAGATCAAGGTTCTGTGGGGCCACAATGATGTATTTAATGTATCCACATCATCCATCCATTTGACGAGATCATTTTAGGGCATGATACAAAAAATGAATCATATCAAAAGCTTAAGTGGAACACACCACAATAGGTAGTGGGGACAATGATTCTCACTGTTAAAACATTCCTAGGGCTCACCATGATGTTTATTGTCCATCCAAACTATTCATAACGTCTGTGAACCCCCCCAACCCCCAAGCGAGCGTGGTGGTGCCCTCACTTTCTTGGCCTCAGTGTTGATTTATTAGTAAAAATGAATTTGATTCAGAGTCGCCACTAACCAAATAAAGCTTAAAATCTATGGCCATCTAGAAACTGTAGGATCTATTAAGGGGTCGGGGAATCTCACGATTCCCCAACTCGAATGACTCTCGTGGTTTATCTGCAACCTATTCTGAGTAAGGAACTCGGTATGAAAAGGAAGAGATTAAGCACCATTTTCCGCCCGCACAATGTGCGGTCTCTACTTTACAGGATTTTGTAATTTTTGAGGATTCAGTAGTATTACCCGTCAGTAGTAGTAAACGATTCAAATGTCTGTATCTTGTTTATTACCCGTCCGTTTTCGATGATCTTAGTCTTGTTGGAAAGATAATCAAATAAGCTTCTTAACAAGACTAGCATTACTTCGATAGGACTTCGTTTGACTTAATGAAAGTACGACCATTTGATATACGAAAATTGGCCATCTGTAATTTGATCGATTGCTCGCTTTCGATCGATGATTATGGGTTCATTGGAAAGATCATCTGATAAGCTTTTCAATGGGACTGAAATCACTTCAACCGAATCCCGTTTGACTAGTAAAAAGTGTAGCCAGAGGTTTTATGATTTTGATCGCTCAGCAATGTATGATTTTAGTAAACGGGCCAGATCTTCCTCATTTTGGCTCAGATTGGGGGAAACTTAAGTTCGTTATGAAAATCATTTAATCACCTTTCCAATGAACCATAAATCACCTTACCCAGTCAAGATTCGTTCTCTGTACTGTTATGACCACTTTGTGTACAAGAATGATCGTACTTTCCTTAATCTTGAAGATGTGAAACACAAGATTATCCAGAGAGACTTAAGTGACAAAATAGAGTGTTCCTTAGATAGAGAGAAAGTTTGTTTTATGCTTTTTTCGCACGTTGGTTACCACGTACAGAGAGTTTTTTGAAGTTCTGGAGTTTGATTGTACGGTCGTGACCGAATCGTTACTGACTTTGGCGTTAGCCGATCGGGTCCATTGGCTATCTTCGGGACGTGCCAATGTCACTCCCTACTTGGTCCGTTTGGATTTTTAAACTGATAGGAGACGATTTTACTGAAGTTATACTGAAGCTCAAAGAACGGTTTAGGTTCATTTTAGGTGGGGTGTCTACAGATGCCCCTCTTTGATAGAGGTTGTGAGCAACTGAATGCCAAAACGAGTGGACACCCCACCTTCAAAGTTAGATATAGACGTAGTCTAATCTATTCCCACTGGAGTGCCCTTGTTGAAAGACTTGATTAGTTAAGGAGTAATTGAGGTGTCCCCTGAGATTTGAGGAAAATGTTGTGATTTGTTCCTGTGCATTTTGTGGCTTTATGGGGCATCAAATCACAACATTTTCATGTCGTGATCGGTAATTTACATTAAGGGTGGTTGCAAGTCTGGATTTTGGGTGGTTAGTGCCCCTGTGCTTTTTGCAGCCTTACGGGGATCCGCCTAATGCACTTTGATCTGGAAGAGTAGTTATCGATGTTGTACGATCCCTAGAATCGCCTGTAAGACTAATCATTGTAATGGGCAGTTGCTTGCACTTTTCGTGGCTTGACGGATCTCCCGCATTACAATGCGTTAGGCTAACAGGTGTCCCAGACTGGAGTCACTCTAAGTTATTTCTTCACTATTTAACTTTTCGACTTTGGCATTATGGTTGAAACAGACTTTTCCACGACTTGAAGTGCGGTTACGCTAACTCAGACATATTCAATTCGCATTCTAAGACAATCGGAGTGACACTGAAAGTTCAGGCCGGTCGTCCCATGTTCCACTTATGATCTCGGAGAATACCAACTGTGGACACTCGCCTTTTCGCGCTCCCGACCCTCCCTTTCGAAAAGGGGAATGCGCGAATTGCCATTGTGCCACTAGCTCGCCTCGTTCTCGAGGGCTTTTTCGGTTGTCGTGTTAAACTGGATATGTTTGGATGAGTTCGTATAAGACTAGAGTCGTCATTAGCTAGTTACTTTGAATCTACAGTCGGCTAGACCCCGTAGAAACGTTAGAGAAGAGAATCCGAAGATTCCTTCCTCTAAAATGACTCCTTTTGATATGCGGTCAGAGATTCGAGGTAAGGGATCATGGTTACAGGGTGGGAAGGTGTTAGGTACCCACTTTACCAGTACCGAAGTACAGTCTTTACTTCATAGAATCGAACTAATACTTGAAAGTCTGATTTAATTCTCATACATTCTCATGAATGATATGATGCATGAATGTAGGTCTGAACAGTAAGAGTTTCTGATGGGCAGGTTTCCATTAACAGGCAAGCCCGGAGCATACGCTCGAACTGACAGGTGCTTTATGCGGGATGCATGCTGTGTATTTGATTAATTAAAGTGCTTGCAGTGAGATGATAAGCAGAGGGGTTGGAAGAATAATAAATGTTGCACTTATGCTAGATACAAATGAGATGATGCTAATAAAAGAGTAGCTTGATGGACGGAGGTGTCGCAAGGGTTTGCTTCGAGTGGCTAAGATTGGGACTTAAGTAGCTTGGGAGACTTGGACCAAGGTCAGGATGGGCTGGACCAGGGCTAGACTCTTCGTACTCGGGCTCTCCTTGGTGAAGGAATGGGCTAAGGAGGGTGGAGGTGGACTCTAAACTCTCTAGCTGAAGAGAGGGGAAGTGGATTTTTTCTCTGGATGCTGAAACAAGAGAGGAGGGGGGATATTTATAGCTGCGAGCAGTGGCAGCTTGTGTAAATAAGCTTGGGTAGCCCCCTGGGGGCCGTCCGTAAGGACGGGCTACTCCAGCTTCGGAGCGTACAGCCCCCGAACCTGAAGCTAAAAAGCCTGAGGTTCGAGGTTCGGAGCTACTCCGAAGCTGTGGCTCAGAACCAGGTGAGTTGACTGGGTTTGAAAGATGGATTGACACGATGAGTTCACTGGGTGCAGGGGCTGGACTGACCCAGTGAGTTGACTTGGTGATTTGACTCAGCGGGTTGACTCACCAAGTTTGACTTCTTTGGGATTTTCTGACTGGTTTTTTTTATGGGGGTTTTTTCAGGCTGATGTTTAGGGGTGAGTCGACTAGGTTCAATCTTGAGCTGGGCTATGGATTGGGGCTTACAAGGGTGAGTTTAGCTAGGTTTGGACATGGGATTTGGGGGTATGGACCTCCATTCATTCAGCTATCTCTACCAACATTTGTAGCCGAAGGTGGGGTGTCTACACCAACAAGTCGGAGAAAACCAAAATCAATTATCGGTGTTAAGTCGGCACCCACCGAAGGGTATGGGAGACCTCCCAGTGCCTCGGGTGTCGTGCGCATAGGATTTTTTAAAAGTTTTGAGAGTTTTTCAATTCTTTGGGTTTTTCTTCAAGAGATCCCCAACCAGTAAAACATAGTTTCATGGGGTTTTATTGTAAACACATTTTTTTTTAGAAGAGTACAACTCCGCTGGGGATTTTTTGGATTTCAAGATTTTTTTTTAAATGATTTTTTCTAAGCCATTTATTTTGAAATTTTCGCCTGATCTCGCGGGTGGGCGTCACCAGGCAGTTTTTATTTTGACCTACGATTTATTTATTTATTTATTTTTTTTTTCGCATGAGGACCTAGGTGGATCCAATCCGTCATCCAACGTCCAATTGTCCCAATTAGAGCCTTGGACGGTCGAGATCAGATTTGACTGATGAAATGAAATGGATTTGATCTGTCGTTCGGCATCTAATATGTTATTGAAATTTGGACGGTGAAGATCAAGGTTGATTAATGTGATTTATCGGATCTGATCATTCATCCAATGCTCAATCGCCTCAATCAAAGGTTTGAACGGTCAAGATCGGATTATGGTGATGAGATGGAACGGACCTGATCCATCATCCGATGTCCAATTTATTCTGATCAGAAGTTGGATGATCAAGATCAAAGATGATCGATGTGGTTTGGCAGATCCGATCCATCATCCAACATCACATTGCCTCAATCAGAGCTTTGGATGGTCAGGATCGAATTTATGGAACGATTTTTTAGTGATCCAGTCTATCATCTCATTTTTAGGTTCTTTACAAGGGAAGCGTGGAATTTCCATCCACTCTCAACTTTCGCTGTAGATAAGGTACCCAATTCGTTTCATGTCAGGGAGCAAGACAAGTACACATAATTAAGTGTCGTAGTTTTACATCTTTGGATGAATTGATTGAGGGTTTACAGTCAACATACCCACAAAGTTGCCTGTTCCTTTGGTGCAATGCACATAGATGACGTATCATCCGACAGACTCCTTTGGCCACAAGATGAACCACATCCTCACATTTCCTGTGATCAATTCAGTTTGGGGTCTTATACTACTCATAATACCATGAGTGTGCGCTTCACCTCCCAGTTGCCTTAATCCCCTTCATGACTTCTAGGAAATAAAGAATGCCTGTAGGTTTCAACAGCAACTTCCAATCAAGGTCGTCTATCACGGTGCGTTCAACACGAACAGGACAGCGGAACTTTCATAATGAGTTTTTCGGATACCTAACCTAGCGGGCCTTATGATGATCGTGAAGGGTGAGGTGTTTAGGTACACAAGGTCCTTAGCGTGGAGCATATGCGTGAGGAGAATTTTGTTGGAGAGAGTTGGATGATTTTTCAATGGATAGAGAGAACCTGTAAAAAGAGGGAGAGAAAGAAAGAAAGATCGTGTTGTTGCCTAGGCCAAGGGGGTTAGCTGACAGTTTGGGGGTCCATCTTTCCAAGAGCTTTGATCCATTAGTCCCACATGGGAAACACCCACAAATTAATTAAAGTTTGGTAATTGTGGTGTGTGCTTTATGCTGGGGTGTGGTTTATTTATGTACATGTGTACCCAACCCTCTTTTTTTTTTTTTTAAGGAAACAAGTGCGCGCACAGAAATGCAAAAAATGAAAGTAAAACACTTTTTTGTGCCAGTCTTAATCTTTATGAGCATGGTTTGTATTTTGGTGTCCGATGACAAGATCAGACACTTACCTTTCCATTGTTCGTACTTGACGAGTTTCGAGCTGGTTTCTGAGGGTTTTGAAGTTTATCAGAAATACGCCTCAGAGACCTTGTTCTGAGTTTGAAGAGACTTTCAGTTCTGCGAACATCGTTGTTTTCACACCTTGCCTTTGAAAGACGAACTCATGCCTGAGGTCGAGATCCCTTACTCCTGCATGCATTCCCCCTTTTCTTTTCTTTTTTTTTTATTTTTTATTATATTCACCATTTTTACCCGTAATGCCCTTGCAGAATTTCACTATGTCCGGTTTTTGCCCATCATTTTTGTCCATTGCGACCTTTCAGGTTTTCACCATGTCCTGGGGATTTGTTCTTGCCTGCCCCTTGGCAGCTTTGCCTTTTTGCCCCTGACGCCCTTTCGGGTTGTCACAAGGTCCATTGTGCATCCGTTGTTTTTACTCAAGGCGACCTTGCGGGTTTTCACCTTGCCCTCTCTGCTTTGGACACACTTTTTTTATTATTTTTTTGCTGAGAATCCCGTCATTGCCTATTATTGGTAGCTTCGTGGGTAGAGGGAGCCTTCAGGATGCGTGGCCTAAGGTTGGTATTTTTCGGGGATGATAGTGGTTGATAGGGTTTGCCCTCAGTTTTTCTTTCTTTCTCTTTTTTTTTCTTTTTTTTTCGTGTTTTCTTTTCTTTTTTTTTTCTATATATGCCCTTACTGTTTTTCGGAATTTGGGCGGTTTAACTCATTTTTGTACATAGGTTTTTTTTTTTATGTGTTTTTGTTGTGGGCAAACAAACAGGGAGATGTGGGATCCTACGTCGGACGACTGGCATTCCTTTAGCCTTTCATCTACCCATGGTGTACCTTGACATGGTCGACGTTGATAGGCTCAGGGAGATCTTCACCCTCCATACTGGTGAGGCAAAGTGCGCCTCCTGGGAGTACTTCTTGAACGACTAACGGACCTTCCCATGTGGGCTTGAATTTGCCCATAGGATCGGGCAGGTGAGTAGTAAGATCTTCTTCATTACCATGTCACCTACTCTGAATGTTCTTGTGAGGACTCGTTTGTTATACGCTCGTGCAATCCTCTTCTGGTAAGTCTGTGAATGACATAATGCTCGCATGCGCTTTTCATCTGTTAAGTGTAACTGGTCGTAGCGAGCTTGTAACCATTCTCCATCTTCAACTTCGCTTTCCAAGAGTATGCGTAACGAGGGAATTTCAATCTCGACTAGTAAGACAGCCTCCATTTCATATGTAAGCTCATATGGAGTGGCGCCTGTCGCTGTGCGTACGGATGTTCGATAAGCCCAGAGTGCGTATGGAAGCTTCTCTGACCAATTGTGATATGTTTTCACCATCTTTTTGAGGATGCGAAGAAGCGTCTTGTTAGTAGCCTCAACCCCTCCATTCATCTGTGGTTGATAGGGGCTTAATCGATGCCTCTTGACTTTGAATTGTTCGAGAAATTGATCCACTTTTCAGTTTATGAAGGGCGTCTCATTATCTGTTATGATGGCATGTGGGACTCCATAACGACTGATAATGTTGTTCTTCAAAAACCGCGTTACTTGAGCAGTCATTATGTTGGTGTATGATGCGGCTTCCACCCACTTGGTGAAGTAATTAACTGCCACCAGGATGTACTCGTGGCCGTTGGAGGCTTTGGGGTTGATTTTGCCAATGATGTCGATTCCCCATATCGAGAAGGGCCATGGTGTCGTCAGGTTGTATAATTCAGAAGCAGGTGCATGGATACAGTTCGCATACTCTTGACATTTGAAGCACGTCCTGACGTGTTGGCAATAATCTGTTTCCATCGTCAGCCAATAGAATCCTAGCCGTAGGATCTTCTTGGCCATAATGTGTCCATTCATGTGTGGGCCGCAAATCCCTTCGTGGACTTCTGACATGATTTTCTCAGCTTCTATCTCATCCACACATCGTAGTAAGACCTGGTTAAAGGACCGTTTATATAGAACACCACCATTAATAGTGAATTGTGTGGCTAGTCATTGAATCGTGCGACGATCCATTGATGTGGCACTCTCCGGGTTTACACGATCTTCCAGGTATTTCTTGATATCATCGTACCAAGGTTGCTCGTCGGGTATAGCTTCGACTTCTTCAATCTGCAGGTAGAACGCTGGGTCTTCCTGAAGCTCGACTATGAGCTCCCATTGAGCTGCTCCTTTAGGCATTTCTAGCATGGACGCTAGTATAGCCAGAGCGTGCGCAAATTAATTCTTGGCATGCAACATATATTTGAAGGTGACTTGGTGAAATTCTTCAACGAGATTTTTGAGATAAATGTGGTATGGAATCATTTTTTCATCCTTCGTCTTCTAGTCACCGTTGGTCTGATTAATGATGAGTTGAGAGTCGCCGAAGACCCTCAGCTTCTTTACTCCTAGGATGATTGCTTCTTTCAAACCGGCAATACATGCTTCGTATTCAGCAATATTGTTCGTGCATTAGAACGCCAATCTCCTTGAGATGGGAATTGGGACGTCATCTGGAGAGTAGAGTATTGCCCCTACTTCACTTCCTTTGGCATTGGCTGCTCCATCGAAGTATAATGTCCATTCATATGCTTCTGGCCCTTCTTCGCCCTCTAGGAACAGGATGTCCTCGTCAAGGAAGAATGTCTTCAATGGCTGATAATCGAGCAAAGAGTGTGTTACGAGGTGATCATCCAATGCTTGCCCCTTGATTGCTTTCTACATAACATAAGTGATGTCAAATTCAGAAAGCAGCAATTGCCACTTTGCAATTCTTCCAGCTAGAGTCGGTTTCTTGAACAAGTACTTCAACGAGTCCATTTGTGCGAGCAGGAGGATTGGATAAGCGATCATGTATTGGCGTAAATGTTGAGTGACCCATATGAGGGCGAGACATGTTTTTTCAATTGGCGAATATCGAGACTCATATTCCGTGAATTGGTGGCTGAGATAGTAAATCGCTTGCTTCCTTCTTCCTGTGTCATCATGTTGGCCAAGGATGCATCCGATATCATCTGCGGTTATTGAAATGTAGAGTAGCAATGGCCGTCTAAGTACTGGCGGGACTAGCACTAGTGGATTTAGTAAGTACTTTTTTATTCTGTCGAAGGCCTCTTGAAAGTCCTTATTCCATTCTTTCAGCGTGTTCTTGCGGAGCAGCTTAAATATAGGCTCACATATGGGTGTGAGTTGAGCGATGAAGCAACTAATGTACTGTATTCGTCCTAAGAAACCTCGTATTTCTTTCTCAATTTTGAGAGGTGGCATTTCGAGGATTGCTTTCGTCTTTGATTCGTCAACTCGAATGCCATCTTCGCTGACGATGAAACCGAGTAACTTGCCCCCGGTTGCCCCGAAGACGCACTTCTGCAGGTTGAGACGGAGCTTGAATTTTTCCATTCGGTCGAAGAGTTTTTTGAGGTCTTTGAAGTGCCCTTCGATGCTTTGAGACTTGATGATCATATCATCCACATATAATTCAAGCTCCTTATTCATCATGTCATGGAACAGGGCAGTCATGGCTCGCTGGTATGTTGCTCCGACGTTCTTTAACCCGAATGGCATAACTTGGTAGCAGAAGGTCCCCCACGGCGTAATGAAAGATGTCTTTTCATGGTCTTCCTCGGCCATTTTGATTTGGTTATAGCTAGAGAAGCCATCCATGAAAGAGAAGATTTTATGTCATGTCATGTTGTCGACCAGGGTGTCGATGTGGGGCAGTGGAAATTCATCTTTTGGGCTGGCTTTGTTGAGGTCACGGAAGTCGATGCACATCCGGACCTTTCCATCTTTCTCAGGGACGAGAATGATGTTGGTAAGCCACTCTGGGTAGTTGGATACTACCAGGAAGCCTCTGTTGTACCGCTTGATTACTTCTTCCCGTATCTTCAGGATCTATTCAGGTCGCATTCTTCTCAGCTTATGTTTGACCGACTTGATTTCAAGATTGGTAGGTAAATGGTGCACGACAAAGTTTTCATCGAGCCCAGGCATGTTTTTGTACGAAAAGGCAAAGTTTGATAATCATGGTTTCAAGAACTTGATCATCTTTTGCCTATTGTCAGGAGACAAGGTCTTTCTGATGCGTACTTCCCGAGGATCATTGGGAGTTCCGAGATTAACTACTTCGAAATCGTCAAGTGTTAACGTTGGTTTTTTAATCAAACTTATTGAGGATGTCCTCAAGTTCGGGAGTCGGATCATCATTTCCCTCATCCTTGACCTCTTCCAAACCCATGAGTTCGAAGTCCAACTCTATGTGAAAGTCATAGATGTTGACTTCATCTTCATGCAGCTCTTAAGATAAGTCTGGCACCTTATTACATTTGGTTTTTGAAAATCTTTTTTATTTTTTGATGTTTTGAAATTTTTTTGATGTTTTTGGCTTTTTTGGATTTTTTTGTTGTTTTTTGTTCTTGAAGATTTTCTGTTGTTTTCGACTTTTGAAAAATTTCTGCTGTTTTTTGTTTTTGAAGATTTTTTTTTAATTTGGGATTTGTTGAACATTAAGCAAGTGGGTGTCGCAAACCAATGCTCTTCTCGGCCTTGCTCAGGTTTCAATGGCTATTTACATGGGCATTTTTTTAAACCGACATTTTGAGATGTTTGGCCTGCTGCTTCAACCATTATGGGGGTGGTGAACCAATGGGAGCCTTGTGCTCCCTCCCCTCGAGAGGCAAGGCTTGAGGGCATAGTGGACTGACCTGTTCTATCGTGCCCGATCATCATGATGTAGCGGGGGCTGGGTTCTGACTCGGTGTCAGATTCATCAGACCTTTCTGCTTCATTCCCGGAATCATGGAGTTCTTCTGGCTATTGTAGCTCTGGTGGGACCACTGTTGTGGTCCAATCAAGGTGGGGCAACTCTTGCCCCTTGCCCAGATGCTACTTGGGTGACGTTGCGAGGGTGGAAACATGACTGTGACCAAGTGGGCTGTGATTTGAGTTTTGAGCTGGATTGATGACTCTGGCACTGATGAATTGGATGGGTGTGAAAGGGAGGGGACAACCTATCTCTCCTCCTTTCCATCTTCTCTCAGGATTCGACTTTTCTAGTTCTTGCTATAGGGGAGACTCATATCCCAATGTTGTCCTTCCTACATTTTCTCGAACCTCAATTACCTTGGCTGTATCTTGATGTTCGAGCCGGTATTTTAGGATTTGATGTTCGGCTGGAGTGAAGACATTACTTGATTCTGGAGGGCAAATAGTTGGTACATGATTCACTACCTCAAACTGAAAGCTATTGCCTCTCCCTGGGTGCCAAACGTCAATGACTAGGATATCGGACTCCCGTGAATGATTTGTTTCTGCAGGGAAGAGTTGTTCAGGGTCTACTAGGATGGAGAGCACTTTGTCCCCGAGAATGTACTTAACTCTCTAGTGGAGAGTGGATGGTACAACCCCAACCTTGTGTAGCCAGGGGCGCCTAAGGAGGAGGTTGAACGAAGATGGAATGTCCAAGACATGAAAAGTAATGATCAATGTGTCTAAACCGATCTGCAATTCAATGTCAACCTCTCCTTGAGCTTGTCTGCAGGAGTTGTCAAATGTTCTCACGTTCATATTACTTGGCCTGAACATAGATGGATCTAGTCCTAAATACAAGGCAGTCCGAAGTGGACAAACATTTAAACTTGAACCATTCTCAATTAACATAAGTGGGATACTGCAGTCTTTGTGACAGACGGTTATGTTTATTGACCTTGCATGGTCATGTCCTTCTAGAGGTAGCTCGTCATCTGAAAAAGTGATAGCTTGGGGTGCGAGGAGCTAACCTATTATGTGTGCGACCATTTTAGGAGGTGCTTCCTGATAGATGTGTGCATCGTTTAGGGTTTTCACGAAAATCTCTCGGTGTGCTTGCAAGGTGCAGAGGAGCTCCCAAATGGATATCTGTGCCAGGATGGACTTGAGTTGGGTTGTTATGTCGTATGTGGCATCAGTCTTGGATGTTGCCCAGGTCAAAGGACCCTTGGGGTCTCCTCTGATTACTTCTCTTCGGAAGCACCTCCCGTTTGGTTGCATATGTCCCACCTCAGAGCATTCTAGGTAATGCCACGGGACCGCCTTGTTGTTTAAGACTGGCTCCACCCTTCCTTGGAGAACTAGAGGGAGTTGAGATGCTAGAGGTGGTGGAAAGTGAGTGATGGGATTCGTAGGGCTTGATGGAGGGGTTGGAAGTGCCCCTTGGAGTGTCAGAGGTGGCTGTGCTGGAAAACTTGCCTGGGGATCTGGCTAGACACATCTGATCTGTGTGTCATGGAGAACAGGGAGGAACATCCTTCCTATATGAAGGTGGGTGGATGGTATGTGACTTGGCTGGTGATGGAGGTCTCTGGGGCCCTCCCCATAAGGACCACTAGCTAGTGAGCTTCTGGATGGCTGTAACTGCGGGTTGAAAATGGTGACAGGATTCTTCCTTGTATGACCAAGGGTTGGTCCCATGTTGGTGGCATGTGGTAGGCAAGGCTGGAGTGCAGCTCAGGAAGCTTCACTCGGAGGATCAATGGCGGAGGAGTTGGTACCCCTTGTAAGATAAGCGGTGGAAGCTCCTAACTGTAACTCAGGTCTAAGCCTACTTAGCAAACATGGGGATACTCCCTGGATGACATTGACTGTAGGTGTGGTGGAGGTACTTGGACCAGCTTGATGCTGTGGTAGGGGGTTTTGGAGTATGTTGTGGTTGTTGACAGCAGTAGTTTCTGGGGGTGAGACTGTAATCTTGTTTTGGTCAATCAGGTTTTGGACCACGTGTTTCAAAGAGAAACAACGCTCCGTGGTGTGCCCCCGCCCCTGATGGAATGCGCAATACTCATTTTCTTTGTAATTCACAGGTAACGAATTCGGCGGTGGCCTAGGCTGGAGAGGTGTCAAGAGATGCCTCTGGATGAGTGTGTCCAAGATATCAGCGTATGATTGGGCCAAAGGAGTGAATTGACTAAGCACCAGTGCCTCACCTGTTTGCCTGTTCTGGTTTTTGTATTGCAGTTTCCACCTGGACTACTGCTATGGTGGTTGTTGTTCCTGCTGAGGAGCACTTGGTGCCCCTTGTGCTGAAGCGACCACATTGTTGGTCTCTGCCGGGCGAGGAGCGGTTATATCTCTGTTTCTAATTTTGTACCTCCTAACCTTCTCTTCGGGTTTAGCTTTTTGAACGGAAGTTGACTAATGGGGACAGGGCGTGATTGTTCCCATTCTTATACCAGTTTCCCCTTGTTCCTCAGCCCAGATCAACTGAGCGAAATTGGCGTAGGGGTATGAAACTAGATATCCCGATATGCTCGAGTTGGCCGACTGAATAATCATTGAAATATGTTCCTCTTCATCAATTAGCATTTTCATTCGTGCGGCCATAGCCCTCCATCACCTAACGTAGGCCAACCGTCTTTCATCGTTTCTCTGCCTAAGGGCAGTCAAGTTCGACCTTCGGGGTGCTGCATTTAGATTGTACGCGAATCAATCAACGAATGCTTGGGATATTTGTTCCCAGGTTCTGATTTTATGGTAGTCGAGAGACGTGTACCAATCTAAATCACCATCCCTCAGAGATTTTTGGAACAAACGGATCAACGCTCCATCATCCCCTGCTATGGCATCAAGTTTACCACAAAATGCCTTTAAATGTGTAGTTGGGCATCCTGTGCCATTGTACCGTTAAAACTTAGGTGCTTCAAAATTTGCAGGTATCCTGGCATCGGGGAAGGGACAAAGATCCCTGAACTTGGTGGATGGGAGTTCCACCCCATGTTGCTTTTAAAACTCATTTCGCATGACCCTTAACTGTTCCTCAAAATGTTTCCAAAGTCGGTCAAGTTCTGTGGGTTGGGCAAAAGGAATTTGTGCCCTCTAAGGTATACGGTTAGCCTCCTCATAGTGATCAACCTCTTTGAGGTTCCTAGGCTCGTCTGTTGGTGGAATTTAGTGTGTGGTGGGATATGTAAATGAAAATGTGGTCACCCCCGGGGTGTGAGCTTGGTGGACATGGTATGTATGGGCAGCAGGTGACTGCTGTGACCGACCGTGTTGACAATGAAACAGGTTCCTGTTAGGGGAAGGCTACTGATCAGACTGAGATTGATTTGACTGCGCCGGTCGAAATATTGGTTGAAATGCTGGTTGCGCTAATGGCTGACTCCCGTTAAGGGGAGGTAAATGGACAGGAAGTTGGTCCTCTGCCAGTACCAGTTGTGGTCTCCCCTCAGGGAGAGGGTATGCTGGTGCCTGAATAGCTGTGACCGGTGGGTTGTGAAAATGGACTCGGTTCCCATTAGGGGGAACAAACTGGAATTGGTTAACGGTCGGGTCTGAGAGACCTACTTGGACGCTCGATTGTCGAATGTTCTGCATGAATAGTGCGATTCCCAAGTTGATACGGTTTAACATTTCTTCTAACCTGCTCAAACCGCAAGCGAGTTTGGCCATCCAAGAAGTGGACGCGGCCGGCTGAGAATCTTGTAGCCTTGGCAAATCTAACGGATTTGTCGGATTGTCACCCTGGTTCGACATTGCTGCCTGTGTGCGAGTTCAAATGATACTCTGATAAGTATGTGTTGACCGTGTAGGGCGACGAACCTGCAATCAATTTCTGGGTGCAATGGTTGCAGAATGCGTAAGGCAGTGAGCCTGCAGTTGATTTCTAGGTGCAATGGTTGCAGAATGTCCTGCCCTTCTATCTTCTTTTCTTTTCTTTCTTTTTTTTTTGTTACAATGAAGGGTTCAGTGCAAGATGTAAATGGTAGGAGAGTAAGAAAGGGACCAGTGCACACTGGAATAATAAGTTATATAGGTAGGGAATTAAACGAGCCAGTGTAAACTAGAATATAGAACAGCACAATTAAAATAGTTGTATTAGATGGACCAGACTCTAATTAAAATAGTAAATTAGGTGATACATTAATCCCAACTTCCATATCAAAGGTATTCTTGCAGGACATATGATATGGAGGTGCACATGGTCGGGGCAATGGTCCAGTAATACCCACTCAAAACCAAACCATAACCGAAAGTATACAGTGGGAATCCAGGGTAGTAGCTAGATTCTAGCATAAAGTAGTGGAATACATGGTATCCACATTGTTGGTTAGGGTCTCACCCAAATCACGTGCTGAATAGGAAGCGGATTGGCTGGTGAATCCTACACCAGCTGGTGTAGGTAGTGGCGGATGCAGGTGAGGGCGTCAGTCCTCGAGCACCGTGAATGTACAAAGGTTCCAAAAAAGATCAAGGTTTTGTGGGGCCACAAGGATGTATTTAATGTATCTACACCATCCATCCATTTGACGAGATCATTTTAGGGCATGATACAAAAAATGAATCATATCAAAATCTTAAGTGGACCACACCACAATAGGCATTTTCTCACCATTAAAGCAATCTTAGGGCTCACCATAATGTTTATTGTCCATCCAAACTGTTCATAAGGTCTTTAAATGCCCCCCATACGCGAGCGTGGTGGTGCCCTCACTTTCTTGGCTTTAGTGTTGATTTATTAATACAAAAGAATTTGATTCAAAGTCGCCACTAGCCAAATAAAGCTTAAAATCTAAGGCCGGCTAGAAACCGTAGGATCTGTTAAGGGGTCGGGGAATCTCACGATTCCCCAACTCGATGACTCTCGTGGTTTATTTGCGACCTTAGATTTTGAGTAAGGGCATCGGTGATGAAAAATGAAGGGATTAAGCACCATTTTTCACCCACACAATGTGCAGTCTTTACTTTACAGGATTTTGTAATTTTTGGGGATTCAGTAAAATTTCGACATTTTGTATTTGACCGTGCTTTCGCATAACCCGTGAAGGCCAGGCAAGCAAAAATAAAAATAAAAAAAGAACTATTTAGCCTTACATCGCAGAGCCAAGTGGCCCCGCGTAAGCGCACAAAATGAAAATGCAGTAAATAAGATGGGGTGTAAACTAGCATTGCTTCTCAAGATTTAAGATCCTGGGCAGGCAAATAAAGTAAAAGAAAATGGAAGAGAAAGAATAATGTAAAGTGAGACAGAAGGAAATGTGAATGCAATTGACGTGCTTCGAATGTATGGAGTGGAATGCGATTTGAATAGGAGTAGAAAATTTCTTAGCTTCGATGACTTCTTTAAATGACTTTTTTGTCTCCTATATCGAGTATCATATCGGTATGTCAGGAAGCTCTGAAGTACTTCGGTCAACGCCTTCACAGGAACTCCTACCTTCGATTTCTATTTGTATTTTTTCATCATTCTCTCTAAATCTCTAGCTCTTTTTTTTTACTCTTTGTTTCTCACGACCACTCTCACTTGTCCCTGACTCGTTAATCTTTCCTATTCCCCTTGGTGCATGGTGGTCGGGCTGTTTATATAGACATTGGGCAGCCACAATTTTTACAATAGCCGTAGTTTTTCTCGACTGCGTTGTGGGCGCTTCATTTACCACAGTGTATGTGGGGCCCGCTTGTTGCACTGTACATTCTGCGGGCCATGCACTATTGATTTTATAATGTAAGTATTATATATATAAGTTAATGGTTACCTATATTTATAAAAGAAAATAATAATTTATATATTTATATTTTATAAAAGTAATGATTACTTTTATATATATATATATATATATATATATATATATATATATATATATATATATATATATATATATATATATATATATACACACACACGTAATGATTATATATTTATATTTTATGAAAGGTAACGATGACTTTTATAATAAATGTAATGATTATTTCTTTTTTATTTTTATTTATATATAATTTATTAAGAAACGTAATGATTATGTTTATATATTTAGTTTTTGTTTTTTTTTTTTATAAATGGTTCAAATGTTTGTATCTTGTTTATAACACGTCTGTTTTCGGTGATCTTAGTCTTATTAGAAAGATAATCAGATAAGCTTCTTAACAAGACTAGAATCACTTCGATCGGACTTCGTTTGACTTAATGAAGTACGACTGTCTGATGTATGAAAATCCGCCATCTGTAATTTGATCGATTGCTCACTTTCGATGATTATGGGTTCATTGGAAAGATCCCCTGATAAGCTTTTCAATGGGACTGAAATCACTTCAACCGAATCCCGTTTGACTAGTAAAAATTGTAGCTAGAGGTTTTATGGTTTTGATCGCTCGGCAATGTACGATTTTAGTAAACGGGCCGGATCTTCCCCATTATGGCTCGGATTTGGGGAAACCTAAGTTCGTTAGGAAGATCATTTGATCACTTTCCAATGAATCATAAATCACCTTACTCGGTCAAGATTCGTTCTCTGTATTATTATGACCACTTTGTGTACAATTAGAACAACCGTACTTTCCTTAATGTTGAAGATGTGAAACACAAGATTATCCAGAGAGACAAAGTGACAAAATAGAGTGTTCCTTAGATAGAGAGAGTTTGTTTTCTCCTCTTTTCGCATGTCGATTGCCATATATAGAGAGTTTTTGGGGGTTTTGGAGTTTGATTGTACGGTCGTGACCGAATTGTTACTGACTTTGGCGTTAGCCGATCGATCCGTTGGCTGTTTTCAGGATGTGCCGATGTCACTCCCTACTTGGTCTGTTTGGATTTTTAAACTGATAGGAGACGATTTTACTGAGGTTATGCTGAAGCTCAAAGAACGATTTATAATCATTTTATGTGGGGTGTCTACAGGTCACACAGACCTGGATAAAGGGTAAAAACAAATATTATATTGATCCAAAACTTTTGTGACCTCTAAGAAAGTTTCAATGGTATATGTTCAATCTCCGCTACTTTATGCAGTGTGGTCCACTTGAGCTTTGGATCCATCTCATTTTTAGTATAAAGATTTAAAATGATTTCCCAAAATGAACAGACGTTTTAGATTTAATACGTACCTTTTTATGGGCCCACATAACTTGCTGACGTCAATATACTAGCCACACCGTAGGTTACCACCACACAATCCGCTTCCCGCTGAGTACTTATTATGGCATGCATATCGAGGAGGAGGATTGCAATTTACGTATACAATCATGAGTTACTATGCTTATCTCACTGTATACTTGAGAACTTTTATTATTATTATTATTATTTTAGCAGGGGGTTCATGCGAGGATTAGGATACAGTAGCGGTGGGAATTCTGCGAGTGTAATCTCACGAGAGAAAAACTGCATTCTAGTGGAATGTGATGTTTATACATATTCACATAAAAAAAATATAGATGTGGCAAACATCCACGCCGTCCATCCGTATTGAAAGTTCATTTTTGGGCATGATCCAAAAAATGAACCAGTTCCAACTCCCAGATGGGCCATAGTACAGGAAACAGTGGTGATTGACCATTAAAACTTCCTGTGGGCCACAAAATCTTTGGATCAAGATGATATTTATGTGGTCTCTTCATCTAGGTGTTTGTGACTTTATCAACAGGTTGGATGGCAAATAAAAGTTCCGGTGGAATCCATAAAGTTTTTAATTGTAGAGATTCAATCACGGCTGTTTATGTGGTGTGGTCCACCTAAGATTTGATTCAAATTCATTTTTGGGATCGTATCCTCAAATGAGCTTTCAAAATGGTTGAACGGTGTGGATTTAAGACATATACATCACTGTTAACCCTACAGTCAGGGGTCCCACCAACCTTGGTGGATCCGGGGTCTCACCTAATCCGCTCCCACTTTTCAAATATCCTATGTACATTAATCTGATGTCATGATACATCAATCCAAGCAGAAAAGATGACACTTGTACAAATCATGAGTGCATTTGTATGATACATAACGCTATGTAAGAGTTCAGATAACTACAATTCGTAAAGGCATATCTGGTCTTTTTAGGTTGAGCAAAGATTCTCCGGCACTTCAGTTTCCAGCCTAACACCTCTAGCAAAGAAAAAGCAGAAGGAAAGGAGTGAAAATGGATGAACAGCGTGGAAAAAATCGATAGGTTACGGTGGGCCCCACGGAGCCCCTGTCCGGACGGAGTCCGTCGAGAGGCAGGACGCAGTGTGCTCCACCAGCGAATACCGTTATTACCGGACACGGCTTGCCTGCGAAAGCCTTCAGCAGGCATCTCCTGCGCTCGGAATTTAGGTGGGGCCCACCGTAATGTTTGTGAGAAATCTACACTGTCCAGTTTTGTGAGATCATTTTAGGCGTTGCAAACAAAAATGAACTGGATCCAAGACTCAAGTGGGCCGAAAACGTGACGATTGAACTCCTACAGTTGAAATATTCGTGGGCCACAGAAGTTTCGAATCAAGATAATATTTGTGATTTCAGTTCATCTCAGTATGAATGACATTATGAACGGTATGGATGGCATATAAACATCACCGTGGGCCCCATAGAGGTTTCAACGGTAGGAATTTCCCTACCCACCTTTTGCTTCAGTTCGGCCCACTTGAGTCTTGTATCCATTCACTTTTGGTCGCAACGCCTAAAATGATCTTACAAAATGGATCTTACAAAATGGTTGGAGAGCGTAGATTTCTCACAAACATCACAATAGGCCCCACCCAGATTCCGAGCGCAGGAGATGACAGCGAAGGCTTTCGCAGGCAATCCGCGTCCGTTATTACGCGGTTTCGATCGCAATAGTTGCGGGCGCGGATTAGGTACTTCCTCCGCCTGTCTCGAGCTCGAGACAGGCTAGGGCTATGAGGGCCACCGTGATGTATTGATTTTATCCACACCGTCCATGCATTTTTACATGTCATTCTAGGACATAGTACAAAAAATTAGGCACATATAAGTTTAAGTGGGCCACACCACAGTAAACAGCAGTGCTCATGATTTTTACCGTTGAAACCTTCCTAGGGTCCACCGTGATGTTTATTTGCTATCCAATCTGTTCATAAGATGATGGAGATCTGGATGAAGGTAAAACACAATTATCAGCTTGATCCAAAACTTCCTGAGGGACTTAAGAAGTTTTCAACGGTCAGCCTTTAATCTTCATTTCATTGTCCACTTGAGTTTGGATCTACCCCATTTTTGGGCTCATGACCTGAAATGAGATGGAAAACGGAATGGACGGTGTGGATAAAATCCATACATCACGGTGGCCCTCATAGCCCTAGCCTGTCTCGAGCTCGAGACAGGCGGAGGAAGTACCTAATCAGCGCCCAATAGTTACGGAAAAAATTCAAGCGCATCGGTAAACGTGTACTAAAAATTCTGGGCCGTACATTAGCGGGTGCCGCAAGGAATCTAGGTGGGGCCCACCTTAATGTTTGTTAGAAATCTACGCCGTCGAACCGTTTTGTTAGATCATTTTAGGCCTTGCAACAAAAAATGAACGGTATCCAAGGCTCAAGTGGACCGCACTAAAGCAAAAGGTTGGTAGGGAAATTCCTACCGTTGAAACCTCTATGGGGTTCACAGTGATGTTTATATGTCATCTATACCGTTCATAATGTCATTCCTACTGAGATGAACTGAAACAAAAATATGATCCTGATGCGAAACTTCTGTGGCCCCATGAATATTTCAACTATGAAAGTTCAATCATCACGTTTTCGGCCCACTTGAGTCTTGGAACCAGTTCATTTTTTATCGCAACGTCTAAAATGATCTCAGAAAACGATTGGACGGCGTAGATTTCTCACAAACATCACGGTAGGCCCCACCAAGATTCCAAGCACAGGAGATGCCTGGAAAGGCCTTGGCAGG
The DNA here is from genome assembly GCA_003013855.2 of Liriodendron chinense. Lineage (NCBI taxonomy): Eukaryota > Viridiplantae > Streptophyta > Magnoliopsida > Magnoliales > Magnoliaceae > Liriodendron > Liriodendron chinense. Next base: position 53,801 of record ML058465.1, on the reverse strand, counting down.
CAATCCACGTACGCGGATTCCCTACCTATGCACAAGTTGGCGGCAGTGAAACGTGTGGCACAGCTATCATTGTCACGTGTACCATTAAAAACTTCCAAGGGGCACTAAAGTTTTGAATCAAGCTTATCTTTGTGTTTTCCCTGCATTCATCTAGGTTTGTGTGACCATAAATGACTTGGATACCAAATAAATATTATGATTGTTAGGAAACAACGAGACTTTACCTTCTATGTATAAATTAGTGGAATTAACAATATAAAAGATTTAATGGAAGATAATCCCTTTCAATATATGCAAGCAAATCATCAAATATGTAGAGTATAAAAGACGGAGAATTTTTATGTGGAAAACCCTCAAATGTGAAGGAAAAACTATAAGACCTAGTATGGCACAAACTCACTATGTTAAAGATAATGGAAGTACAATTACTAAAAGAAATCTTTTCTTGGATACCCCGATATATCACCCAAAGGTAGATTTCAAGCAACAATTAAAAAAATAAATCTTCTTATTAATTAGGAATTGCACAAAACCCCCAACGCAATCCTTGGAGAAGACAATTAAAGAAATCGGTGTTGTGAATGGACCCTCACAAACGTGACTATGACGATTTCGATGTTAGAAGGCTCTTGTTTTTCTTCTACAAAACCCTATTTTCTCACTTTCTCCTATTTTTCTCCAAGAAAAAAAAAAACCCAAATATTGATAGAACTCTCTCTAGGAAAAAAAAGTCATTTTTAATTTCTCTCATTTTAGTTTACTTAAAACAAGATAAGGCCAAAGGACCAAAATACTCTCACTAGGGCCACATGGACAAAAAAATACTTAAGCCCACACATGTAGGTCCCACCTCCGTATGAGGAGGGACCCCCAACAATCACCCCTCCCAACTCATGATGAGAGCTTTATTATGTCCAAACTTGTCATACTTCTATAAAACTTATACTTTTCTCCAGGTAAGGCATTGGTCATCATATTTGAACCATTCTTGTCGGTATGGATCGATCTTCTCAAATTGTGGAAATTTTTCTTTAAAGGTATTTTGAATCTAATGACACCTTACATTAATGTTCTTAGATTTGAAATGATGACTTGGATTTTTATCGAGGTGGATAACACTCTAACTTCCATGATAAGCAATATAATTATATATCTTGCATAAAGACAAGTTCTTGAAAGAGCATCTTCATCCACAACATTTCCTTATATGCTTTTGTCATTGTAATATACTCAATTTCTGTAGTAAATAAAGCCACACACTTTTGTAAATTAGACTGCCATGAGATTGCTCCCATATAAAAGTAAACATGTATCCCGATGTGGACTTCCTAGAGTCAATTTTTCCTGTTATATCTACATTTGTGTAGCCTTCTAACACAAGCTTACCACCTTCAAAGCGTAAACACACATTGGATGAACTCCTGAGATATCTGAGAATCCATTTAATTATTTTTCAGTGCTCTTTGTCAAGATTGCAAGGAATTTGCTAACCACACCAGCAGTATGTGTGTTGTCAAGCCTCATGCATACCATAGAACATAATGACCAAAGCATAGATTAGTATACAATAAGCATAAAATTCAGCAACATTAGCTAATCTAAACAGGATAATAGTCTAACAATAAAGAGATCAAAACAAAGCTAGGCTAAACTACCAATGGTGGGCTAATGGGGCTTGTATCCTCTGATATGCACCTAAGTAAAAAAAAATGAAGCTGAAATCCTCATATTTACCTATAAAGTTCAGTTTCTAGATACCCCCACTAACTATTTCTAGTTTGTTCCTCCTAAGGATAACTAATTTAATCAACTCCCCATAAAATGCAACATGAGGTAAGGGGTTGGGAACTCCTTAACCCAGAAGGGAAAATGGTTGAGATCCTCTCTTAGACTAGAGGGAAGAGAGGTAGTGGTGGAAGCCATGAGAATTCTCATTATTTTTTGCTCTCATTACTAGTGGAGTCACTAGATTCAGATTCTAACTCCTCCATATTATCACATGTTACTGTCGTGGCCTTTTTACCACATCGTTTGGACTTTTCTTAGCATTTATTGACAACATGACCATATCCATCACAATTGTAACACTAGACGAGATTATATTTGGAAGATTTACTTTTGAATTTCTCTTCCTTTTTTGTCCTTTTTGTACAATTCTTCCCTCTTTCGAATTTAAGGAATCTCTTAAATCTCTTGTTCAGATCTCCTTCATCATCATTCTCAACACTATCTTCGAAAAACTCACTCTCTTCTATCTTTTTCCTATGTGAATGCTTATGTGCAGTCTTCACAACAATATTTTTCTTTTAGAATGGCCTTGAAGTGTAGTTCATGTGTTTGTAGGGAAACTAAGAGTTCTTCTACTTTCATGCTATCTATATCTTTACACTCCTCTAAGGCAATGACTTTAGAGCTAAATTTTTCGGAGAGGAACCTATATATTTTTATACAAATTTTCTCATCTGGAACCCGTTCTCCTAAGCCACATAAAGAGTTACAAATGTGATTCAATCTAGTATAGAACTCCATAAAAGATTCATCTTCACCCATTTTAATGTTTACAAATTGTGTTGTAAGGAGTTGCAATTTGAAACGTTTGACGATAGACATTCCCTCACAAGTGGTCTTTAGGATCTCCCAAGCTGATTTGTTAGTCTTACAATTACATATATGGTTAAATTCATCAGGTGAGATAATAGAAAAGATTACGTTGAGACCCTTGACATTGTAGCCACAAAGAGAATTTTCTCAATCACTCAAATTTCTTATCGATTTGAGTTGGGTGACCGGAACTCCATCTCGATCCACTGTTTCCACTGCAGAGGTCCAACCTTCTTCTATAATGTCCCATACTATTGGATCAAGGGACATGAGAAATATTCACATCTGGACGTACCAACAAGCATGGGTAGACATCATGCTATATATAGCTCCTTTGGATTTACTTCAGACAGTTAAGTCCTGCAAGAGCAAGTCACACTTGCTCTATCAGAGTAATCTGGCTTTGATACCATTTGAAATTACACCTATGACTCACACTTGTAGGCGCTATGCGTGTGGAAGCTTAGAGCGGAGCTTGTAGAACTATGGCCAAGTCCTAGAGGGGGGTGATTAGGACAGTTTAAAAATTCCCTTTAAAAATCTCTTGTCTAATTAAACTAATTAGCAATTATAAAGTAATTAAACAAGAACACTTAGCTTCCAAACTTAAGTGGGTCCAATCACAAGACTAGCATATGATTTAAACAAATAAGCTACCTAGTCTAAGCATGCATATTTTAACAAAATATTAAACTAATCAAGCACCTAATATATGTAACCTATGTGGACTATATAAGGATGAATCATATGAGCTCAAGTCTACAGAACAAGTGAACATACATCTTGTGCGTGAATCTACCTAATCTAGCACATAGTATGTAAACCATTCTAGCATTCATATAATTATAATTGAAAGACAATGCGTGAAAGGAAATGGCTCAAATGACAATCACAAACACAAGCATGTATGGTGGTTCGACTATTTGTCTACTCCACTCCCGATTCAATTACTCACCACTTGAGCACACTGGCATTCACTAAGGAGTTTAAATCAAGTTCCTCCAAACCTAGGTGTTTTAAATTGGTTCCACCATATCGGGGAGTTTGACAAGGTTCCTCCCAACCTATGACGAAGATTTTACTGGTTCATCTCTCAACTAAGATGTTTACAGGTTTCATCCTACCTAGGAATTTGACAAGGATCCTCCCAACCTTTTAGTTATAATCCTAGAACCTTGCTTACACTCATGTTAGAGTCTCCCCTTGAAGACTTGATCAAGTTTGAATACCAAACTCTCACGCTCAATCTTCCTCGAGGAATGAGTGTAACTGGACTCTTAATATGACACTTACTTGTCAGATGAGCTCCTTGTCTAGCTCTTCTTGGGTTGCTTAATCTTCTCTCTCCTGTGCTTCAATCAGCTCTCTGATCCTCCCCCGATTGTGTTGTCGTTGTATTCATAATGCCTCAGCTTCACCGATCAATCACCCAGCATGTGATGCTCTTAAGATGGCTAAGGTGATAAGAGATGGTGTGAATTCTCTACAACTAGTTGGAGTTGCTTGCCTACAGAAATTTCACCTACTAGGATTTTTAGAGAGGTTTAAACAAAGGATTTACCTATGGTCAAGACGCCTAAAACATTCAAAGATCAAGAGAGAACAAGTTCATCCTTATATGAGCTTTAAATGCTATATCTTGTGATTCAACACAAGGAATATGACTTGGAATGCTTAGGATTAGAGCCTAATGGTATGGACAATGAGGGTGGCTTCTAATGCACTAAATTCCCTCTAAGTACCCAAAAAATAGGGCTACAAATATATAGAACAAAAGCTCCAACGACTAGAAAATAGCTAGTTGTTGACCTATCATCGATTGGTCAAATTTAGGCCAGGGACTCGATCTGCTTGCTAACCCAAAAATGGCCATTTACGACCGATCTAAGACAAGTCTTTAAATAGGTCTTCAAACCTTTTAAGTTGGTTGTTTCCCGTATATTTTCACAACCACTCAACCACCTCTTGGGCCGTTCTTTGTGTATTCTTTTGGGACACCTAAGGCCATTCTAAGATGACTAAAAGTATGCCTATGGGGTTAGGTCATAGAAAGGTTAGGGTTTTAGCTTGGTTCAAGGTTCAAGGCTTCACCAACATATCACTTTTACTTGTTTCTTCTTCCTTGATGCAGCAAGTCCACTTGAGTCTTCGGTCTTCATCTTCTTTAAGCTCAACCGACACTAGACCCACTGATCTACGTAATTGATAAAAATGTGCACTAGTATCCCACAGAAAAGTGCACTAACAGAGTAGACAAGGGGTTTCTTTGCCACTACTTCAGCAATTACAATCTCGTAATTATGATCATAGTAATATGACCCAATTAATGAGTTCTTTTTCCTGAAACCTTCTTTCAAAAGTTCTTCATCATATCGGGACACTTTTCGAGTCAAATCATACAAGTCTATGAACTCCATACCGACAAACTTTTTATGGAGCTTATATTCCAAATCGTCTAGTGCAAGCTGCACAAATTCGGCCTGATCTGGTATAACCACTTTACAATGGCTCCTGGACTTTTTAACTCTGGCAATATATCTTTCACAAGATCACTCTCCAGGAAGTTGCCAAAATTGTACAAGATCACCCATGGTTATTTTTTAGTCTTTGCAAAAGAATTAGGCGTGAACTTTTCTTCCAACTCTTGCCATGAATGGATTGAATTCAACAACAGGTTTGAATACCATGTAAATATGGCCGTTGTGAATGAATGACCGAAAAATTACAATTTGTAATAGTCATTATTAGCCAGCTCGCCACATTGCATAGTGAATCACCCCCACATGCTCAATAATGGACTGACCTGAATCGCTTGAAAACAACGTAAAATTCGGCCGGTAGTTTTTTAGCAACAGATGTTGTCGGTCGATCAATTCTGGGTAGGGCTTACGATAAACTGGGATAATTCTACGGCCAAGGACTTAACCATCCACTTCCAGATGCACAATCTAGTCACAATCCACTCAGTGGGGTTCAACAACGGGTGGTGGGACTAGACCCGCACAATTGTGCGCCTCATTAAACAGTGGATTCCTGAGGACAGGCTGGAAGGAATGCCCACCGGGCATCTCGAAGTTCAGCACTTTCGGAATGAAGTTCCTAACCACTCTCTTCGAACGCCTGTACTCAAGCGGTGTGACAATATTGCGTCCTTCCAAAATTAAGGTAGGTTGTACATTCCGTTGTAATGGAGCCATTGGTGACGGTTGAGCTGCATTACTGACAAAACTTCCTTCATTATATGGTGTTGGAATGGATGTTCTTTCAGTAAGAACATTCAATAAGTGATGCATGGCCTCAGCTTGATGGGCCATCCACCTATTGAAACTTTCAGTTTGAACGCGAAGGTGCTTGGCCTGAGCATGTATCATCTTTGCCTGAGCTCTCCCCTGTTCCTGAATGTATTATACATTCATTTGAACTTTCCTAAGCCCAATCGTTATGTCCTCCAACGATGTCGCTTGGGGCATAGTGGTCCCGATTGATTGCTAGGGCTAAGTGACAGATTGCTATTTAAATTCAATTGGGGGCTGCATGGATCGGAACGTCCTCCACGGGAGGTGGTAGAGTAGGGGTCACAAGTTTGGCCCCGACCACTCGATTGCTTCATCTACTGATATTCTCTTTCATAATGTCACACCAGTTAATGAAACATTTACAGTCGACCGCTTGGAACATGTTGTAGATCACCTTTCAAAATGAAACACTTCATTAAGATAAGTGCAGTGTATGTTCGTATACTTCGAGTACAGCTAAAGTTACTAGCTACTGGATTGCTGTTATTGATCTACTGTTATAGACAATAAATTCACAGCTTATACTACGGAATGTAAAGAGTAGAATTATGCTAATGGAAATGAAAATGAAACTAAGGATGCTAATTACGCTAATGAATGTAAATACGAAAATGCTAAGGAGCATGATAATTGAAAGATAAATTGAATTTTTGATTGGATTTGATTTAGTCATAGACCCTTTGCTCTATTGAGGTCCTCCGTTATTTATAGGGTTGAGGTCCTCCATTATTTATAGGCTTTGTCGATCGCATGTCCCAGAACTCTTAATACTTCATTTGGCATGATTGATCTTTTAGATCGTTCTTTGCCAACACCTGTCCCTGCAACTGTCTTGCTGGCTTAGCCACGTTCGCTTGCTTGCTTTAGGTTTACTGGTGCCGCGGCATCATTTAATCAATGCCAGTTGTGTCACCACAAATCTTGTTAAACCTTCGTCCACCACTTCACGTATCCACTATATATGATCATATAATCACACATATCCTCCCCTAATTCCTCCCCTAATTAGCTCCCGTAAAGCCGGGCAAAAGTAAGGTACAAGTGGGGAATTGGGCGCCACAGATCCGCGTTCTAGCAACAGGATATATCCATTTCTATATACGGTCATCCATCATGCAAAAGCTATAAGACCCACCATTTCACGCGCCATGATGTTTTTCGGTCCATGCAGCCTATTTGACAATTTGATCAGCTAGGACGTGTTATCGCCGTGCGTGAGCAATTGAATAGGTAAATGGCAGGACATGCATCCCATTGTGCACAAGTGTAGAGAATCCAGGCCATGCATCTGGTGGCCTCAATGAGAACACGACTTGTTCCAAAAATTCAGGCAGGTCCACTCACCAGATGGGGCACATGTGTACGTTAAATCTTGGCGGTTGGTGATTTTCTTTCTGACCGTCAATTTTCTTCTCACAGATGTGGCCCACTTGATGAGTGACTTGACCTGATTTATGGGTCAGATCATGTTTACAGTAGGGACCCATGTAATGATTGGTCCTGACCTCGTACATGACTGCCACGTTTGCACACGTCCTGCAATTCATCTTTGATCACACTCCTCATGGATCCATGATTCCTACCCGTCCATTTTGTGACGGATACCGCAAGTTACAGAAGCGGGCCAGCGATCAGATGGTTCAGATCGACCGGCTGTGTACACTATATATAGTCACTTTGTGTGTTGTTTAGTTTTTGGGTCATTGGATGATTATGTTTCTTTAATCTGCCTTGAAGGACTGATACGGTTGTTTAGAATGCATTATCTTTTGGAACGTTAGGCCAAGTTGCCATTTTGGTTTGGAGGATTTTTTTTTGACAATATTTTTGTTAAAAATGCTTTTTGGTTTGGAACATTGGGATCTAATGGACAATTGTCATTGACTATTGTAAATATAATTTTGTCAGGTTCTCCATGACCATGTTGTATGTATGCACAGGTCCAACCTTTGTGTCAGTATACGTTCGCATCAGATGGAAACAGATGAACAGTGAGGATCTTGCAAATATCTGCATGTGGGATATTTGGTGGCAGGATGGAAGTATTGAAGACCTGTACAGGAGTGCAATAGCGTACAGTGGTAGTAATCGGAACTGATATGGTGGTCAAGCATATTGTTTATGAACCGTTAGCACAATGCATCCTCTTTGGTGTTATTCAAACACCGACATCCAGTCATAGTTGGAATCAGGAGAAGCTACAAAACATTTTTTAAGACTATATTGTATTGTAGTCTTGGCAGATGTGAATCCAACTGATTACAGGGAATTCATAATCATTACCGAAACTCACTTCATTACCACAGAAGTCAACTATCCAAACACACTCTTAATCCCATGCGCCAAACGGGCTCTTATGAGGCATACAATATGCTTAGATGTCATTAAACCTGTTAATAAGATAATGCCCTAAGATGAAGGGCAAAACCAAATTTCGATGGGTCCAAAAAAAGGTTTAGCATCCCTATCTCCAGTTGCCCTGTACTATGGTGCACTCGAGTTTTAGATCAGGCCTGTTTGGATTCAAGGAATCCTCCGTAATTGTTGGTATTTCCATAATTATTATGTTCTTGGAGGTATTCAGTATGATTTTCACAATACAATTGGAGTACAGTGCATTCCAAGTGCATTCCAAGTAGTTATATTAGATGGACCGGACTCCAATTGAAATGGTAAATTAGGTGATACATTAATCCCAACTTCCATATCAAAGGTATTCTAGGTAGGACATTTGATATGGAGGTGCGTATGGTCAGGGCAATGGTCCAGTAATACCCACCCATAACCATAACAAAACGGAAAGTATACAGTGGGAATCTATGGTAGTTCTAGCGTAAAGTAGTGGAATACATCGCATCCATCGCTGGTTTCGGGGTCTCACCCAAGTCACGCGCTGCATACATGGTATCATTATGGGGCACGAATTAGATGTTACCCTGGGAACAGATCAGTGGGTGTTAACCCTACCGTATGGCCCACATAGATGATATTTTGTACATCCACTCCGTCCATCCGTTTCTACAGCCCATTTTTGGATGAGGTTCCAAAAATTATGCAGATCAAAATTTCAAGTGGACCATACCGCTGGAAACAGTGTGATTGACTGTTCCACCATTAAAATTTTCAAAAAGCCCATTGTAAAGTTTTGGTAATTTTTATTTAAAATCCAAGCTCTTGATTATGCCAATAAGGGCTTGATGAAGGGAAAATACAAATATCAGATTGATCGAAAACTTTTGTGGCCCACAAAACATTTGTAATGGTTATTCATCACTGTTTGTAGTGGTATGGTCCATCTGAAATTTGAATCTTCTTATGGTTCTGGATCACATCCTAAAATTATATGAAAAAACAGATAAACGGCGTAGATTTATAAAACATACATCAATATGGGCCTCACACGGTTAGGGTAACACCCACTAAGCTGTTCCCGGGGTAACACCTAATTCGCTCCCAATCATTATGGCGCTGAATACATGGTACCATTATGCATGCATCTCGAGGACGAGGAGTGCAATTTACGTATCCAGCCATGAGTTATGCACGTAGAATTCATTATCCCACTGTCTAATTAGATTATTATTTTTTTTTATTTTATTTTTAGCACGGGTTCTTACGAAGATACAGTAGCGGCGGGAATTCTGCGAGTGTAATCTCATAAGAGAAAAACTGCACTCTAGTTGAATTTGATGTTTGTACATGTTCACATAAAAATATAGATGTGGCATACATCCACTCCGACCATCTGTATTGAAAGTTCATTTTTGGGCACGATCCAAAAAATGAAGCAGTTCCAAATCCCAGATGGGCCATATTACAGGAAACAGTGGTGATTGACCATTAAAACTTCCTGTGGGCCACAAAATCTTTGGATCAAGATGATATTTATGTGGTCTCTTCATCTAGGTTTTTGTAACCTTATCAACAGGTTGGATGGCAAATAAAAGTTCCGGTGGAATCCATGAAGTTTTTAATTGTAGAGATCCAATCACGACTGTTTTGTAGTGTGGTCCACGTAAGATATGATTCAACTTCAGTTTTTGGGATCGTAACTAAATTGACCTTTCAAAATGGTTGAACGGTGTGGATATAAGACACATACATCACTCTTAGCCCCACAGTCACAGTCAGGGGTCCTACCCACCTCGGTGGATCCGGGGTATCACCTAATCCGCTCCCACTTTTCAAATATCCGATGTACATTAATTAATCTGATACCATGATACATGAGTCCAAGCAGAAAAGAAAATGACACTTGTACAAATCATGAGTGCATTTGTATGATACATAACGCTCTATAAGAGTTCAGATAACTCCAATTCCTAAAGGCATGTCTGGTCTTTTTAGGTTGAGAAAAGATTCTCCGGCACTTCAGTTTCCAGCCTAACACCTCTTGCAAAGAAAAAGAAGGAGAAGGAAAGGAGTGAAAAGAAAAATCTCTCTCTCTCTCTCTCTCTCTCTCTCTCTCTCTCTCTCTCTCTCTCTCTCTCTCTCTCTCTCTCTCTCTCTCTCTCTCTCTCTCTCTCTCTGATATTAAAAGGGCATCTATCTCTACATCAGAAAATGATGAGGCTTGCAGTGAAGTACGTTCTTTTTTTGACCTTTATGGAAATCAGTCATTCTTTTGAGCTTATACATGTCGTTTTCTGTTATAACTAAAAGGGGAAATGAGATTTTAGATTTTTGGGTTTTTCTTCTTCTCTTTTGAATTTGATCCAGTGCACTTCCGGATCATCATCATTTAAGCTGGGTTATTTGTTGCAGGAGAAGTTACCTCGCTTTGAAAGAATGGAGTATGGAGAATACGGCAAGGCGATTCTCAACCGAGTCTGCCAGGTACTACTGCCCTTAGACAACGCCAAGAACCGGAAATATGGTGGGGAGTTTCCATCAATTGGGACTTTCCATCTATTGGTCCATATCAAACCGTTTAATCAGTAGCGTCCAAAACGAATGTTTAAAAAAAAAAAAGGTTAGTGGTCGACATTCAGTGAGCAAAACATGGATTCCCACGGATTCTTACTTGAGATTTGGATCCAGTACTGCTTCTTTTGGCTCGTGCATTAAAATGACTTGGACCATTTGTACTGTTGTCCAATCAGTCCTGACCGGAGGCTTCATCAACGGAGGTAGTATGGGTTTCCTGCACAATCTACCTTCAAAAAATCTGCCCGGCTCATTCATCAGTTTCCCCAGCTATGTTAGTAAATCCAAAACTTAAGTGAACCACACTACAAGAAACAGTAAGATAGAAATGCCCACCATTGAAACTATTCTCTCCACCATCATGTTTAGATTTAGATATCATCCAATTCCATTCATAAAGTCATTAACACAAATATGTACCTAATCCAAAACTGCATTTCATCTCCGCTAGTTGTTAGTGTGGTCCACTTGAGTTCTGGATATGGCTCATTTTTTAAATATGTCCTGATAGGAGCTGGAGAAACTGATTAATGGAGTGGATTTCTTACACTGCATCTGGATTGGGAATTGTCTGAGTCGCTCTTGGTCTTTGCTATGCATTTGTTTTATGCACGCCATCCATCCATTCTGCCAGCTTATTTTAGAGCACAAGCCCAAAAATGAAAGCTTTCGATCAAGTTGATATTTGTCTTTTTTCCCTTCATCCATGCCTTACGTGACCTGGTCAAAAGGTTCGATGGCAAATAATAATTACACAAATATGTACCTAATTCAACTCACCACGTGTGGTCAACCTGATGAGGGGGTCAGCCTCGATTTTAGGACTGGCATGTTAATACTTCAAGGAGAGCACCAGCCAGCGAATGGAACCTGATTGCACCGTGCCCTCTCCTGGACGGACTCGGTCCAGGCAGGGTTTCTGTGGGGTCCACCGTGATGTATGGGTCTTATCCATGCCGTCCATCCATTTTTTCAGATCATTTTATAGGACATAAACCAAAATTGTGGCAGATCCGAGGCTCAAGTGGATCACTCCAGAGGAAGCAGTTGGGTTAACGATGCCCACAGTTGAAACTTTCGTAGGGCCACCGTGATGTTCATTAGCATTCAAACCTGTTGAAAGGGTCACACAAACCTGAATAAAGGGAAAATACAAATTTCAGATTGATCCAAACCTTTTGTAGCCCCCCTAAGAAGTTTTTAATGGTGGGAGTTGAATCTCGATTGTATGGTCCAGTTGACCCTTGGATCTGTCTCATTTTCGGGCTCATACCCTAAAATAACCTGTAAAAATGGATGAACAGCGTGGATAAAATCCATAGATTACGGTGGGCCCCATGGAGCCCCTGTCCGGACGGAGTCAGTCGAGAGGCAGGACGCAGTGTGCTTCACCAGCGAATACCGTTATTACCGGACGCGGATTGCCTGGGAAAGCCTGCCTTCCGCAGGCATCTCCTGCACTCGGAATCTAGGTGGGGCCCACCATGATGTTTGTGAGAAATCTACGCCGTACAACAGTTTTGTGAGATCATTTTAGGCGTTGCAACCAAAAATGAACCGGATCGTAGACTCAAGTGGGCCGAAAACCTGACGATTGAATTCCTACAGTTGAAATATTTGTGGGGCCACAGAAGTTTCGAATCAAAATAATATTTGTGTTTTCCATTCATCTTAGTATGAATGACATTATGAACGGTATGGATGGCATGTAAACATCACTGTGGACCCAATAGAGGTTTCAACGGTAGGAATTTCCCAACCCACCTTTTGCTTCAGTTCGGCCCCCTTGAGTCTTGGATCCCATTTATTTTTTGTCACAACGCCTAAAATGATCTCACAAAATGGTTAGACGGCGTAGATTTCTCACAAACATCACAGTGGACCCCACCTAGATTCCGAGCGGAGAAGATGCTTGCGTAAAGGCTTTGGCAGGTAATCCACGTCCGTTATTACCGCGGCGGTTTCGATCACAATAGTGACGGCAAAAATTCATGCGCGCGATGTGGTAAACGGGGACGCGGATTAGCTACTGACAGGTTGAGTAGCCAATATCGCTACTGAAGTGACGTCATCATGGTCTGTGAGCCTCCGCATGATGTATCTGTTGTATCCACACCGTCCAATCATTTGGAGAGATTATTCTAAGGCATGACACAAAGAATGAGGCAGATCCAGATCTCAAGTGGACCCCACCATAGAAAACAGTGGGGACAGTGACATCCACCGTTGAAAACTGATTAGGGCCGCCATGATTTTTATTTTAGAATCAACCTGTTCATAAATTCACACAGACATGGAGGAAGGGAAAACACAAATATCAGTTTGATCGAAAACTTCCGTGGGCCTAGGAAGTTTTCAACGGTGGATGTCACTATCCACACTGTTTTCTGTAGTGGGGTCCACTTGACATTTAGATCTGCTTCATTCTTTGGGTCAGGCCCTAAACTGATCTCTCCAAATGGATGGACGTTGTGGATACAATATATACATCATGCTGAGGCCCACAGAACATGGTGACGTCACTTCAGTAGCCAGGTTCGCTACTCAACCTGTCAGTAGCTAATCCGCGTCCGGTAAACGGAGGAAAATTTTGCTACACCCACGAGTTAGCTACACTAGCTACACCGGGTCTACGAATGGTCCCACCATGATGTATTGCTGTATCCATACCGTCTATCCATTTGGTGAGATTATTTTAGGGCATGAGACCAAAACTGAGGCAGATTCGAAGCTCAAGTGGACCCAGCATAGAAAATAGTGGGAATTGAACGCAAACCATTAAAAAATTCTTAGGGGCCACTTAAGCTTCGAATCTGCCTCGTTTTTGGTATCACGAATTTAAATGATATCACCAAATGGATGGACGGCGTGGATATAATATATACATAATGGTGAGGTCATTGCTACAGCCGGTGTAGCTAACTCGTGGGTGTAGCAAAATTTTTCTCGTGGTAAACGTGTACTAAAAATTGCGGGCCGTACATTGGCGGGTGGCGGATTCCGGACGCGGATGGCCTGCGAAAGCCTTTCACGGGCATCTCCTACTCAAGGAATTTAGGTAGGGCCACCGTAATGTTTGTTAAAAATCTACGCCGTCCAACCGTTTTGCGAGATCATTTTATGAGATCCAAGACTCAAGTGGGCCCCACTAAAGCAAAAGGTTGGTAGGGAAATTCCTACTGTTGAAACCTCTATGGGGTCCACAGTGATGTTTATATGTCATCCATACCGTTCATAATGTCATTCCTACTGAGATGAATTGAAAACAAAAATATTATCCTGATTCGAAACTTCTGTGGCCCCATGAATATTTCATCTGTGGAAGTTCAATCGTTATGTTTTCGGCCCACTTGAGTCTTGGATCGCTTTCATTTTTTGTTGCCATGCCTAAAACTATCTGACAAAACGGTTGGACGGCATAGATTTCTCACAAATATAACGGTGGGCCCCACCTAGATTCCGAGAGCAGGAGATGCATGCAAAAGGCTGAGAAAAATTTTGCTACACCCACGAGTTAGCTACACTTGCTACACCGGGTGTGGCAATGACCCCACCTTGATGTGTGTGTTGTATCCACGCCGTCCATCCATTTGGAAAAATCATTTTAGGGCATCATCCCAAAAATGAGGCAGATCCAAAGCTCAAGTGGACCCCAAGAAGTTTTTAATGGTTGGCGTTCAATCCCCACTATTTTCTGTGCTGGGTCCATTTGTTCTTTCGATCTGCCTCATTTTTTAGTGTCATACTATCAAATGGTCTCTCTAAATGGATGGACGGCATGGATACTACACATACATCATGATGGGGTCATTTCTACACCCGCTGTAGCTAGCGTAGCTTACTCGTGGGTGTAGCAAAATTTTTCTCCAAAAGGCTTTAGCAGGCAATCCTCGTCCGCGGATTCCCTACCTACGCACAAGTTGGCGGCAGTGAAACGTGTGGCACAGCTATCATTGTCACGTGTGCCATTTACCACACGTGAGTTGGAGTTGGGCTTATGTGTAATTTAGTTTGTCACGTTTGGAGGTTCTTTTTAGGAGTTTTTGATAGAAGAGAATTATAAATTGCATATGAGGTAAGTAATTGGAATGCAAATTATCAATCATAAACCAAAATTATTGATCATTCGTCCATCCGATCGATAGATATTTATTGTTGGACACGAAAAAAAACAGAAAAGAAAAAAAGAGTATTCATTTGTCCTCTTTTAACGAGTGTAGGCGAATCAAAGATTAGGATTCTTAAGGGCATGTTTGGATGTAACTCAGGCCTGACATGTGGACGCGGATTGTGTCACTGCCTTGGACGGAATTGATCCAGGCAGCCCACCATGATATGATGTATGGGTTTTATCCATGCATTCATTAATTTTGGGTTATGAGCTAAAAGTGAGGCACATTGATGGCTCAAGCATACCACACAATAGAGATTGAACACCCATGTACCATTAAAAACTTCCAAGGGGCACTAAAGTTTTGAATCAAGCTAATCTTTGTGTTTTCCTTGCATTCATCTAGGTTTGTGTGACCAAGAATGACTTGGATACCAAATAAATATTATGATTGTTGGGAAACCACGAGACTTTACCTTCTATGTATAAATTAGTGGAATTAACAATATAAAAGATTTAATGGATGATAATCACTTTCAATATATGCAAACAAATCATCAAATATGTAGAGTATAAAAGACGGAGAATTTTTATGTGGAAAACCCTCCGATGTGAAGGAAAAATTATAAGACCTAGTATGGCACAAATTCACTATGTTAAAGATAATGGAAGTACAATTACTAGGAGAAATCTTTTCTTGGATACCTCGATATATCACCCAAAGGTAGATTTCAAGCAACAATTAAAAAAAAATGAATTTTCTTATTAATTAGGGATTGCACAAAACCCCCAACACAATCCTTGGAGAAGACAATTAAAGAAATCGGTGTTGTGAATGGACCCTCATGAATCCGAATATGATGATTTCGATATTAGAAGGCTCTTGATCTTCTTCTTCTACACAACACTATTTTCTCACTTTCTCCTCTTTTTCTCTAAGAACCAAAACAACCCAAATATTGATAAAACTCTCTATAGGAAAAAGGTCATTTTTAATTTCTCTCATTTTAGTTTACTTAAAAGAAGATAAGGCCATAGGACCAAAATACCCTCACTAGGGCCACATGGACAAAAAAATACTTAAGCCCACACATGTAGGTCCCACCTCCATATGAGGAGGGACCCCCAACAATCACCCCTCCCAACTCATGATTAGAGCTTCACTATGTGTAAACTTGTCATGCTTCTACAAAACTTATACTTTTCTCCAGGTAGGCATTGGTCATCATATCCGAACCATTCTTGTCGGTATGGATTGATCTTCTCAAATTGTGGAAATTTTTCTTTAAAGGTATCTTAAATCTAATGACACCTTACATTAATGTGCTTGGATTTGAAAGGAGGACTTGGATTTTTATTGAGGTGGATAACACTCTGACTTCCATGATAAATAATATAATTATCTTGCATAAAGCCAAGTTCTTGAAAGAACCTCTTCATCCACAACATTTTCTTATAGGCTTTTGTCACTGTAATATACTTAGTTTCTGTAGTAAATAAAGCCACACACTTTTGTAAATTAGACTGCCATGAGACTGCTCTCTTATAAAAGTAAACATGTATCCCGATGTGGACTTCCTAGAGTCAATGGCTCATATTATATCTGCATTTGTGTAGCCTTCTAACATAAGCTTACCATCTTCAAAGCGTAAACACACATTGGATGAACTTTTGAAATATCTGAGAATCCATTTAATTGTTTTTCAGTGCTCTTTGTCAGGATTGCAAGGAATTTGCTAACCACACCAATAGTATGTGTGTTATCGAGCCTCGTGCATACCATAGAACATAATGACTAAAGCATAGATTAGCATATAATAAGTATAAAATTCAGCAAAATTAGCTAATCCAAACAAAATAATAGTCTAACAATAAAGATATCAAAACAAATCTAGGCTAAACTACCAATGGTGGGCTAATGGGGCTTGAATCCTCTGATATACTCCTAAGTACAAAAATGAGGCTGAAATCCTCATATTTACCTATAAAGTTCAGTTTCTAGATACCCTCACTAACTATTTCTAGTTTGTTCTTCCTAAGGATAACTAATTTAATCAACTCCCTATAAAATGCAACATGAGGTAAGGGGTTGGGAACTCCTTATTCCAAAAGGAAAAATGGTTGGGATCCTCTCTTAGATTAGGGGGAAGAGAGGTAGTGGTAAAGGCCATGAGAATTCTCATTGATTTTTTGTTCTCATCACTAGTGGAGTCACTAGATTCAGATTTTAATTCCTCCATATTCTCACATGTTGTTGTCATAGCCTTTTTACCACATCGTTTGGACTTTTCTTAGCATTCATTGGCAACATGATGTAATAGCCCGCCTTAACCAGCAATATATTGTCCGCTTTACCCGAGGGCTCACGGCTTTGGTCTCGGGGTTTCTCCCAAAAGGCATCTTGTTGGTTAAGGAAAAGCCACACTTATAGCGAAGACTCTGGGCGCTTATCCATCCGATGTGGGACTAACCTTACCCAGGCCCTACCAACTGGAGCGCTATTTTCGAACACCAACCGATCCCACACCAAGAACCCAGATGACAACCCACGCTCGGACCACAGCCAGGCTACATTGGGGTGTTTCAATCCCCCACCCTTAGGGCAGAGCCGCCCTCTACTCTGATACCAATTGTAACAGCCCACCTTAACCAGCAAGATATTGTCCACTTTGCCCGAGGGCTCACATCGTAATCAGTTGTATATGACCAAGACCTGTACAGATCGGTTGCCTATTCAGCCACTTGCATACTTGTTTTAATAAAGATCAGATGATATTTGAAGGGTAGGGTTTGTCCTCCAATGATGGGTTACTCCTCTGCCTTCCGTACGAAATGACTTTTTCAATACAGAACTAAATACGAAATGGGAAACATTTACAATCGACCGCTTGGAACATGTTGTAGATCACCTTTTCAAATGAAACACTTCATTAAGATAAGTCCAGCATATGTTTGTAGACTTCGAGTACAGATAAAGTTACTAGCTACTGGATTACTGTTATTGATCTACTGCTACGGACAGTAAATTCACAGCTTATACTATGGAATGTAAAGAGTAGAATTACGTTAATGGAAATGAAAATGAAACTAAAGATGCTAATTACGCTAATGAATGTAAATACCAAAATGTTAAGGAGCATGATAATTGAAAGATAAATTGAAGTTTTGATTGGATTTGATTTGGTGATGGACCCTTTGCTCTATTGAGGTCCTTCGTTATTTATAGGGTTGAGGTCCTCCGTTATTTATAGGCTTTGTCGATCGCACGTCCTAGAACTCTTGATACTTCATTTGGCATGATTGGTCTTTCAGATCGTTCTTTGTCAACACCTGTCCTGCAACTGTCTTGCTGGCTTAGCCACGTTCGCTTGCTTGCTTTAGGTTTACTAGTGCCGTGGCATCACTTAATCAATGCCAGTTGTGTCACCACAAATCTTGCTACACCCTAGTCTGCAACTTCGGGTATCCACTATATATGATCATATAATCACACGTGTCCTCCATAATTGGCTCTTATAAAGCCGGGAAAAAGTAGGGTACGAGTGGGGAGTTGGGCGCCCCGGATCCGCGTTCTAGCAACAGGATATATCCATTTCCATCTAGAGTCATCCATCATGCTAAAGCTATAAGAACCACCATTTCACGCGCCATGATGTTGTTCGGTCCATGCAGCCTATGTGACAATTTGATCAACTAGGACGCGTTATAGCCGTGCGCGAGCAATTGAATAGGTAAATCGCAGGACATGCATCCCATTGTGCACAAGTGTAGAGAATCCAGGCCATGCATCTGGTGGCCTCAATGAGAACACGACTTGTTCCAAAAATTCAGGCAGGTCCACTTACCAGATGGACCACATGTGTACGTTAAATATTGGCGGATGGTGATTTTCTTTCTGACCGTCAATTTTCTTCTCACAGATGTGGCCCACTTGATGAGTGACTTGACCTGAGTTATGGATCGGATCATGTTTACAGTAGGGACCCACTTAATGATTGGTCCTGATCTCGTACATGACTGCCACGTTTGCACACGTCCCGCAATTCATCTTTCATCACACTCATGGATCCATTATCCCTAACCGTCCATTTTTTGACGGATACCGCAAGTTACAGAAGCGGGCCAGCGATCAGATGGTTCAGATCGACCGGCTGTGTACACTATATATAGTCACCTTTTTTTTTTTTTTTTGTTGATTCTCATGACAGGTTGGCCGACAAGGTGGTGCTGATCACTGGAGGAGCAACTGGCGTCGGAAAAGCTACAGCGACAGAATTCATCCGCAACGGAGCCAAGGTCGTCATCGCTGATTTCCAAGGCAAACTCGGGGAGGAAACAGCGACGGAGCTTGGACCAAATGCCGCCTTTGTTCATTGCAATGTCACAAAAGAATCCGACGTTTCTGGCGCTGTCGACTTCGCTGTCTCAAAACACGGACATCTTGATGTCATGTACAACAATGCCGGTATCATGGGCAGTGCCGTCTCCGGAATCCTCGATCTTGACTTGGCAGAATTTGACAGGATCATGAATGTTAATGTTCGTGGCGTGATCATGGGTATCAAACATGCTGCCCGGGTCATGGTCCCACGCCAAACAGGTTGCATACTCTGCACAGCGAGTGTGGCTGGGATCTTGGGCGGGCTTTCACCCCATTCCTACTCAGTCTCCAAGTCTTCAGTTGTGGGGATTGTGAAGTCTGTCGCCTCAGAGCTCTGCAAACATGGAATTCGGGTGAATTGCATTTCGCCTGCTGGTCTGCCGACGCATCTGGCAGTGTCTGGGATGCTTGAGTTTTACCCAGGCCTTGATCTGGAACGGGCGAAGGATCTCGTTTATAGGACCGGCGAGCTGAAAGGTGTGAAATGCGAGGTGGATGACATCGCCAAGGCGGCCCTCTTTCTCGCATCCGATGATGGAAAGTATGTGAGTGGTCACAATCTGGTGGTAGATGGAGGCTTCACAGCTCACAAGAGTTTTACCATGCCGACATTGGATGAGGTGATGAAGTGAAATGCCCCGGTTGGAGAATTTGAATTTAAAAAACATTTTAACTACCTTGGTTGATAACGGCTTCCAAGGGCAATTTGGTATTTGTCTGCTCTCTTGTTCCAAGAGTACAGAAATTAATAATCCAAATTGAGGAACTATATATAATAATCAATAATTATTTATATAAACAAAAGTAAATGGCTCTTAAATATGTATGATTGAATGCGCATGGAATAAGATCAGGAAACTAAATAACGACAAAATTAAGATGACATATCATGAAGGCGCAGATACATTATGCTTTCCTGAAGATTATTCGTGCTCCTTTCTCAACCGATCTTAAAATAGATCTTATGCAACAGCAATAGCCCTTCGGATACAACCACCAGCTAGCAAGGACTTGCCAACTTCTCGAGCAAGCAGATGATGCTCGTATATTGAAAGAAAGAAGATTGCCAAAAAAATAATAATGGAGAGAGATTTTGCTATCTTTCTACACTAGGGTTTTTTTTTTTTTTTTTTTTTTTCTCATTGGTGACTCAGAAACTTACTATGTATAGTAAGTAATAAGGCTGACAGGATAGACATGTGGTGACATGTGGTGTCAATGTGTCTTCCAACATCTCTATTAGTTACACAACGGCTACCATAATGTTGCAACAATGTACAACGTGCTTGCACAAGAATCGTTCAAAAAAAGGAAAAAATAAAAATGGAAAAACAAAATTCATCATGTAAACAAAGCCCGAGCCCGAGCATAGCACAACATGGTGCGTGCGCACGTGTGTGGTCCACAGTATAACATACCCAATAGATCAACAAAAGGTATTCCAATACACTTATAAATAAGGGATAAAATGTTATATCTGGATATTGTGGAATTCATAGGACCGTGCGGTGAATCAGGTATGTAGATTAAAAAATTTGAAACATAAATCATACCTGTTTGGTGGGCCATCCCTGCTTTTGTATCTGGATCTTCCACACCTGGAGCTGCTGTATAGAGAATCTGGATATGGGAATTCGGTTCTCTATATGTATTCCAGATTGGGGACCCAGTATCCCTTAAATAGGGATTGTGGATGTGTGTTGCAGTATTTGAAACTCATCAAAACATTGCAACATTTGCTCTACATGAATTTGATTTCCTTATAGTCTATGTCCAACTACAACACTGTATCTTGATAGTTTAGACACACCACCCATCTGTTGTTCATGGGAGATAATGACTATAGTGGGGTCCACTGAACAATCTACACTCGTATTTGGCACATGTATCAAATCCAGGCCATCGATAAGTTGGGCACACTATATAGAACTCTTATAGAAAAGGTCCCATCTCTCGCCAAGGCCGGACTACTCCCACGAGCAAAAGCAAAAGAGCTTTTTCTCCCCTGATCTCTTTTGTTTTCAAAAAAGCCAAACACCAAATCAACATGATCCATATCTGGGTGGATAGGCCCGTAACGGCCACAATCTTTACTAACCTTCAACATCGGATGGTGAAAGGAAGCGCATATCTCCTGATGTTACAATCTTACTTATGGAAAGATTTTTGGGCCAGGGAGCACATTCTGTGGGACCCCACCAGATCGTACACCTGAATCTAAATGAACGAGCCGATTTCAACCATGGATGGGCCAATGCTAAAAATGCATGGTATCAGATGTCTCCAAGAGCTCTAAGGGCCCTTTTTTTTGTGAACCCTGAACTGCTGCTATCACTTCCAAACGGCATGACTTTTGGGTGATGGTACATCCTAGAACTGGCCCAATTGAGTAGATGGTCTAGATTCATCGTCATACACGCAGGGTTCATCACCTCCTTAATTGGTGGGCATCACATGCACCAGTGGACTTTCAACAAAAAAAGTATCAAGCTACTCTCTCAACAAAGCCCCTCATCGTTTCATCCGGAGAATATATTCTAGTGTCAAATACCATAGCCAAAGTTCACTGTGGGTGAATCCAATCATCATCAGACTTTTGCCAGTAGAGGCAGGTAGTGAGCCCGATTACCATTGGGCTTCACTTTTAGGATCGCATTATTACGCCCCACCAGGTACTGGATTCCTCAACCAGTCTTCTTCGAATCCACCGATGAACACTCAAATCCACAAGCTAACAGAGTATAATCAAAGAAAATTGTATTAATCAAACATCACTTAGCATAAATGAGTTTAAGTCTATATTTATAAAGGAAACTAAGCCTAAAAACCTTAAAAATGTAATGGAAACGAGTTTGAATCAAACTTGGAAAGTAATCTTGCGAAATCCAAAACAAGCCAAGAAACACGTGCAAACTGTGCCTCGAGCGACCAATCATCAAGGGGCTGCGACCGGTCCTCAGGGGGCCGCGACTATTTTAAGAGTCCAACCCCGTTCTGCTTGAATATTCGACCGATCGGGCGATCGATCGTGGAACATTCAAACAGTCTAACAATCTGGGCTATGTTCCAGTGGAAATTTGACCAGTCAAGCGACCGGTCGTCGGTGGCGTGGGACCGGTCAGACGACCGGTCATCAACTGGTGTTGACTTGAGGTTTCCATGATTCTTCTACTCCTTCTAGTTCTTCCCTTGGACCACCTGTTCTGTCCTCGATTATGGGGCATCATCGCTACATCAGACTCCCCTGCTTGAAAGAAACCCGTCCTCGAGTTTTGCTTTGGCTTTGGGTCACGATCCACCTTCTACTTCATTGTTGAGGGCGTGGTAGCAACTTCCTCTTGCGACACATATGGCTTACACCCTTCCTTCTTCCACCGGGACTTTCGTTCCTTGTTGCGTGAGACAAGGAGGGATTGTCCTTCAATCGTGATCATTTTTTGGACCTCCTTAAGGATTGTGGGAGTGAAAACAATCTTTCTTCCATCCTTAACAACTATAATGGTGTTATCCCGCCCGCGATGTATAGCGTCTCGATCGATTTACCATGGTTGCCCAAGTATCATGTGGCAAGCATCCATATCAACGATATCACACCACACTTGGTCCTTGTAGGTCTTGCCAATTGAAAAGGAAATGAGGCATTGATTTTTAACCGTTGCCACACGTTCCCTTTTAATCCAGCCAACTATGTATGGCAAGGGATGCGGCGTGGTCTCAAGCTTCAATTTCTCAACCATCGCCTGTGATATGATGTTCTCACAGCCACCACCATCAATTATTACATCACAAATCCTCCCAGCCACTTTGCAACTTGTGCGGAAGATGTGCCGCTGGGGATTGGTTTATATGTTTTGGTGTAGATGATTGCCTCTGTACGATCAAGGATACACCTTGATCTCTAAAAATCCTTTTAGTTCTTTCTTCCTCATACTCAGCTTGCTAAGCATTGTTAATCTCCGAATCATCCTACGCTTCTTCCTCGACAATGGCTAAATTAGCCAATGGTTCTTGTGGGCATGTGTTTGATAGGTGGCCGGCTGTTTGCACAGGAAGAAATTATCTAGTCTCAGCAGACCGTATGGATTTGGAATCTTTCTCGTGCTCGACACAATTATTGCACATTGTGGTCTCGTAAAGCCACTTCTCGATGCACGGGCCATAACCACAGTGGGCTGATGATGATCACCTACGTGTTCCTTTCCCTTGGACAGAGATGAATCTTGAGCCGGGCCCGTCGTAGAGTAAGATTCCATAGGGACCTTTGTAAGTTGTGCCTCCGCCCTAATGGCTAATTGGACGACCCTATTTAAGGTCTAAAACAGAATCATCTACACCCGATCCTGAATTGAGGGCCACAATCCGCTGATGAACCACACCACTTGCTATGATCCAGATTCATTTATGTTGTTCCGCGTTCCCAAACGCTGAAACTCTTCCAAATACTCGGCCACGGATCGACTCCCTTGTCGACAATTTTGGTACTAATGGAATAGAATTTGCTGGTAGTCAATAGGAAGGAATTGGGTCTAGAAGACGCTTTATCAGAGGCCATGATCGGATGAGCACCTTATTTTATCGAGTAAGGGAAACCTAAAGTTACTCCCACCATGCCGACGCACCAGATTTCAGTTTATGAGGGACCAACTTCACTTGCTTTCCTTCCGGCACATCCATGTAATTAAAATATCGCTCTACCTTGGCCAACTAATCGAGGAACTCTTTTATACATAATAGTCCATTAAAGCTGGGAAGTTCGATCTTACCTCAGTATTCTCTCTCAGCAGGATCTGCATGTTCGTCTCCTTAAACAAGATGTCAGGTTATGATGCCTCTAACTTCCTCGTCGTTGGAGCTCAAGCTGTAACGACCTAAAAATTTTGGTAGTCTAAAACTTGATTGAGTATAAAAACAAGGTTAAATGAATTAATCTATGAATTAATAAACAAAAATAAAACTTAGGTTGAGTGATTTAGGTTCTCTTAGGTGAGAGGGAAAATCAGGGATTAAATCTTGCCTCTAGCAGAAATATAATTTTTGCTTTTAGCTATAAATTTAAACTATAAATTTGTGATAAGATAGAGCTTATCTTATCTCATCCTATCTATTTCTCTATATAAATAGAGAGGGGTAGAGATAATGATACCATTCGTAGAGAAACTAAGGAGTGGAGAGAAAAGAAAGAGAGAAAAAGGGAGAAAAAAAGAAGGGATAAATAGAGAGATCTTACTGTGGGGCCTAGATCGGGTAAGCATGACCTTCCTTTTTCTTTTTACTTAGCATAATATTCCCTGATCTAGCCAATGAATGGACCCAATCAGCCGTCAGTCCATTATACAAATCTATGGACCGTTTCTTAGATTCTAACCCTTAAAATGAAATAAGTGACTGATGGGATCATCTTGATGGGTCAGATCTGATCTACACAGGTCCAAATAATCTTAAGGCCAAACTATTTAAGGGCCAGGAAGCACAGATCGATCTGATCTACAAGTGGGCCACATCAACCCCATCTTAGATTAGAAGTTGATTTTTTGTGTGACCGAATGGGTACATCTGATCCCTCACATCAAATATGAACTGATGATAGTATTTGTGGATTAGACTATCCAGTGGACCATCAAGATCAGTTTCATTTTGGGATTAATTATATAAATCGACATGAATAATGATGATCATGGTGTAGATAGAGCTGGACACGAACCGAGTTTGATCGTTCGGATTGACTTGGATCGACTTGGTAAAACTCTATTTGAACAGAAAGTCTTCGCGTTCGAACTTTGTTCGAACACACAGAGTCTGCTTGAAAAAAAATTGAGTTGGTTTCAATCACAGCCTTGTTCGACTCGAACTCGAACTCGAACTCGACTCGAATATTGACCGACTTGACTCGACTCGCTCGTTCGACTCGGTTACACACACACACACACACACACACACACACTTACACACACACACACACACACACACACACAGAGAGAGAGAGAGAGAGAGAGAGAGAGAGAGAGAGAGAGAGAGAGAGAGAGAGAGAAGGTTGGATGACAAATAAACATAACTGTCGGCCCTAGGAAGGTTTCAATGGTGGACATCATTCTCCTCATAATTTCTTGTTAGAGTTGTAAATGGGTCAGCAGACCCAATGGGGGTACCCAAACCCAACCCAATCAGACGCGACCCGGACCTGATCCATTTGTTAAATGTGTTAGTGCACTTTTCTGTGGCATACTAGTGTACCTTGTTTGTCAACCACTTAGGTTAGTAAGTCTAGTGTCGGTTAAGCTTAATGAAGACGAAGACCGAAGACTCAATTGGCCTTTTGCATTAAGGAAGAAGAAACAAGTAAAAGTGATGCCTTGGTGAGCCTTGAACTTTGACCAAAACCAAAATCATAACCTCTTGATGACCTTGACCATATTAGGCATACCTTTAGTCATCATAGATTGGCCCTAGGTGTCCCAAAAGATCACCTAACATCGGCCTAAGAGGTTGCATGTGCTGCGAAATCCAAGCCCATACCCATCTGCACATTGCATGGTCTGTCCAACCGGTCATGACTGGTCGGCCGGACTGGACCGACCAGTCATGACCGGTCGGACTGGCTTCCAGACTAAATAGCAAACTGCTATGTTCTCAGGCCTTTGGGCCGACCGGTCTTAACCGGTCGGCCGGTCTAGTCCGACCAGTCTTGACTGATCAGACCGACCCCCCCCCCCCCCCCCAATCAAAACAGCAGCTCTCTGTCTTGCCTGGATGTTGGTCGACCAGTCTTGACCGGTCGGGACAGGTCGGGACTAGCCATTTTTTACCCTTTTTGTGTCCGTTTGGACCTTCTTTATAAAAAGGCTTGGGGTGTTTTTTGAGCAAGTGGGAGGAATTTTAAGAGGATTAAAGCCACCACTGTTGGAGACCATTTGAGGCTCATTCCTAACCTATGCAAGGCATCTTCTTTATGCTTTAACATAAGAATAGAGCATTCCAAGCTCATGAAGAAGATGACTTTCATCCCCTCTTGATCTCTAGAGTTTGGATCTTCCTAGATAGTGTGGACGCTCGCCATTCCGCACTCCCGGACGTTCTCCCTTCCTTTCGGAAAAGAGGGGTGTGTGTGCGCGCGAATCGTCGTTTGTGCCACTGTCTTGCCTCGTTCTCGAGGGCTTTTTGTCGATTGTCATGTTAAGCTGGATGTATTTGGATGATTTTGTATAAGACCAGAGTCGCCACTAGCCAGTTACTTCGAATCTACAGTCGGCTAGACCCCGTAGAAACCTTAGAGAAGGGGATCCGAAGATTCCTTCCTCTAAAATGACTGCTTTTGATCTGCGGCCAGAGATTCGAGGTAAGGGATCACGGTTACAGGGTGGGAGGAGGTTAAGCACCCCACACACTGCCCGTACCGAAGTACGGTCTCTACTTCACAGAATCGAACTACTACTTAAAAGTCTGTTTTAATCATCATACATTCTCATGAATGATATGATTCATGAATACAGGTCTGAACAGTAAGAGTTTCTGATGGGCAGGTTTCCATTAACAGGCAAGCCCAGAGCATACGCTCGAACTGACAGGTGCTTTATGCAAGATGCATGCTGTGTGTTTGAATGATCAAAGTGCTTGTAGTGACTAATGCATGAATGCAGGTCTGAACAGTAAGAGTTTCTGATGGGCAGGTTTCCATTAACAGGCAAGCCCAGAGCATATGCTCGAACTGACAGGTGCTTTATGCAGGATGCATGCTTATGTGTTTGAATAATCCAAGTGCTTGTAGTGGCATGACAAGGGGGTTGGAAGAAAAGTAAATGTTGCACTTATACTAGATGCGAATGAGATGATGCTGGTAAAAAGTAGCTAGATGGATGGAGGTGTCGCAAGGGTTTGCTTCGAGTGACTAGATCGAGGCTTGGGTGGCTTGGGAGACTTAGACCAGGGTCAGGTTGGGCTGGACCAGGGCTAGCCTGTTCTCAGTCGGGCTCTCCTTGGTGGAAGAATGGGTTAAAAGGGTGGAGATGAACTCAGACTAACGGGATTGCTCTGAGCTCGAGGGATGGTTGAATGAGAAGGGGAGGGGGGTATTTATAGCAGTGGAGAGAGGTAGCTTGCGTAAATATTTTTGGGCGGCACCCTGGGGGCTGCCCGTACGGTCGTTTTGCTTTGGGTTCGGAGCGTATGGCCTCCGAACCTGAAGCAGAAAATCCCCAGGTTCAGAGTTCCGGACCTGTTCCGAGGCTGCGGTTTGGAACTCGGTGAGTTGACTGGGTTTGGAAGATGGGTTGACACGGTGAGTTGACTCAGCGGGTTGACTCGGTGATTTGACTCAGTGGGTCGACTCACCAAGTTTGACTTTTTTAGGATTTTTTGACTGATTTTTCTTATGGAGTTTTTTGGGCTGATGTTTAGGGGTGAGTTGACTGGGTTCAGGCTTAAGCTGGGCTATGGATTGGTGAGTTTGGTTGGGTTTGAACATGGGATTTGGGGGTACGGTCCTCCATTCATTCAGCTATCTTTACCAACATTGTAGTCGAAGGTGGGTGTCTACAGATGCCCCTCTTTGGCAGAGGTTGCGTGCAACTGAATGCCAAAGTGAGTGGACACCCCACTTCTGACCCGGTCATTCATAGATCATGGTCCAAAATCTTTGCTTGCCTTTGTATCTGCGTCAATTAATCGTCTGGAAATAGATCACTCGCACATACCACTGGATTTTGAAGAAAACGTTGCGATTGTCCCTGCATGCGCTGAACCTGGGTACCCAATCGCAACCCTTCCATTCCCGATCGGTACTAACATCGGAAAGGTACAGTAGAGCCTCTGCATCCGTCATAGTCTTATGAGGTTACCGACCCTATGATTGATTGTTTGATGTTTTCCCAGATCACTCCAGGAGTACTTGTTTCGCTTGACTGTCAAAGTGGTTAGCTGCCCTGCGTTCATGTAGTCTTATGGGAGTCCACTACGCCGACTTAGAATCAATCAAGGTACTTCAGGCATCCACGCCTAGGTATGTGCGGGTAGACTTTTTCCACCCAATCTGCTGATTTTAGTGCTTGGTTTGCAATTCATACTTTCCTAGATTGTGGTTTAGAATCTTTGTTTTCCTTTGTATCTGGGTCAGTTGATTGTTTGGAAATTGATAACTCGCACATACCGCCAGAGTTTGGAGAAAACGTTGCGATTGTCCCTGCATGCGCTACAACCTGGGTACCCAATCGCAACCCTTCCATTCCTGATCGGTACTAACATCGGAAAGGTACAGTAGAGCCTCTGCGTTCGTCATAGTCTTACGAGGTTACCGACCCT
Organism: Liriodendron chinense; assembly: GCA_003013855.2. Classification (NCBI taxonomy): domain Eukaryota; kingdom Viridiplantae; phylum Streptophyta; class Magnoliopsida; order Magnoliales; family Magnoliaceae; genus Liriodendron; species Liriodendron chinense. The sequence goes on along the minus strand of ML058465.1, from coordinate 25,195 downwards.
GTGATTGATTGTTTGATGCTTTCCCATATCACTCCAGGAGTACTTGTTTCGCTTGACTGTCAAAGTGGTTAGATGCCCTGCGTCATGTAGTCTTACGGGATTCTACTACACCGACTTGGACTCAGTCAAGGTGTTTCAGGCATCCACCCAATCTGCTGATTTTGATACTTGGGTTACAATTCATCGTTTCCACCTATTTAAATGGTTTCTTTGACCGAGCCCTTTGACTTTCACCTTTTTGTATCTTGGCATGTGGTACGACCGCACTGACACTGGAGTTCAGTTCAACCGTACTTTGAGTGCATTGGATCTGATGGTCTCCGAGGAAACCGCGAGACAACGGATCTTATTTGATTTTTGTGTCGGCTCCTACCCAGAGATATGGAAAATCTCCTGGTGTTTTAGAGGTAGAACGCTTTACTGGGGAAATATTTTTGGATTTTTTTTTAAAAGATACCCACTCTGGGGAGTGATACTCCATGGGGTTTTTATTTGCAAAAAGAAATATTTTTTTTTATCTTTTTGAAATGAAAATCTAGTTTGCATGCGCCTCCATTAGGGATGCTTGTGGGGTCTTTAGCTAACCGTCTTTTATTTTGAAAGCAGGTAATCATGATGATTGATGTGATGGATGCTGATGCATGGAAATGCATATTTGATGATGGATGTATGGCTTGGCTCATTCTCTTTCAGTTTTGATGATTTTGCTTTTGTTGGAGATGCAGAGAATTTTGAGCTTATTGCTTGCAGGGTTGTGCTTCCCTGGGGTTTTTCTTTTTTATACGGGCGTTTGGTTAGCGGGTTGGTCAAGATCCTGACCCGTGATCGATCAGGTCCATCGTCCCAAGATGTTGTTTCTTTGCTAATGAGAATGTACGAGGATATTATCCGACTTCAAGATGTTCTTCTGGGCATAAATGTGATTGGGACGGTGCTTGGTTGCTAGTTTTGGTCAAGATTCCAATTTGCGGGTGATTGGATCCGTCATCCCAAATCATGAAGAGAGTGGAGTTCAAGACTCTTGAAGTGTAGTGCTGGGGAATAGTGACAAATTTTGTGTTTTTTGCAAATATGTGGTCCGAATCTTTACCTGAGTGGTCAGGATAGAGATCGGTTATTGAAGACAAATGAAATATTTTTTTTTGTGGTTTTGAAAATATTTTGGTTTGAAAGCAAGGGAAATATTTTTTGTGATTTTGCAAATATTTGATTTGAAAGCAAGGAAAATATTTTTGTGATTTTTGAAAAGGTGATTTTGCAATGTTTTGGTATTTTGTTGGATTTTTCTGAAATGCAAGGAAAAATATGGAATTTTCATTCATTTCCAGCTTCTACTGCTGATAAGGCACCCGATCCATTTTACGTCAGCGAGCAAGACGAGTCTCACACAGTTAATTAAGTGCCGTAGTTTTACATCTTCGGATGAGGGGATTTTGAGGGTTTTCAGTCAACACACCCACAAAGTTGCCTGTTCCTCATGTGCAATGCACATAAACCACGTATCGTCCGACGGACTCCTTCGGCCACAAAATGACCCACATCCTCACATTTCCCTTAGTCAATCCAGTTTGGGGCCTTACATTGCTCACAATTCCGTGAGAGTGCGCTCCACCTCCCAACAGCCTTAATCTCCTTCATGAGTTTTAGGAACAGGGAACATCCGTCAGATTCAACAGCGACTTCCAAATCAAGCTTGTCTATTGTTCGCTCGCCTCAAGTGTAAGGCTGCGATGTAGTAATAAATCTCGGTAAGACCGAGGTCGATCCACAGGGAAAGAGGTAAACAATTCCAAGTACTCTAATAACTAGAATCTAAGAAGTTTAAGAAAGTAGTTTTTCACATGAAATAGGAAAATCTGAAAATAAGAAGAACTAGAGCATCAAGGATCCACTTGTAGTGGTCTAATGCCAATCCATTCATCCAAGTACAACACAATTAGAATCAAAGTCCTATCTCTCATCTAATTGGAAGATATAACATTCAAGCACAAACAATCCCACTTAAATCTGGAAATTAGATTTCTAGTTCTAATGAAGCACATAGAACTTGAACTTGTAGCCTTCGGAGTAATAGCCATGCCTATGGACTATGGCATGCTCAAGGGTTACTACAATTCTAATTCAAACAACCCAATCATGGTAATCTTAGAGAATTGCAAGGAACTCATGTCCGGAGCACACAAACTCTCAAAAAACTTCTAAAAAACCAAACTTTATTCAAACTAGAACTTCAAAATCCAAAATTAAGAAAAGGGTACTTGAAATAAAAGAATTAAAGCATTGGAACCAACTACAAATTTCACCTCTAGCTCTAGCTAAGAGGTTAGCTAAGGAAAAACATATTAAAACTAGAACTAGAACTAAGAAAAGGAAGAAAAACTAGCTGGAGGAGGCTAGGTAGCCTCCTGGGACTTGAACTCCTTGCTTCCCACGTCCTTGGTTGATTTGGAATAGAAGAGAGCACCTCCTTTTATAGTGCAGCAATAGTACAGCAACATAGCAGAATTTGTTTCGCTTGGTACGGCTTAACTAATGGTCGGATTGCCCTCAAATTTGATTTGTAGCTTCCTTGTAATGTGATCTTCCTCATAGATGATTTAGATTTCCAAGATTATCCTCTGAATGGGCCCACCAATCACATCACCGACCGCCTCTCAAAATCGCGCACTTTGGGTACCTTCAGAACCAGTCATCTTGCTTTCAACGCCCCGGAGTGTACAGAGGTCGGATTGATCTCAAATTTTGAACATTGGTAGAAAACTTCCTCCTCTACATGATGGATGGATTAGATTGTCCAAAACAACCCCAGAATATGGTCCGAAAATTAGAACAATTAGGGCTTTTATAAACTCTGCGCAGTTGGAGCTTTCTGGATGGTCCATCTTTCTTCAACCGGTACGATCAAACCACACATCCTTTTGATCTGAAACTTTTGTGGTTATTTATATATGGATGTGTTCTAAAAGATGGTCAAATTAGATTCTTCATATCATCAATGATGAGTCCTCTGGACCGGCCCAGAGTTGAACAGCGAAATCTGGAACTTTCTGGACAGTTCGTATTGTTTTGGCCACCACGGTCAATCCGTAGCTCCGATCGACACGAAACCACTTGGGTTAGTTCGGCGTCGAGCTCCTCTTCGACATGGATGTGTTGGATTTTCAAATATCATCAAGATCAACCCATAAAACTGATCCGAAAAACCAGGTGCGGGAATACATTGCTGTTTTAGAATCTGGAATCTGAAACTTGCATGGCCGACCGGTCACGACCGGTCGGACAGGGCTGGCCGACCGGTCATGACCGGTCAGGCCCTCTTTGGCATTACTCCAGCAAGCATGGCCGACCGGTCAAGACCGGTCGGTCTCTTTTTCTTCTTGTTTTCTTCCTTTCTTTCTTCTATTTTCTTCTTTCTTTGCTTCCTTCTTTCTTTAGTCCACCTTGGGCCTTCATCAAAGGCTCCAAATGGCCCCTTTTTGGTCTCTAATTGAGTGAAGTCCGCTCTCATTCCTATAATCACAAAACATGTGTTAGATGGGCCTTTAAATCATGAAAATCATGCAAACCATGTCATGTAATGGGCAATGCAATGTATAAATTGGAGGTTCAACACACCCCCCAACCAGCTTTTTGCTAGTCCCGAGCAAAACATGCGTGAAACAATTTCAAACCTCCAAACCCAACTCTCCCTCAGAACCCATGATTCTATCCATTCCAAGGTGTATAAGTATAAAATTTGAAAAAATTAGGTGATAGAAGCTGAAATCTTGGACTCTCAAAACATAATAAGTGTCTACATGAAATTCCCGCTGATTGATTGATAAATAGAAGAGCTCGAACAAATTCAACCTAGTGTGCATAGTGAAAGTTCATCTCATGAGTTTCTGGGATCATCTTCTTCATAGATTAAGTAAACCAAGGATTTTAAGGTGCACAGAGCAACAACAAGCCTATGACAGGAATTTGCCTTACCGTCCTTCCGACGGCTTTCACACTACGTCCCATTTCCGGCTTTGGTTACGGTTCGACCATCCCCCGGTTGGTAATAGGTAGCCCTTTTCGAAATTTTCCACCATTTTTCCTTCATTCCCGATTTCATCCTTTCTTTCCTTTTTCTTTTAAAATTAGATAGGATTTTTAAAAATCCATATCTTTCATTATTTTCCCATGGACAAGGATGGACAAAATACCCCGGCTTGGTTTCTCAACACCTTTATATCAAAGTCTAGCTAATCCACAAATCACATAAACCTTTCAACTCATGAAAATCGTGTAATGTGAACTTGGTGTGAAGGTGTTCAAATTTTCTATCAATCACAACAATAGGGGAACTAACATATAAAACCATTATGTTGGGAGAATTCAAGACTTACAACATCACACACTTCGTATCTCCTCTTCTTATACTCATATCATCTCGAATGCATGGAAATAAGGTTTTCTAAAAGAGTTTTGAAATTTTAGAAAATTCGAAAAAATTTGTGCATGTGAGGCTTGAAATGTTGCAACATGCTAGATGAGGAATCTCATCTCACCCCCCAACCAAATCTTGCATTGTCCTCAATGTAAAAAGATATGCAATTAGCATGAACATGAGAGCAATGGTAAAATATGAGAGAGTGAGAACAATAGTACCTGAGATAGCAAGTTGATCAATTCTAGCATCTTCCATCGTCTCGATGAGACTTATTCAATCCTAATTGCAGAAAAATAAATCCTAACCTACCTACCTACCTTTGATTAGTCCGATCAACTACATGATCAAAGTTGAGCAGGATCTTCATGAATTTCAATAAATTTCTCATGAGGACCATCCAAAGTCCTGCTCGACAGTAAACATGTGTGCTTCTTATCATTGAAGTCCAATCGTATTGTGCGCCACATGCATAAAAGGAGGAGATAAGAGCAGCAAAAAGATATCTCCTCAAATTCTGATTTGGGTTATGATTGATTAAAAATGGGTCATCCCAATCAGAATTTTCAATGGGCTGAAGGACCCATGACGGTGGAGAGAAATTCATTAAGTTTTCATTAGTTAAAGTTGTCTCTTCCACAAATTCAGAATTGTACGGTGTTTCCATAAACAATGGTAAAGAGTGTAAATCAGTGGAAAGGTGTTCTTCAGGCACCGACACCGTGTCTAACAAAATATTCAACTCCTTAATCATCTCATCATCAAGATCATAAGAGTGGGCCAAGCATTCCTCTAGGAAATCGAGATAGTCGGATGAAGGGTCCTCATCCTTCCTTAATGATTGAAGAAATTCTGTTTCAATGGTAAGGAATTCCTCCTCTATAGAGAGGAGGTCTTCCAAAGAGAATTCTTCAGATTCAGTGGTAAGCACATCATTTAACATTGGTTGATCTTTGAAAATTTCAGATTGTGCCACCTCATCATCCAAAGGAATAGAATTTTCAATCAAAGGGAGGTCTACCACACTAGAATTTGGCATGTGTTGTTGGTGGAACGACTCAAAAAGATCGACTTCGGCCATCTCTCTAGCATGCATATCCTCTAGAGACTCATAATCATTATGCCCTTGGGAAAAAGAAACCATAGGTTCATAACCATTCACCACACCCTCATTGTAGGCAACCCCACTACCACTTTCAAATTTTATGGATTCCTCGGGTTCGTCAACCGTCATTGAAATCTCTTCATCATTAAGTTCAAAGCATCCAAAAGAGATAGTGGACTCACCATAATTGATGATGACATTGGGATCATCGAAATCAATCTCCTTTAAAAGTCTATCCATTAAATCAGAAGAGGGTTGGGCTTGGATAGCCTCATCCTCCTCATTGTTGGGGATTGATTCGGTGTTCCCAATGTTGGGTTTAATATTTTGAGATGGCGAGAGGTTTTGTATGCATTTCTCAGTTATTTCCATAAACTCTCGCAGCACATCCTCAAGAGTTCGTGTCGGTTGCGGCTCATGAGAAAGAAACTCTTGAGGATAGTTGTTGGCATCCATGGTTGGTTCCTCCCTTGAACAAGGAGAATGGTGGTTTTCCCAATTAAGACCGTACGCATTGTAGGATGAAAAGTTATATGATGGTTGATAGGCATATCCATACAAGTAATCACGCATTGTCTTAACCGGTTGGCTACTATTCACCTGTTCCTTTTGTTGTTGCACACCTCTTACCATAACCGGTGGAACACTCATGTTATTTTCAATCCGATAATCACGTAATGTTTTTCCCGGATGATTATCCAATTTTGCTTCGTTCCGGTGTTCCCCCATCGTCTTACATCGTGTCTCAATATGTGTATTGTTTTCATTAATGTAATCACGCATCGTCTTACGTGGGGCGGCAGTGGAGGTTGATTGAACCTTAGAAAAATACTTATGCTTATAATGGTTCCAATCATAAAGACTTTCAATTTCATGGTCTGACATCTCATCTTCCAAAAGATGCTTATATGCACCATTCGTCCAATCATACATGATGAAATTTTAAGAAATTGAAAACTACCCTAATATAAAAAAAAGAACAAAAAGAAGGGATATGGGGAGATGTTACCCAATAGAGTGAGATCTATGTCAGCAACAATGTCCTACAAAATCAAAAAAGAATTTGTTAGTAATCTAAAAAAAAATCAGAAAATCTACTTCTATAAAAACTGAAAATCCTACCTAACTAAGATTACTCTATAACTACTAGAACAATTAAAATCGTTTAACTTTTTCCCCGGCAACGGCGCCAAAAACTTGTTCGCTCGCCTCAAGTGTAAGGCTGCGATGTAGTAATAAATCTCGGTAAGACCGAGGTCGATCCACAGGGAAAGAGGTAAACAATTCCAAGTACTCTAATAACTAGAATCTAAGAAGTTTAAGAAAGTAGTTTTTCACATGAAATAGAAAAATCTGAAAATAAGAAGAACTAGAGCATCAAGGATCCACTTGTAGTAGTCTAATGCCAATCCATTCATCCAAGTACAACACAATTAGAATCAAAGTCCTATCTCTCATCTAATTGGAAGATATAACATTCAAGCACAAACAATCCCACTTAAATCTGGAAATTAGATTTCTAGTTCTAATGAAGCACATAGAACTTGAACTTGTAGCCTTCGGAGTAACAGCCATGCCTATGGACTATGGCATGCTCAAGGGTTACTACAATTCTAATTCAAACAACCCAATCATGGTAATCTTAGAGAATTGCAAGGAACTCATGTCCGGAGCACACAAACTCTCAAAAAACTTCTAAAAAACCAAACTTTATTCAAACTAGAACTTCAAAATCCAAAATTAAGAAAAGGGTACTTGAAATAAAAGAATTAAAGCATTGGAACCAACTACAAATTTCACCTCTAGCTCTAGCTAAGAGGTTAGCTAAGGAAAAACATATTAAAACTAGAACTAGAACTAAGAAAAGGAAGAAAAACTAGCTGGAGGAGGCTTGGTAGCCTCCTGGGACTTGAATTCCTTGCTTCCCACGTCCTTGGTTGATTTGGAATAGAAGAGAGCACCTCCTTTTATAGTGCAGCAATAGTACAGCAACATAGCAGAATTTGTTTCGCTTGGTACGGCTTAACTAATGGTCGGATTGCCCTCAAATTTGATTTGTAGCTTCCTTGTAATGTGATCTTCCTCATAGATGATTTAGATTTCCAAGATTATCCTCTGAATGGGCCCACCAATCACATCACCGACCGCCTCTCAAAATCGCGCACTTTGGGTACCTTCAGAACCAGTCATCTTGCTTTCAACGCCCCGGAGTGTACAGAGGTCGGATTGATCTCAAATTTTGAACATTGGTAGAAAACTTCCTCCTCTACATGATGGATGGATTAGATTGTCCAAAACAACCCCAGAATATGGTCCGAAAATTAGAACAATTAGGGCTTTTATAAACTCTGCGCAGTTGGAGCTTTCTGGATGGTCCATCTTTCTTCAACCGGTACGATCAAACCACACATCCTTTTGATCTGAAACTTTTGTGGTTATTTATATATGGATGTTTTCTAAAAGATGGTCAAATTAGATTCTTCATATCATCAATGATGAGTCCTCTGGACCGGCCCAGAGTTGAACAGCGAAATCTGGAACTTTCTGGACAGTTCGTATTGTTTTGACCACCACGGTCAATCCGTAGCTCCGATCGACACGAAACCACTTGGGTTAGTTCGGCGTCGAGCTCCTCTTCGACATGGATGTGTTGGATTTTCAAATATCATCGAGATCAACCCATAAAACTGATCCGAAAAACCAGGTGCGGGAATACATTGCTGTTTTAGAATCTGAAATCTGAAACTTGCATGGCCGACCGGTCACGACCGGTCGGACAGGGCTGGCCGACCGGTCATGACCGGTCAGGCCCTCTTTGGCATTACTCCAGCAAGCATGGCCGACCGGTCAAGACCGGTCGGGCTTCCTTGGCCGACCGGTCAAGACCGGTCGGTCTCTTTTTCTTCTTGTTTTCTTCCTTTCTTTCTTCTATTTTCTTCTTTCTTTGCTTCCTTCTTTCTTTGGTCCACCTTGGGCCTTCATCAAAGGCTCCAAATGGCCCCTTTTTGGTCTCTAATTGAGTGAAGTCCGCTCTCATTCCTATAATCACAAAACATGTGTTAGATGGGCCTTTAAATCATGAAAATCATGCAAACCATGTCATGTAATGGGCAATGCAATGTATAAATTGGAGGTTCAACATCTATCACGGTGCGTTCAACACGAACAGGATTGCGGGGCTCTGCCCGCCTCAGCCTTTACCTGTTTAAAAGATTCCGGACACCCGTACGATCAATTGTCAGCCATGTCTGGAACAGGTTAGGAAAGAAAGCCCCCGAGAAGTTAATCCCAGTGTAGTTTTAGGTCTTCGGACCATTGAGGATGAATTTGTGAAATTGATGGTGAGATTTTTTTTTTACTTTTATATTTTTTTGAAAAGGTTCCAGAGTTCAACTCAAGTGATTGAGATTAATACTGGTTTTTATGGAAAACTCAAAAAAATCTTTTTGGTATTTTGGAAATGACCCTGGTCATCAGATCCTGGCTTGAACGGCTGGGATCGATGCCAGTTTTTATTAAAAATCTCTCAGGATGTTGATCCCGACGTAGTTTAAGGTCTTCGGACCAAACTTACGTACAAAACGGGGCAAACACATTTTTTTGTTTTTTTGAAAATGTCCGGTGTCAGCGGATCTTGATTCGAACGATCCAGACTGCTACTGGTTTTTATTTGAAAAGTCCCTCGGGATCTTGATCCCGACATAGTTTACGGTCTTCGGACCCAAAACTGTACAAATAGAGCATATATTTTTTTATTTTTTGAAAAATTTCCGGAGTCGTCAGATCTTAATTCGATCCAGACTGGTGCAGGTTTTTATTAAAAGTCCCTCGGGATCTTGATCCCGACGTAGTTTAAGGTCTTCAGACCCAAAAAAACTTTATATACATGCTGAAAGTACGTTCTTTTTGTGATTGTTTGAAAAATGTTCCAAGCTGTTAAATCTCAATTTGAGCGGTCAAGATTAACACTGGTTTTTATTGGAAATCTCTCGGGATTTTGTTCCCGACGTAGTTTAAGGTCTTCGGACCCAAAACTTTGTACAGAATAGGGCAACACACATTTTTTTTTTGAAATGATCCAGGTCATCAGATCCTGGCTCGAACAGCTGGGATTGATGCCGATTTTTTATTAAAAATCTCTCGGGATGTTGGTCCTGACGTAGTTTAAGGTCTTCGGACAAAAAATATGTACATGCTGAAAATACATTCTTTTTTATGATTTTTTGAAAAATGTCCAGTGATGTCGGATCTTGACTCGAGCAATCAAGACCGATGCCGGTTTTTATTGAAAATCTCTCGGGATGTCGATCCTGACGTAGTTTAAGGTCTTCGGACCCAAGCTTTTATGGTTGGGCATACTTACCTTATTTTGTTTGGCTTCTGACGGGATTGATTGTGATTTGAGTGGTCCGAATTGCTTGATTTGGCCCTGTAGGCCCTTTCCAGACTTCAGCTTTGCTTTGGAGCACCTTTTCTTAATGTTTTGTGAGGCTAAGAAGGCTTTCCATGGTGTGGATGATGACTTAGACGATTAAGATTGCTCTTTTTAGCCATGTGGGCCCACTTGACGATCAGATCTTGAACTCTGGCCTTCTTTCTTGATAATCGAACCCTTGATGTTGCTATTTGATGGCCTATGCGAGCTTTTCCATGGTTTGGATCATGATGATCTAGCCTTTGAGTGGCTCAGATTGCTTGTGGGCCTCTCTTGATCAATTTTCCTTCCCTTTGACTTGATCAGACCCATTCTGGCCACAGTGCTTCGTGATTAGATAGGTGGGGTACCTTCCAAATGATTTTGATAAACCTCAATCGAAATCTGGAATGGATTAGAGCTTTGGGCGGCCCTCAGAATGCCATCTGCTGACGTGGACTGTCAGCCTCACCCACCAACAACCACGGAGCCAATCCCGCTGAGAGAGAGAGAGAGAGAGCGTGTCCGTACAGGCAGCCCAGAGCGGGCCGCCCAGGACTCGCCTCTTGTGCGGTCCGTGCGGGTTCTGGTTCGGACATTCCTCCCCTTCTTTCTGTTGCTGTCTCCTCATTCCCTGTACCAGGCTTTTCGATTCCAGCTATGTTTCCTCTCTTTGTCTCATCTTTTCTTCTCCTTTTGTCTTCTTCTCACTTTGTCCTCTCTCAAACAATGGACGGTGGAGATTCAAGGGCTGTGGGGACTGTTCATGATGGGTCCCACACTTCAGATTTTCAAATGAGCTTTGATAAAGGGGAGATGCCTTTAATGGATGGGGTAGATGGGGCATTAAGAGGGGGTATTGATGAAGACTTAAGCTTGGTGGTTGGTGGAGCTTTGAATGACTTCATAAATGGTGGGATGGTTGTAAATTTGGATTTGAATGGAGCATTAGATGATGGGATTTTGGATGGTATGGATGAGATGGGGAGTGTAGCCATTAGTGAGGCTATGTGTCCCTTGAGTGTGGGCCACATGGATGATGTGATTGATGGAGGTGATGGGACCATGATGGACATAGATGGGCTGATCTCATGTCTGGATGGGATGGATGGTTCGGATGATACCTTTGACGGTTTGTATGCTCTTGATGAGGGCCAAGATGTGCGGCATACTTGTTTGGGTGGACTTGATATGATCATTGATGATGACCCCCTGATGATAGACGGTGTGGATGCCTCGATGATCCCTTTGATCGGCCAGGATGATGACTGGATTCATGATTTCCTGTTGGAGAGGGTCGCAGGTCCAGATCTGACCATTGATTCTTTGATCGGGGTAGCAGGGACCCTTCTTCATGGTTCAGATGCATTTTTTGACGGTCAGATTGGCCAGGATGCCACGATATGTGGTGTGATCCTTGCTGATAGCCCTTTTGCTAGAGAGTATCGTCCTTCTCCTAATCGTCGGTCTTTTACGCACTCTGTTCATGAGGTGGGCGAGTCTTCTCATGCGGCTGAGGTTATGACAGTTTCAGACAGTGATGCGACTATATCAAACATAGCCATTACTGAGGGCAGGTCAGGAGCTGTCGAGTCTGCAGAGGTTCCAGCTTTTCCTTCTCCTTCACCTGTTGATCTTCCGATCCTCGATGAGTTGCCATTGATTTTTGGGCCTTTTGTTCTAGAGGGGGTACCTGTGAGGACTTGTCAACTGCTTCCTCGTCCTTCTTGCTTGCCACGGCTGCTTGCTTGGCTTGATAGTTTGTCAACTTATGAGATTCGGGATTTGGAGTCCTATGGCTTCGGCAGTCTGATCCATATGGCTAGAGTTGACATTGACTGGAAGATGCTCGGAGCTGCATTGATTGACTGGGTCCCTTCGTTGAACTTGTTTGTGTTCAACGATATGGAGGTGGGACCCTCTTTGGAGGAGCTTGCACGCTTGACAGGCCTACCTTGGGATTATGCTCAGTATTTTTCGCCGAAGACATCGCCGAAGACTGCCACACCGCAGAATTGGTTCGGGATCCCCTATCTTGTTTGGCCTGTAGCTGCCGGCCAGGATGCTGTAGTGTTCTCCTTGGACTTACTATATGATCTTTTTTCGGGTCCTCGGAGTGTGGCCGATTCCATCTTTGCTCGGAACGCACTGATGTTCTGTTTGATAGCTGAGGTGCTGTTCTCGGGATGGCACAAGTCCCAGACTCCTTTGCTTTTTGAGGTGATGAGCCGAGCTATCCGACGGCAGGGGATCATTTCTCTCATCTTGGCCGAGCTGTTTAATGGGCTGACTGACTATGCCCTGGGCCGTACTCGTGTCCTTTGCGGCTGCTGTGCATTTCTTCAGGTATCTTTTCTGTACCTTTCCTTTCTTGCTTTTTAGGAGTTGTTTTGCTCTAGCTGAACTTCTTTTCCTTCTTATGATCAGGTTTGGCTATGGGAGCGTCTTTCGCTGACTGTTCCTTACCCTTTCCTGACACCCGTCGCCTCGACCTTATGCGATACATCATGGAGTTTCTTCTGCATACAGCTAGGATGAGCGAGCCTTTGTATCGCAGGATGTTCGCTGATCTTCGCGACTGGAATGTTCGTTGGGAGTCATCTTGGCTTTCACTTCCTCCAGTGCTTTGTGATGCACACCGCCTTCCTCTGATGTTGGTAGGCTTTCGATCTTACTTTTCCTACCACCCTACCCGGTTCCTACGGCAGTTTGGGTACGAGCAGGATGTTCCTCTTTTTGCTTTCATCTAGGATCTCTGACTTTAGGACTCGGGTCGATGGATCTTGGGCGAGTTATCTGACTGCTGATCTGCTTGGTTTTGAGTTGCGGGCCTTTCCGATGGCGACCGCCCCTTATCAGTACTGGGTTGTTGAGCAGTCTTTGTATCGACGTATCCCTTGTTGGCACCAGACTGCTGATGAGGATGAGCAGGATATCCTTGGAGATGCCGGCTCTTCATCTGGTTCATATGAACCCTTTGAGGAGCACCCGTTCATTGATCCTGGCGTCCTTTTGGCCACTCATGGCCATTTGCTGTCTGAGATTTCCGCACTTCAGTATCATTGTGAGATGATGTCGCGGAGATTGGCTGCCGATCAGAGGTTGTCTGATGAGGAGATAGCGATCCGTACCCTTGAGCGCGATGAGGCGCATTACCTGCGTATGGAGGTGAGTAGGTTGAGAGCGAGGCTATTTCATTATGAGTCAGAGGACTTACCTGATGTGGCCGAGAAGGAGGGTAGAGATTGATTGTGTTGGCCACCTGCACATTTTTTTTTTGCACATATGATTGATGATGATGCATTTTTTTGTATTTTTTGAAAGAGATGACATGATATATGTAAAAGAAATATGATGCATTTAATTGAAAAGAGAAAACTGTTTGAAATCTATTGTGCAATGAGTTGTCTTGTGAGTGTGTGTCTGGATTTTGTGTCGGGATATAGGAATCAGAACTGGGGCTCGGCCAATGCTTTGACCGACGTCTCGAGATTAACTTGTGTGATCCTTTGTGAAAATGCGGTATAAGTTTGATTACTGCTTTTGTAGAAGCAAGAAATAAGTTACCTAGTCCTAGAGGGGGGTGAATAGGACACTTTTTAAATTACCCAATTACATACTTGTAATCATGCAAAGTATTCTTAGAGAACTTTCTTCAAGCACAAGATATGCAGAATATAAATCAATAAAAGCACATGTGAAAGAAGTAAATCAGTTCATCCATTCATCACACAACAAGAGATTTTTATAGTGGTTCGGTTATGTACCTACTCCACTCCCGGCTGATCCACTCACTCCTTGAGTGGCCGGATTTCACTATCACTATGGTTTTAAATGAGGTTAACCATAAACCTTAACAGCCTACAAAAGAATTAAGACTCAACACATGGATTCATCCTTCCATAGGACTAATCCATGAACCACTTTGTCCTATGCAAGGGCTTGTCCTAGTCAAGGACTTGTCCTACGCAAGGACTCTTACGAGTTTGGGTCTTCAAACTCTGAAACCCAAATCTCGACTTGAGGAGGTTTCTTGGACTCGAAAGACTAAATATACTTAGCTGATTGAGCCCCTTGATGATGCCTTTGTTGAAGAAGCTTCGGCTTGCACGGAAGATACCTTCTTCAGCTCCCACGATCAGCAACCTTGCTACGAATGACTCCTTGTAGATTCCAAGGTGAGGGATTAGGGTTAGGTTGAGGCTATATTGGGATATGGCTTTTATATGAGGAGAGCTTCTACCTAAACCACCATTAATGGCATTGATGATAAGAGTATATCTATGAGAGGTAGGTCAAGATGCCATTAAAGAGGGGTTGAGTTCATGATTCAATCCTAGCTTTGAATGCTTCTTCAATGTTGGTCAGATCAACATGGATTGAAGTATGAACTCAACAAATCTTAGGGTATGAGAGAAATGGATCTAAAGGAGAAGGGACAAACAAACCCTAGATGATGCTCAAGATCATATGCACAAGATCCAACCAAGTTCCATATATAGAGATGACATTCAACGGTCAGAAAACGGTCACCTCGATAGGATCCGATCGATCGGACATAAGTTTTAGCTTGATTTGAATTTTGCTGAAAAACAGGTTCTCCAATTGATCGGACTCAGTTCCGATTGATCGGAAGACCCTGTCCGATTGATCGGACAGATGGTCCGATTGATCGAAATTCCTTCCAGAGAGTTTATGTATTTTTTCTGAATTTTCCTCCGATGGATCGGATGTATGTCCGATGGATCGGAGCACCCTGTCCGATTGATCGGACAGTCCTCCGAGTGATCGGAAAAGTGTCCAGAGAGATTTTCAATGTTGCTGCACAATTCTCCGATTGATCGGACATATCGTCCGATTGATTGGACACCTATCGGACTCATCTCCGATGGATCGGACACCTATCGGAGACAGCAGATATACTGATTTTCAACTTTTAAGCAACATCTGCTATAATGGACCCTTCCATAGCTGATCTTTATGGAAGGTGGACTATAGATGGTGCTGAGGATGTAACTAGGAAGGATTGGACCATCTATAGAAGGGTTTTGGGATCAAAGGTTTGGATGGAGAGGCTTGAAGCTGACTGGATGAGCGATCTTCTTTGAGTAGCTTCTGTCTTCAGCCGCAAGGAGACTCGACGACACACTAACCATGGTAATTGACAAATCTTTGCATTAACAATCTCCCCCTTTGTCAATTACCAGACAAAACCAAACCTATAAAAGTCTTGGTCCATACCACAGACTTTTCCTAGACACCAAAACCAAAATACATACATACATTGAACATGTTGAAAATAAAAGCTTTACACATAGACATGACTCATTACATACAAAATGTACAGACTCAATGTACAGACTAGGCTTCACTTGAACTCCCCCTTAGTCCCTGCACACAAAAGATCAACAAAAAAAATAACCTGGACCTTTTGGTGGGATAACTTCTTCCCCTTTTTGTCAGTGATTGACAAAGGTTAGTGTTGAACCTCCAATTTATACATTGCATTGCCCATTATACGACATGGTTTGCATGATTTTCATGGTTTAAAGGCCCACCTAACACATGTTTTGTGATTATAGGGATGAGAGCAGACTTCATTCAATTACGAGCCAAAAGAATGCTTTTAGAGTTTTTGGATGAAGGATGAAAGAGGATCAAAGAAAGAAGAAAGCAAAGAAAGAAGAAAGCAAGGAAAGGAGAGAGAAGAGAAAAAGGAGAAAACTAAAGGAAGAAAAATCAAATGAAAGAAGGCCGACCGGTCTTGACCGGTCGGCCATGGAAGCTGATCACATTGATGAAGGGCCGACCGGTCATGACCGGTCGGCCATGCTCTCTGGACAAGGTGAAAATAAAGCCCGACCGGTCATGACCGGTCGGGTATGTACGCTGGACTGTTGGGAAGGTCAGTCCGACCGGTCATGACCGGTCGGCTGCACTCCCTGGAATGTTTAAAAGAGCAGTCCGACCGGTCACGACCGGTCGGCTCTGCGTAAGGAGAGTTCTTTCTAAATTAGGACTCTAAAAATTGCTGTACAATGCGTAATCTTTCGGAGAATCTGACGCAAGGGAGGTTTATTGCTATAAAAGGACACCTAGGGGTTCTTCCTAGGGTATCAGAGAAGCTAAGGAACGAGGTTCTAAGGAGGGAAAGCGATCGTGGAGCGTCTGCAACTCTCCTATTCGGGTTTTTCTGTTTTTATGCTTTTATTTAGAGATTTTAGTTGTAGCATGACAATGCTCGGCTAGAACCTCTCAGCTAAGGCTGAGAGGTGAAGCTTGTGGCTAATTCTATGTTGGATTCAGTTTAATTCAAGTATTTTTCAATTCAAGTTTGGATGTTTCTTATGTTTCAGTTCCAAAAGTGGTAGTTTGAGATGTTTTATGAGAGTTTATGTACCCAGGACATGAATTCCTTATAATTCTCTGAGATTATCACAGGTTGCTTGTTTAGATTCAAATTATAGTAATCCTTGAGCAGGCCATAGTCCATAGGCATGGCTGTTACTCCGCAGGCTATGGATTTGAATTCTACATTGATTGAATGGATTAGAACTTGGAAGTTCAACTTGATTTGGATTGAATGTGTGTGAATGCTTTATTTTCCAACTAGATGAGAGATAGGACTTCAAATCTAGTTGTGATCTCCACTTGGATTGACTGAATTGACATAGGGTTGCTACAAGTGGATCCTTGAAAGCCTTAGTACTTTATATCTCTGATTTTTCATTAAGTTGCTGTTTTAGTTAAATATATAATTGAATCTGAATTTCTTCCATAAACTGAGTTGCTGGAGTAGTTTGGAAGCTTGTTTCTATTTCCCTGTGGATCGACCTCGGTCTTACCGAGTTTTATTACTACATCGCAGCCTTACACTTGAGGCGAGCGAACAGTTAGTGAAATGAGAATGCAGCGCATATGTCATAGACTAAAGGAGGAAATAGACATTAACGAGCCGAGAGAGGAAGCCAAAATACACATGGTCATGCAAGGATATACAAGTATATGACAGTAAGCACAGTGGGCATATAGCCTAAGCAGCCAACCTCCCATTCTGAAATGTATATCATGACCAAACATTCCATATATACAACCCAAAATGGGGCAAGAAGCCCAATAAGGATAAAGCAATTACGCACAAGTATATATATATATACGCAAAGGAGTCAGATAAATGAGAAAGGATACACAAGATAACACATACCAAAATATCCAAATCCAATCACAAGATCATCAAAATATCCAAAAAAAAATGATCATCAAACTATCCAAAACGAAATGTGTCAAAGGAAAGATGTATCAAAAGATATAACTAATAAAGTCGCCCCAAAAAGATATCCGCGATTGCACATACACTACGGACCCTATCTAAAAATATAGGTATCTATGGAGCAGGGCCAGAGACATCATCACGTCGACATGAGAGAGCTGATGTGAGGCGCTGAACAGCATCATGTATGGTCTACATCAGGCTCTCAAGATTCGTCAACCGCTCACCTTGCTGAGCTAGAGCGCCCTCCACACGATCTAGTTGAGCAATGATCTGCTCCGAGTTGGGAGGAGGAGGTGCGAAAGAGGCGTCGGACTGAAGTCACCGCTTGACTGATCGACGAGCTGGGGCTGGCGTCGGGGCAGGAGCTGAAGACCCGCTATGGGTGCCAGAAGACACCTGTGTGGGAGTATGAGAGAAGTCCCGGTCTTCCACGTTATCCTCTTTTGGTAGAACCATCTTTTTGATATTGAGGTCCTTGAAGGTACGTCAAGGAATAGGATGGACCACAATATTTGTGAACCCGCAATCTTGGCCCAGACGGGTAATGATCCAGCCAAAGGGGATGGTGTTGCGGGTGTTTGGCAGAGCGTCCAGAATATGATGCAAAATGATGGATGGAAGACACAGACGCGTCTAGTGACCAACGTGATAGAGTAGATTGACCATATTTGCTGTGAGATCGGATTTGTTGGTACTGCGTGGGTAGACATTTGTGCTGAAAATTTGGTGGAGCACTCGGAATCTATTGGACATTTTGGACGCCCGAAGTGCACTACCATCTATCCAATCGGGATTGGGACCCCGACACAAATATCGAGTCCAATCAGCCCGTAGAGTAGAATCAAGAAGATTGTCATTAGGTTGGGGGGCTATGGACATGGGAATCTCAATCAGGTCGGCTATGGTTTGGGCTGTGATCTTTACCACCCATCCTTTGACAATGACCTCACATGATGGAGGATTTCCAACAGGGTTGATGATTTTGGATAACAATACATACACAACCTCAGGATGTGCCACGCCTCCAAATCGTAGCACACCATCCCAGTAGATCTGTGCGAGGAGGGCTGGAATGCGAAAGGGCTCCACGCATGACAAGACGACCTCCTGTTTATATATGATGGTGCGGGATTGAAAGCGGGATATTGAAGATAGACCCTCAGGTTGGGCAGGAGGAGCAGTAGGAGGTGGAGAACCCTGAGATGGTCGAGAAGTTTAGAGCTTCTTAGTCCTGGCAGTGGTGGATGGCCCCGCAGCCATCTTGAACTTGCCTTTAGGGTCTTTAGGCATGGTGTTTCAAGATTGGAGAAATGGTTGAACAATGCAGACACCAAGATGGACATGAAGGAAGTGATGTACCAAGAAGAGCTTCAAATCCCTACAAATGATAAGCTAATAGAGGTAAGGGGAAAGAAGCAACCGAACTGACAACTTTTGAGACGTTACCTAGGAGACACGAGGAGCCACTATTGCTGCAAATGAGGACCGATGGAAGGCCTGCCGAGCTACAGTCCGATCGCACAAGGATGCCCTACCAGAAGATTTTGAAAAGAACCAGAAACATAGGGCAGAATCAACAGAGCTCGCGTATATAGCTGGTCCCACCCCTGATATTTCCGATTGATCGAAGAAGTGTCCAATCAATCGGAAATGTCTCCAGTGACATTTAAACAGTTAAACACTTCCTCCCTCCTGCAAATGATTCCCCAGTCTATTTTGTAAGAATCTAAGCTTGAGAATATCAATGATCATTCAATTATATGAGGCTAATTCCTCAGATATACCTATATGCACATGATTTTCCAATTGACTAGAGTGAGCATACCCTGATAGACTTCCGAAGGTGTTCAAACCTTGTGAAATCTAACGGCTTAGTAAGAATGTCGGCCAATTGCCGCTCGGTTTGGATGTATTCAAGATTGATCAGTTTTTCTTCAACTAGTTCTCTTATAAAATGGTGCCGAATGTCAATATGCTTGGTTCGAGAATGTTGAACAGGATTTTTTGAAATATTAATGGCGCTAGTGTTGTCACAAAAGAGCATCATTTCGTCCTGATTAAGACCATAATCCTTCAACATCTGCTTCATCCAAAGTAGTTGAGCGCAGCAACTACCGGCAGCAATATATTCAGCTTCAGCAGTGGACAATGAGATGGAGTTTTGCTTTTTGCTATGCCAAGCAATTAAGCAGTTTCTGACGTAAAAACAGTCACCGCTTGTGGATTTTCTATCATCCATATTTCCGGCCCAATCGGCGTCGGAGTACCTCGCAATGATGGTTGAGGTGTCAAAGGGTACCACAAGCCATATTCAGTTGTGCAGGCCACATATCTGATCACTCTTTTTACAGCAATGAGGTGTTATTCCCTAGGATCGGCTTGAAATCTAGCACATGCCCCTACACTAAAGGCAATATCGAGTCTACTTGCTGTGAGGTAGAGAAGACTCCCAATCATACTTCTATATAAATGTTGATCAACACTTTTGCCTGATAAGTCTTTGGAAAGTTTAATGGTAGTGGCCATAGGCGTGGTGTGTGATCGACCCGAGTCTAGCCCAAACCTCTTAACTAAATCTTTTGCATACTTAGTTTGGTTGATAAAGATTCCATTTTTCAATTGTTTAACTTGCAATCCTAGGAAAAAATTCAGTTCGCCTACCAAACTCATCTCAAATTCAGATTTCATTAGTTCAGCAAATAAGCCAGAAAATTCTTCACAGTTTGACCCAAAGACAATATCATCCACATAAATTTGAGCAATGAGAAAGGAATCAGCCGTCCTCTTAACAAATAGGGTTTTATCAATACTCCCCCTAACAAACTTGTGAGCAATTAGAAATTGAGTAAGACGTTCATACCATGCTCGGGGGGCTTGTTTTAACCCCATAGAGAGCCTTTTTCAATCGGTAGACTCTTTGAGGATAACCAGGGTCCACAAACCCTTTTGGTTGTTCAACATAAACCTCCTCATCAAGTATACCATTTAGAAAGGCACTCTTCACGTCCATTTGAAATAATTTGAATTTGAGAGCACATGCTATGGACATGATAGCAACCGGGGCAAAAGTTTCATTAAAATCAATTCCCTCGATTTGAGAGTACCCTTGAGCTACAAGACGTGCTTTGTTTCGAATCACATTGCCAGATTCATCTGTTTTGTTTTTGAAGATCCATTTAGTTCCAATGACATTCTTCTCATATGGTCTTTCAACCAGAAACCAAACTTCATTTCTGGTAAACTGTTGAAGTTCCTCTTGCATTGCAAGTATCCAAAACTCATCATTGAGAGCCTCATTTATATTTTTTGGTTCAATTTTTGAAGTGAAGCACACATGACTGTTGATGGCCTCAAGTTGTCTCCCAGTCTTGACTCCAACATCCGGATCTCCAATGACTTGATTGAGGGGATGATCCTTGATATGTGGAACATTTTCAGAAGCTATTGAGGCATTGGGAGTGGGAGATTTTTCAACAGGTTTGCCTATGTGGGATGGTTCTCCCACTTCATCATCATCGAGTCTTGTATCTTCTTTGGATTGGTCATCAATGATAACATTTATGGATTCTTGAGTTGTTTTAGTCCTTGTATTGTACACTCTATAGGCACGACTATCAGAAGCATATCCTAGAAATATTCCCTCATCTCTCTTAGAGTCAAATTTTTCTAGATTCTCTCGATCTCGAAGGATGTGACATTTGCTACCAAAGACCCTAAAGTACTTGATGTTTGGAACTTTTCCATTCCACAGCTCATATGGGGTTTTATCTAGGCCGGCTCTCAAATAAACACGATTAATGATGTGACAAGCTGTATTTACTGCTTCGGCCCACAGATTTTTTGCTATATTTTTGTTATTCATCATAACTGTGGCCATGTCAAGTAGAACTCTGTTTTTCCTCTCTGCTACTCCATTTTGTTGTGGAGTTTTTGGGGCTGAGAATTCATGTTTGATGCCCAAATTTTCACAGAATAGTTCAAAGCGCCCGTCCTCAAATTTCTCCCCCATGATCACTCCTAATACGTTTCACTGTACATTCCTTCTCATTGTGGAGTCGTTTCGTGAGTTTCTCAAATTCCTCAAATGTATCAGACTTTTCTTTCAAAAATACAACCCAAGTATATCGGGAATAGTCGTCAACAATAACAAAGAAGTACCTCTTACCACCTTGACTCATTACTCTTGTGGGACCTACGAGATCCATGTGGAGTAGATCAACGGGTTTTGATGTAGCAATGATGGATGTAGTCTTCTTATGTGCAACTTTAATTTGTTTACCTTTCAAGCATTCTGCACATACTTCTTTTGGTTTTTTCCCAATCTTTGGTAATCCTCTTACTAATTTCTTTCTACTTAACCTAGCAAGGTTCCTGTAATGGACATGACCAAGCCGTTGATGCCATAACTCAGTCTCATCATTAATAGCCATGTGGCATACGGCAGATGGTCCCTCATCCCCCTTGTTTTCAATAACATAGCAGTTATCTCAAGTGCGAAACCCTTTTAGTATCAATTTTCCAGTTTGGTCCATAATTTCGCACATTTCTTTGGAGAATTTTACGGAATGCTGTTCATCACATATTTGAGAGATGCTTAATAGATTATGTTTCAAACCATCAACACATAGTACATCCTCAATTTTGGGCAATCCTGGCCCGGTGATGGTTCCCTTTCCAACAATCTTGGCAACACTCCCATCTCCAAAGGTAACAGACCTACCATCAAATTCAGCATAATCACAAAACTGAGTCCTGTCACCTGTCATGTGTCGGGAGCATCCACTATCAAGGTACCACCTAGTGTTTCTTCCGGCTCTAAGGGCTGTATGGATAACTAAGCATTTGTTCTTTACTACCCATTTAGAGACTACCCTTTTTGGAGAACCAGGCTTCTTGGTTGATTCTAGAGATGTCATCGTTTGAGCATAAGGTGTTGATTCTTTGCTTGAATTCTCTTTCATTAGCTCCATGGTTCTTTTGTTTCACTGTTTTACCATTTCAAGGAGCTCTTCCATTCTTTTGTCTTTCTTCGGTGGAGTGGGATAATTTCTCCTCATGTTTAGTGTTTGTTTAGGAGGACTCCACATATGATTCATCCTTTTTCTGGTAGGTACAAATTTACCTTTCAAGTTCCGAACCGGATTCTTAAAGATCAAGCATTCAAACTTCAAATGTCCAACATCTCCGCATGCATGGCATATAGGTGAATTTTCTTAGTGCTTCCTGATGCATTCCTGATCTTTTTAGGTTCTGAGTTACTAACCTTAGTTTGCTCACCATAGCCTAGCCCTCTTATATTCCTACAAGGCTTACCTGATTTAAGGATATCGTCTAGTTTTTCTCTACTCTGGGCAAATCTTTCATTTAGTTGACTTTCTTGATTAAGCTGCAAGATTAGACATTGATTTGTAGATT
The DNA here is from genome assembly GCA_003013855.2 of Liriodendron chinense. Classification (NCBI taxonomy): domain Eukaryota; kingdom Viridiplantae; phylum Streptophyta; class Magnoliopsida; order Magnoliales; family Magnoliaceae; genus Liriodendron; species Liriodendron chinense. The sequence goes on along the minus strand of ML058465.1, from coordinate 2,574 downwards.
TTGCCTTTTTCAGATCATCTTCTAGGGTATTAATTTTGTCTTGAGCTGCTTTGTTTTTCCTTTCCAAGTCACAGATTTGAAAGTGAATTCTGTTGTTTTCTCCTTTCACTTCTTGCATTTCATCAGCCAATTTATTATTGTCAATATTAGCTTGGCTCAACTTCTTGGTAAGAAGGATGCTTTGACGAAATAACTCATCATAGGCAACTTGCAAACCTTCATTACCATCCTCGTCATCATCGGAGGATGTCACATTGTTTTCTGATAGCTCATGATCATCCTTGTCTCTTTTGCCTTGTATGTCTGGGACAATCTTAGAGATAGAGGCCATCAGAATTTTAACTGATCCTCTCCCATCACTTTGATATTCTTCTGTTTCTGAATCTGTACTCTCGAGGTTATCCCATGTGGCTGCCATTGCTTTCTTTTTAAATTTTTCTTTGGCAGGAGCTTGGCAGTCAGAGGCAATATGACCATAGCGTCCACAGTTGTAGCACTCAGGATCTTTTGGCTTGTTGTAAGATTTTCCTGTATAGTGCTTTTTGTCAAAAGATTTACTATTTTTGTCAACCCTCTTTCTTTTGTTTTTGAAGAATTTTCTAAACTTCTTGGCCATAAGAGCCATTTCATTCATATCCATTTCTTCATCACTATCAACTATAGATTCTTGTGTAGTGTGTGAGGTTTTCAGCACTGTGTTTCTACTTTTTAGGGATTTCTTGAAATGAAGTTCATGGGTCTGTAGAGATCCTAGTAAGTCTTCTATTTTCATAGTATCAATATCTCTACATTCCTCAATAGTTATAACTTTGGAGGAGAATCGTTCGGGTAAGGATCTTAGAATTTTCCTACAAATGCGCGGATCCGATATCCTCTCCCCCAATCCCCACATAGCATTGGTGACATCGCTCAGCCAGGTGTAAAAATCCATGAAGTTCTCATGTTCTTCCATTTTCATATTCTCAAATTGAGTTGTCAAGAGCTGAAGTTTTGACCTTTTGACTGTACTAGTCCCTTCATGAATAGTTTCAAAGATGTCTCAAGCTTCCTTAGCTTTTGTGCAATTACAAATTCTTTTGAACTCATCTGCTGAAACGGCACAAAAGATAGCATTGAGTGCCTTTGCATTGCTAATGTATCTCAGTTGTTCAAGATCAGTCCATAAGTCATCAGGTTTGACTGTGGTGGTGGTGACCCCATCTGTGACTGTGCTCAAGAGGGGTATTTCATATTTGATTTCCACAGACCTCCATGTTGCATGATCCAATGATTGCAATAAGACTCTCATTCTTGCTTTCCAATATGCATAGTTTGATCCATCAAAATATGGAGTTTTGGAAACCATACTAGAATCCCCTTTTGACATGATTTCAAGCTTCTAGAGACGGATCAACTCGGGGCTGTTACGCCTTTAAGGAGGAACCCTCTCTGATACCAATTGAAAATATGGTATAAGTTTAATTACCGCTTTTGTAGAAGCAAGAAACAAGTTACCTAGTCCTAGAGGGGGGTAAATAGGACACTTTTTAAATTACCCAATTACATACTTGTAATCATGCAAAGTATTCTTAGAGAACTTTCTTCAAGCACAAGATATGCAGAATATAAATCAATAAAAGCACATGTGAAAGAAGTAAATCAGTTCATCCATTCATCACACAACAAGAGATTTTTATAGTGGTTCGGTTATGTACCTACTCCACTCCCGGCTGATCCACTCACTCCTTGAGTGGCCGGATTTCACTATCACTATGGTTTTAAATGAGGTTAACCATAAACCTTAACAGCCTACAAAAGGACTTACGACTCAACACATGATTCATCCTTCCATAGGACTAATCCATGAACCACTTTGTCCTACGCAAGGGCTTGTCCTAGTCAAGGACTTGTCCTACGCAAGGACTCTTACGAGTTTGGGTCTTCAAACTCTGAAACCCAAATCTCGACTTGAGGAGGTTTCTTGGACTCTCAAGACTAAATATACTTAGCTGATTGAGCCCCTTGATGATGCCTTTGTTGAAGAAGCTTTGGCTTGCATGGAAGATACCTTCTTCAGCTCCAACGATCAGCAACCTTGCTACGAATGACTCCTTGTAGATTCCAAGGTGAGGGATTAGGGTTAGGTTGAGGCTATATTGGGATATGGCTTTTATATGAGGAGAGCTTCTACCTAAACCACCATTAATGGCATTGATGACAAGAGTATATCTATGAGAGGCAGGTCAGGATGCCATTAAAGAGGGGTTGAGTTCATGATTTAATCCTAGCTTTGAATGCTTCTTCAATGTTGGTCAGATCAACATGGATTGAAGTATGAACTCAACAAATCTTAGGGTATGAGAGAAAGGGATCTAAAGGAGAAGGCACAAACAAACCCTAGATGATGCTCAAGATCATATGCACAAGATCCAACCGAGTTCCATATATGTTGAACCTCCAATTTATACATTGCATTGCCCATTACATGACATGGTTTGCATGATTTTCATGATTTAAAGGCCCATCTAACACATGTTTTGTGATTATAGGGGATGAGAGCGGACTTCATTCAATTAGGGATTAAAAGAAAGCCTT